>NW_021025568.1:17435-50245 GCF_004153795.1 Camellia sinensis | reverse complement strand
AAAAAAAATAAAAAGAAAGAAAAAGAAAAAACACATAGCAATGATCTAATGTGAGATTTTTAAAAATTAATAATAAAGTTAAAGAATATCAAATTATTACCTTGGATAAATATAGTGACGGAAAATAATTTTGTGAGATTTTTGTATTGTCTTCTCTCATACAGCTTTCATTATTTAATTATTAATACTCTTCTTATTCATAGCCAACCATTCTTTTTTTATATATATCTTTATCACTTGGTAGATAATAACAAATAATAAAAATTATGAGGATTAGGTTAAGAGGAGATAAGAAGTTATAGATAAGAGTATTTCACAAGATAAAAAATTCAAAATAAAAAAAGATAATATGTGATAAAAGGAAAAAAAATATAAGTAAACGAAAATAAAGATTTAGATAGATATGTTTTTGATAGATATGGATTAACAAATCATATATTTATCTAAATTTTATTATTTTAATTTTTTTTATAAATCAATTAGTTAATCTTTATCTGTAGACCATGGAATTAATTTTTATAAATTATTTATCAATTCTTATATGTTTATTTATCTATAAGTCATGAAATTATTATTTTTCAAATATTTTTTAAAATTTTTATCTTTAACTAAATGTCATGAAATAAATTTCCATAAATTATTTATGATTTTTTTATATGTTTATTTATTATGAAATTAATTAAAGTACAAAGTGAAGGGCAAAAAAAGTATTTTTTTTTAAATCAATTTTTTAACCTTTATTTTTATCAGTAGGCCATGAAATTAATTTTTATAAATTATTTATCAATTTTTATATGCTTATTTATGGGAAGAAATTTTAAATTATCTATAAGTTATGAAATTAAGTATTTAATTTTTATCTTTATCTGTATACCATGAAATTAATTTTCATAAATTATTTGTCAGTTTTTATATGTTTATCTATATGGAAGAATTTTGAAATTCAAATATTTATCTATAAGCCATGAAATTAATTTTCATTTTAATTAATCAAACAAATAGAAAATTGAGGAAAATAGAAAACACGAAAGACAATAAAAAAGGGTTACCATGTAGGAAAGAGATAATTTTAAAATTATGAGAATTTAGGAATGAATATTTATAGATTTTTGACAAAACCACTACAATTGATTATATATATAGTATAGATATCCTCTTTAAAAAAAAATTACAAACATGGGATATATGGACCCCACAATATATAATATCCAACCCCACCCTTTATATCTTGAAATCAAACAGGGCCTAAGAGAAATCATAAAAAACATTGCTGGGAAGATGTTAGATATCCCCAATCTGCTACAAATGGTGGAGGAAATCATCAACTGAATAGTGATACCTTGAACTTTGAATTTGGTCTGAACAATAGCCTTCACTTTGATGCTTTCAGCGATGGTCAATTAGTTTGGAATAGTATTCTCAAAGATAAATTTGTTCCTTATGGTCCAGATTTGATCATTGAACGATGGCCAACAATGATCACTGAACAAAATTTCAACGTCAACCGCCAGTTAATTTCATTCAAACATCTGATATATATGTATATATATATCTATCTATCTATCTATACTATATATATAACCAAATGTAGTTATTTTGTCAAAAGTCTCCAAATATTTATTCTTAAATTCTCATAATTTTAAAACACTCTCTTTCCTACGTGGCAACCTTATTTGATTGCCTTTCATGTTTTCTATTTTTCTTCATTTTTTATTTGTTTGATTAATTAAAATTAAAATTAATTTCATTACCTATGGATAAAGATTTGAATTTCAAAATTCCTCCATATAGATAAACATATAAAAACTAAAAATTAATTTTATAATCTACAGATAAAGATAAAAAATAAACAATTAATTTTAAAAAATTAATTTCATAACGTTTAGATTTTTTTTTCCCCTGGGGGGGGGGGGGAATATAATCCATAGGATAACTCATCCCATGAGGATTAGGTGGTGAAATTACATTTTTTACTCTACTATTTAATATTTTTTAAAAATAAAATTTATTTATTAAATTATTTATACTTTATTAAATTATTTATTTTAATAATATGGTATTAATTATACTTGGTAAAGTAAAATAAAATTTAAAAATCTCAACTACAAATTAAAATAAATTTATGTAATTTTTATTAATATTATATTTATTTAATTTTTTAAAAGTTTTAGTAAAAAAATAAAATAAAATTTATAATTCAGATTTAATATTCCTATCATTTAGTAAATAAATAATTCAAAAGGACAAAATAGTCTTTTGAGCATTTATCATTCTCCATAATATCTCATAGCAACATAAGATTCAAATAGAATAGTCTAATCTAGACATTTAATCCCATAATTAAACACACATAGGATATAAATTCAGTCTAACCAAATAGTCTAAATACAATGTATCCTAGAACCAACATTTCGGTGGATTACAATTCCCTCTTATACAGTCCGTCTAAACAAACACAGCCTATCATGTTGAGCCTATGGGATTTTAGCTAAATTTTCGTTAATTTGAATAAATTTATAATTTTGTCTCTAAAATTATAACACATGTCACTTATTTATCTATTTTTTTATTAAAAAAAATTATAACAATTATAATCAATTGATTCAAATTGAGACAAAATTGTAAATTTTATGACACACGTCGCTTATTTGTAATCAATTCAACTAAATTGAAAAAAATCGTAAATTTTGTTCAAATTTATAATTTTGTCTATGAAATTATGGCACATGTGGTTTATTTGTAATTAATTTGATCAAATTGAAAACAAATCGAAACAAAATCTTAAATATCCTAAATTTTATTTAGGGTCAAAATTAAACCAATTAGAATTATACACGAAACTAAAATGACACAAAAAAAGATTGGACCAAATAAGATGACACAAAAAACACATGTCGCTTATTTATCTATTTTTTTATTAAAAAAATTATAACAATTATAATCAATTGATTCAAATTGAGACAAAATCGTAAATTTTATTTTGGATTAAAAGAGTTGGTTGAAGTTAAACAAGTTTATAATTTTATCTCTAAAATTATGACAAATGTCATTTATTTGCACCAAATTTATAATTTTAAAATTATGACACATGTCACTTATTTGTAATCAATTTAACTAAATTGAAAAAAATCATAAATTTTGTTCAAATTTATAATTTTGTCTATGAAATTATGACACATGTGGTTTATTTGTAATTAATTTGATCAAATTGAAAACAAATCGAAACAAAATCCTAAATTTTATTTAGGGTCAAAATCAAACCAATTAGAATTATACACGAAACTAAAATGACACAAAAAAAGATTGGACCAAATAAGATGCCACAAAAAACCAAAAGTGCTTATGAAAGGAGATAGTGAGTCGTCGACAGCAGGATTCGAACCTGCGCAGGCAAAGCCCAACAGATTTCGAGTCTGTCTCCTTAACCACTCGGACATATCGACGGTCTGTAACACTCGTCCAAGATTTAATATTAATTTGATTATTAAAGCCACTAAAAAAATTAGTTTATACGCCCACCGTGGGGCTCGAACCCACGACCACAAGGTTAAGAGCCTTGCGCTCTACCAACTGAGCTAGACGGGCACGTTGCTTAAAATGTTGTGATATATATTTAACACTCATAGATAGGCTATTTAGGAAATGACTTTTTTGACTATTTTTTGATTTTTTATGAAAAAAATAAGAAAACTTTACTTACATCATCAATTTAACTCCTTATACTCTTAAAATTTAATTTATTTTAAAATATTTATAATTCCTTTATTACCTTCATTCCTAACCTTTCTCCTCCTTACACCCAAAACCTTGAAAACCCTAACAACTACCACCATCACCTCCAATTCAAGTTTGCCCCTGTTAGGATTTGATTATGTTCTATTTTGGTTTACACCTTAGTTGTCCTATTCTGTAGGGATAGGTTATTTACTCCTATTATTTAGGGATAACTCAGTTAGTAGTTTGTTTAGTTACCTAACTTTCTGCTAGGTTGTTAAGTGTATTTAAAGACTGTTTTAGTCAAGGAATAATATATCGAATCGCTTAACAAACTATTTCTCTTGTGTTTGTGTGAGTTCTGGTTTTCACATTATGGTATAAGAGTTAGATGTGATTAGGTAGAAAGAAACAACAGTCTTCTTACTTGCCATAACAAGCATCGATGGCATCAGACAACAACTATGTGTAACTAGCCATTCCACGTTTTGATGGTCATTATGATCATTGAAGCATGATAATGGAGAATTTTCTAAGATCCAAGGAGTATTGGCCCGTTGTGGAGACTGGTATTGTTGCGTATGCAAGCAGAGTTATGTTAACAGAAGTACAACAAAAGAGCCTAAACAAACAAAAACTGAAGGATCTCAAGGCCAAAAACTATTTGTTTTAGGCCATAGATGTCATGACCCGCTCCCCGTATCCAAGGGTTAAGTATCGTGATGGCTAGTAACAGGGGTTACCTCCGGCCAATTCTTAAACAAATCAATAAACGCGAGCGAAAGGAATATTTAAGTAAGGGTACCAAAATAATCATTGGAGTTTCTATTTTTATTACAAAATTTATTGACCAAAAAGGCCGATATTTACATATAAAAATTATCATAAAAGTGCTGTGTGTGTCTACTTCGTAGTCCCGCGTCTAAAACTTTGCAAAGGCTATTTCTGAATTGCATTATTTCCTGAAAATTAGTAAACAACTATAAGCACATGGTAGAGTGAGAAATATTATACCAAGAGTATAAGGGACATGAAATAACCATGGATAGTTACTTAGGCCAAAACATTTACATAACTCAGTTTGGTAAATAAATCATTAGTAAACAAATCATTTAAGTGACAGAAACTGAAATACAGATATTATGTAAATATATAACCATAATCACGGTATAGAACAGAACAGAACAGAGATTACAGAAGTGACAGCCAGAACAGAGGTACGGATTCAAGAGGTGGCTTGTACGGATTTTAGAGGTGGCTCATACAATAGTGTAGCAGCTCCGCATAGAACAGAGGTACGGATTCAAGAGGTGACTCGCACGAATTCTAGAGGTGGCTCCCACAATAGTATAGCACTTAGCTCCGCACAGCATTTTGCTCCGCACAGAACAGAGGTCAATGGATCCATGACAAACAGAGGACCACAAAGTGGTCAAATAGAGACCAATGGTTATTTAAGTCCCCCAAGGTGTGGGACTCCCGTGGTGGTACTTACAAAACATATTTGTATATAAGGTCATAGTCAAATATTCTTTAAATATAAAACAAACATATCCATGGATTTTCTTTTAACAAATAGGGTTCAGAAAATAATCCACGTAACTAAAATGTTTATATAATTTATAATAGTTTATAAAACATTACTTGTATAAAATAAATATGGTAAATCAAAATATACGTAAAATATATTATGGTAACTCAAGATATAATATAACTTACCTTAACTTTAATACCTCATTCTTTCTTTTCACTATCAAAAACTCTCCCAACTTTCACTATTTTTTCTTCCTTTCTTTTCTTCTTTCCTTCTTTTCTTTCTTTTCCTCTTTGATCTTGCTCTCCTCTCCGTTTATAGGAAGGCAGGCCGAAACATTTCCCTCCACGTGTACACGGCAAATCCTCATATTTGAATTCAAATCCTTTTAGATTTATAGTAATCTAATTAATTTCTTATAATTACATTTCGACCCTAATTCTTTATAAATAATTATATAAGCTAATTAATCCATAATTAAATTATACTTTATCATATATCAATGAAAAATTAATTATTTATTTTAATACCATACCCATTATTATTATTATTTATATTATCTATATTATTATTATTTATATTTTGACCCCTAAATTTTTAATAATTATATTTGTACGGGGAGCAAATATCTCCGGCAAGCCCCGTACTCCTTTCTTTCCGAAGCTCCGTTTCTGTTCCCGATCACCTGCGAGCAAATAACGGTGAGCTACCCGGGCGTGTGTTGGCCGGAAAACCCCTTCCGACGATCAAGTTAGCATCACACCTAGGATAAAGAGAGAGCGAGAGAGGATGTTGAATTAAGAATTTCCTTACAAGTGTTTCATCCGTCGCGTAATGGGGGGCGCAGACCTGCTTATATACCCTTTGTGACCCATATCTACTCCCAGTCATCCCCTAACACGTGGGCTCCGCATTCCCATCTGTCAGCAAACCTTGCTTGAACATCACCTTAATCTCAACTGCCTGCCTTCCAGCTGGAGCTCGGCAGCCGAGCTACTACTGTCCATTACCCAGGCCGTGCTTCATGTCCAAGCACTTCACTGGCCACAGCCCAAGGAGGACCGGCTAGGCGACATCTCGGCAAAGGCCTAAGCCCGAGGCAACCTCCTATGGCCGGCCTTTCTGCCAGTCAAACAGTTACCTCGGCTGTCCACGCCTTTCCGGGCGCCGGTCACTCCGCTTGTCTTGCTTCGGCCATCGTCTGATCGAGCAGCTCGGTCCAACCGAGCAGCTTCTTTACGGCCTGAGGCGGCACACACTCGGCCCAAGTTCTGCCCGGCCCAAGTTCTGGCAGCCCATCTCTGGGCGGATAGTCGATCATCTCGGTCCCATGCACCGTTGGGCTCTCAACCTGCTTGGCCGTTACCTCGGCCCAACTCCAGATCATAAATCACCCTCTCAATTGCCCCTTAATTCCGTCCGCGAAAGCATGACTGGGATTACTCACTACGACCGAGATAACATTTCTCCGGTCTTCAAGATGCCAAACCTCGACCGGGCTAGTTAACATAACTGTTTGCAAACTTGCCCGGCTATACGCCTCGGCTGACGTCCTCTTCTTCGAAAGTAGCTCGGTTGGCTCTTCGACTCTTCAACCCGTCACTCCAGTCCTGACGTTGCCATAAATAGGGACACGTGGCGGGCCGCCATTGGTCATCGAGCAGCCAACCCGCCGTTTTTGCCAGAATTTGAATTTGGGCGGCCTCTCGTGCTTGCATATACAAGACCCCCCTTATGCCATTTCTTCCTACTGCCTCTTTTCTACCTGACGATTCAAAGCTCAAGCCATTTCCTCTCATACACGACTGCCATTCTTCGTGCTTGGAAGAACAGCTCCAGCCCTTCACAGGTAAGATCTTCAATCCCTCAAGTTGCTATTTTCTTTCATATTATACACATTAGGGTGCAAAAACGTAGCTCTTAGGGCATAGGCCATAGAATCCTTCCCAAACCTCCCACTGTTCTTGGTGTTCTTCATCTTCATGAAGAACACTGAAGAACTGGGGCGAACCGGGCTCCTGGTCCTCTTTTGATCCAAAAAACCAGCCTAACTGAGCAAATAACAAGTTCGTCCCAACCCCAGCAAAAACCGAGATAATAAAGGGGCTTGGTCGCTCAACCGGGCTAACATCTGGTCTGCTTGGGCGACCGGGCTCCTTAGTTAGAATAGATAACCGAGGTGGTTTGGCACTCTTAATGACCGAGCTAAAATCCAGCTCCTCTTGCGCGACCGCGCTCACGCTTACACTTGTCATCCTTTTCCTGCAGAGTCCAAGGGGACAACTGTCATTCCTGAGGCTCTCAGGACCGAGCAGCAATCAATTACAGTGCCAAACCCCTCAGCCGTGATACTAAGCCGGCCACAAATGGGGAAATTCCGCTTCCTAGTGGATACTCTGACCGCGCTAGCCGCTTTCAGAGAGGAGTACGGCATCCCGGCCGACGTCCATCTCGAGCTGGCAGAAGAGGAGACAACACCTTGGGGCAGACTAGACCAATGCCCCTTTACCGTGCTCTCAATTGTCGAGGGGGGCCTCCGTTTCGCGCTCAACCCACTTATAACCGAGTTCCTCTGCCGCACCGGGCTGGCACCCACACAAGTGTCCACCAATACTTATAGAATAATCAACGGCGTTCACGAATTGAACAATCGGCTAGGCATCAACTTAGGTCTAGCCGAGATATTGAGGCAATACACAATGGGCCACACCGGGGACGGCCTAGCTTATTACTTGAAGATAAGGCCAGGCAAGGAAAAAATTGTAATCGGCACCCCGGATAAAGATCTTCACGACGACGATTTTTTCTGGGTGTCGGGCAATTACGAAACAGCCGAGGTGCCGGGCTGGTTTATAAACAAGGACTTCGGTTCTTCATGTAAGCCACTCAAACTTGCTCGGTCAGGCTAACTCTTTACTCTGCAACTAATCGATTTTCCTGTTTCTTTTGCAGCAATCCAAGCCTTGCAAGCCAACTATCAATTTCCCAACGTTGAGGCAATTCGGACCGTGCTTCGGTATTCACACCGAGATTGCAACGATTTACTCGGCTACACCCCGACCTACAGGTATTCTGCTCAGCGTCGGAGTAGAGTAACTGACTTCCTCCGAGTTCCTTCGCCACCTCCAGATCCTACCCTTCCAGACGTCCCCTTGATCCGTTTGACAGAAGAACAGGAAATGGCTAAGAGAAGCCACATAAAAAACCTTCTCACCGCAACCTCAGTCGAGATACCGAGCGTTGTCACCCGCTCCCCGGCTGGTGGTCAATCAAGTGCAGCCGTGGTAGCCCTTGCTTCTCCAGCTGCCGGGCAGTCTGGCAGAGAAGTGCGCCGGGCTGGAAAAAGACCACGGGCAGATCCCTCTGCCGAGCTCGTCGCCGAGCTGACAACCCAACATCCATCTGAAACTCCTGTTCCCGTGCCAGCCTGGCGTCCACAGTTGAAGCACCGGGGACAAGACATCCCGGCGACGGCTTCGATCAAGGCCGACAAAGAACATTTGCTCGCCTTCGATCTCTCCAAAGCATTTCTTCTACTGGGCGACGTGGTCGGCAGCGACCACGTCCCTGACACTCGGCTGGTAAAATCCTCAGTGAAGTCCATGGCCAGGGTAAGTCGATGTTCCTCTGAAAATTTCACAAGTGTTTGCCCGATTCCTTTTGCTAATCAACTTTGCTTTTTGCAGGCCATTCAAAAACAACACCTGGTTTTGGAGCGCATCCACAGACTTAGGCAAAAGGCCAACGACACAGCCAGCCAGGTCGAGAGCCTTCAAGCCGAGCTCGGCCGGGCTAAGTCTTCCCTTGAGATGGCCAACTCCGATAATAACAGACTGCTCGGCCAGCTGGATGCGGCCGAGAAAAAACGGGATGAGCTCCAGACTGAGGTGGACACTCTGAAAAAGTCGAAGAAGAAAGCTTGCCGGGCTGCCAACAATGCCGGTTTTAACGAGGCCGAGCAGAGCTACAAAAAGCAAGTCTTTGCAACACAAGACATCTACTTCAAGGCCGGCTGGAAGTCCGCCTACGAACACCTCGGCCAGGGCTCTGACACCGACGTATTTGCCAACCCTCCTCCAGCTTCGCTACCGGTCTACCTCGTGCCTTATGCAAACGACGTTTTCAGCGCTTTGTAAGCTGAAGCTGAGGAAGGACTTGAAGATGGAGACGGTGAGACAGATTCTGAGGCAGAAGAGGCCGAGGTGCAAGAGCAGCCCGGCAATGCTGAGCCCGGTGCCCAAGACGCAAGTCCAATTATCAACCTTGATGCTGGCGAGGACGAGTTCACCAATCTCTCCCCCCTAGTTTAGTTTTCTTTTTTCTTTTTTGTATTTTTGCTTTCAACACTTCTGATGTAACCGGGCTCTGTCCCCACCTTTTGTATTGATTTTCTTGTCAATGAAAAATTCAAATTTTGCCAAGTGTTTGCACGGTAGTCATCAATTCCATCTTCAGCAAAATATCTCGGTATAAATCATTGTTTGAATAGAACACCTCGTCAACCGGAATTCATAACTCGGTTGAAGTACTTAAGCGGAACAAAACAAATTTATAAAACGAAATAACCAGCCCGGTTGGTAATAACAAAGTTGAACAAATCATCAACACTTCCAACCGGATTAGATCATCTCGGTTGGGAATCTAAAGTTGGCCGAAACACCAACTCTTTCAACCGGAGTACATCATCTCGGTTAGGAATCTGAAGTTGGACAAAACATCAACTTTTCCAACCGGAGTACATCATCTTGGTTGGGAATCCGAAGTTGGACAAAACACCAACTCTTCCAACCGGAGTACATCATCTCGGTTCTTTATCATTAGAACAACAGTCCAAGTGCTAAAGCAAAATTACTTCTATAAATTGACAAAAAGAATTACATGCTGTGGTGCAAGCCAAAAAATTTCTTTGCACAAGAAAAGAAAGCAAAAGCTTAAAAATAATACAGTTTCAAGTTGGCCGCATTCCATGGCCGGGGTATTGCTCTTCCCTCTAAATCCTCCAAGCGGTAAGCCCCCTTGCCCGCCAGACCGATGATCTTGTAAGGTCCTTCCCAATTTGCCCCTAGTTTGCCTTCTCCTGGCACCAGGGTGTTGCCCATAATCTTCCTGACTAAATAAGTGCACTTTTTGACTTTTTTTGTATTATGTGTAGAAAAATTAGAGAGGAGATGTTGATTGATGTGACCCAAAAAAGATAAAAAGATGAAATAAGTGCACTTTTTTGGCAGTAGCCAAACTTGGCCTGATTTTGAAATCATGTTAACCAGAACGTTTGATTTTGGAATCAGTTTGACTCTACTTTTTAATTTTGTAAATTAATTGTTTTTCATTAAGAAGAAAATATATAAATGAATATTTAGTAGAAATAGGAAAAGAATAGAGAGTATTATTGTATTTGGAAAAGTGATTTCCTAAATTAGCAAATGTATTTTTTGACTAAAATTTGTGGAAAAAAATAAGTAATGTTGTTGGAGATGGTCTAAGCATCCTCAAGAAACACTCTAAACCTATTTGTTTTTCTATTTCAAGGAGCTAAAATTCAAAAACACTATTCCAAAAAATACCCTAAGCCCTTCTCATTTTATTCTCTATTTAATTCATCTATTTATTTTTAATAGAGAATTGGACAATCGGCATAAGGAAAGAGAGAGGTATAGGACATCACCAAAGATATTCACTTAATATAGAGGTCATTTGGGAATAGTTTTTTCTAGTGACTTCATGTTTTTTGTTTGGTTAAAATACGAAATGAAAAAAATTAATATATTTAGGATATTTTTTTAATTTTTTACAAAAAAATATACAAAAAGTAGAGTGAAGGAAAAAAATCTTTAAGTTTTGAGTATTTGTTGAATTTTTAGTCTTTTTAATGAATTTTTAACTTTTTAAGCTATAATTATTAGTTCCCAAACCACCCCATAATAGTATAGCTTTCTCTCTCTTTCTTTCTCTTTCCAAGTAAAAATAATAATAATAATAATAATATTATATTTTCTTCTTCTTGAAATAAGAAACAAAAAAATTAAAAATAAATAAAGAGGAATAATAGAAATACATTATTGACTCTTGGAGAGAGTAGATGACCCCTCAAATAGAAGCTTACGTTTTCAGTTTATTTTGGTAGAACTTATTCAATAAAAGTGAGAGGAGAGGCACCCCTATTTTACTCCTCTTATTTGGGAGAACTACATGGAGGTGGGAGAAAGAAAAAGAAATTATCATAGTGTATAAATGAAAGGTTGTCGGAGTACAAGTGTCATTTACACTCCATGTATTGGTTATTTTTTTTTCTTTCCTGCCTGCTTGTAGTTCCCCTCTTATTTTAGGATTAAAAAGAAAAAAAAAAAAAAAAGTAACAATGCTGATGTTTGTTGTTTTTTGGGGAATTGCAATTCGTGCGTAGAAAACATGGGGCGCAACTAATGGGTACCAATGAGGGGGAGCCCTTTTCTGTAATCATACATTGGCCTAAGAGTATTACTTGTTCTTGTGCGTGAGTTGCACAAACTATGGCCATGAAAATATACACGAAAAAAAGAAACATGTTTGGTAGTTCAAAATTTTGTGGCTCAAATAGTTCAAATCAATCAAAACGATGTCGTTTTAAGTGATTTGAGCCATTTAAACCACAAAATTTTAAGTTACCTAGCATTGTTGCAAAAAAAAACAAGCTTATTATCTGCAATACTTCCCTAGCCGCTGAACTAATAGCCCACAATACAGATCTCCTAACACAAATCCTTCTCTTGTCCCTGCTAAATCTCTAATCAGATTCGAGTGTGTTTCTAAGCATTGGTTCTCTGTAATCTTCGACTCACAATTTTCCATTAACCACTCTCACCGAAACTCCAATCCATTGTTCTCAGGACTATACATAAAACCTTCCTCAAACTCAATATCAATTAATCAATCAACAACTCCAGTGCGTCTCGCTTCACAGCTGAAGAGTTCCCACAGTGTCCTTCCTTGATGGTTTTGGAGACGGGTCCCGGATTAAGCACTCTTGCAAAGGTCGCTGTTGTGGTTCAATGTAACAAAGGGTTTCAATGTTTGTAACCCAACCACCCAGAAATCCAGGCTAATTCCCTATCATGATCGCACCACTTTATTATCGTGTCATCGTGCGTTTGGTGCTTACTTAGCTTTTGATACTTCAAAACCACCTCTCTACAAAGTCGTGTTGGTAAGTTACTATAGCGACGAGTCTTCTGATGGATGCTTTTACTTAATTGATATCTACTCTTCGGAGAATGCGTCTTGGAAACACATCTGTGTTGCTGCACCACCAGGTTCGGGTCGCTCCTTATGGGAAAGGGTGTTTTGGAATGGAGCAATTCATTGGATGAGTCGCAAGTACTTTCACATTCAATTTGATGTTGATGCAGAGAGGCTAACAGGAACTCCAATGCCTCCAAACCCTGAAATTGTTTCTGGGACTCAATATTTTGGAGAATGCGGTGGCCATTTGATTGTTCTTTAGATTTATCAACCCTCTGCTATGGGATTTAAAATTTTTTGAGATGGATATGGACAATTGTGCTTAGATTGTGAAGTATTGGGTCAATCTTAGACCCATCCTATCTATTCGAGAATATGGTTGATAAATTTAAATTCACGTTGTTTAAATTTTCTGTACTGGGTATTCAGAAGGGAGTGAAGGAAAAAGATTTCACATTGGTGTTGCCTATTCTAGGCAAAGTTATTTTGTGTAATCAGAACTGCAAAGGTTGAAGGTGCTTTGTGATTTTCCGCCAAGTCATGAATCAACTTGTTACAAATATGCTAGTGCAAGTGCTTATCAATTCATTGAAAGTCTATCCCCTGTTTGAGCAAGTGAGTGCATTGTACTTGTTGAAGCCTATCCCCTTTTTGCGAGCCTATCATCATAGTAATGGTAAAGCATGTTCTTCCTTTATCTCAGAGCTATCATCTTCTTCATTATTTAACATAATACCGTGTTTAGAATTCTATTATCTAATTTACCTCTTGTGGAGGAGTATTGATTAGAGTTTTGGTGGTACTAATGCTACTGTCATTCAATTGATGTTTATATTCTCTTTTAGGTTGGCCTGGATACATTGTTGGTCACTTGTGTTGCTCTATATATGAGCCCCTATTAGGGAAATAAAATTAGAAATATGAACTCATTTTTATTAATAATTCAAATATAAAAAATAATTTGGAGGCAAAGATTTGCCAGAGACAGAATGAGAATGGTCAGGAAGTACACTTGTTGGTTTGTGAATTGTGTTCTCCTTGTCTACCCATTATGAAATTGAATACTTTACACTGCAACTGATAAGGCTGGATATAAACCAGGTTTGAGAATTGTTGCGAAAGAAGAAAAGTGTGTCGTCTTACGTGTGTAGGCTTGATAATATTTCCTATTCCATTGATATCGGAGGCTTCATGTAGAGTGTCGGAAGCTCTCGCCATTAAAGAAGCCTTGATGACAGCTAGGGCTTGGAATTTCAAAGATTATGGTAAAAAGCGATGCACTGCAAGTGTTGAATTGAATTGTTGAACGATAGGGTGATCGTGTTCTTTGAGATTGAACTGCTGATTGGGGACTTGCCTTCAACTGAAGACTTCCTTTGATGAATGTGTCATTTTTCAAAAGTTCGATTTTCCCTCTCAATCTAAGTTTTTGCCAGGTACAAGTGGCATATGATTTGTTGATATAATCAACAAGATTTGTTAGCTAATTTCGCGCTCAAGCCATGTTAAACATGTCCTAATGATAAATGAAATATCTCATCATTTGATCACATAATAATATATGATATATTATTGTCTTGTGTGACTAAAACAAATATCATCTATGTATTGAAATGGAATTTGGATTTTCAACTATTTTTTCAGTTTAATGATTAATTTTTTGTCTCATGATAATGGCATTCTCAAGGTAAGATTACACTCTTAGGCAACACTCGCCTAAATTAGTTGATCGATAGCTAATCACGTGCTTATTTTGATGAAGGTTTAATTGGTTTCCATGAAGAGTTCCCCTACTAAATTTTTTTATCCAATGTTGATAATAATGTCTTCAATACCATGCAAAAAATAAAAAAATGAAAGTGCATAATGAGTTTAGTTTGGCAAAGAAAACAACTATAGCAGCAATTGAAGATTCAAAGCAAAGAAGGATGTCAATCTCTCTGAGTTGTGTTCTAATTCTTGAACTGGTATTATTTTGTGGATCAAACCTTTTGACAAGCTTTTCACTATAGAATTTTCTTTTAAGATTAGAGTTGTGGATTTATGAATGCTTGACCATTTGTGATTTTAGCGACTAGATATGCCGTACAACAGATCTTAGTTCTTCTCCTATGTTGTTTTGTTTCAGAAAACAGTTTGGCTGAGAACCTCTGAAGCAAGTTTATTCACTATTCTTTACCAAATTCTCAGAATAAATTGCAATATATTATGTCATGTTCCCTTGTCTTTTCTACGTCCTTTTAAGATCCTCAATTGTTTGCTCACTTCTCTTGACAAAATCAGTAAATTTAAAATTGAACATCCATGATTATAACCAACCACATATTGGATGATCTGTTTGACTACAGAGAAAGGAGGCAAAAAAAAAATAAAGACAACATACAACCATTCAAACCTCATGTATGTTTAATTTTCTAGGATGTCAACATACAACCATTCAAACCTCTATTTATTTTTTATTTTATTATTATTTTTTAATATTTTTTTAACATCAACCAAATTACAAAACAAGAAAACTATCATGTCTCTCTCCTGTCATGTTATAACCCATTAAAAAAAAAAGAAATTAACTAATAATGTATGTTGCAATCAGCAGATGATCAAGGTGAGTGGTGATAATTTTGGATTTCTTGTCCAACAATTATGGTGTCATAATTTTTTGTTCTGTTCTGTTTTATTTTATTTTTCTACTCCTACATCACACCCCTATCAGGCAATCAGAATTATACTTGAGCTAATATATTATATTCAAAAGAAGGCTCACATGTAACCCAACATAAGTGTAATCACACGGATACTCTAGTAGAATAGGAATGGAAACTGAAATATGAATGAATTGTCCATTACTTGTCAGCCCTAGCCTAGGGAACTTAAAACAGAATGTAAATATGAAACAGCTGATTGTAGCATTAGAGACCAACAACCTAACAAATATTTAAGAATGCAAGATTGACATTGCAATTCACAATCCAACCGCAGTAGTCCCTATCCATCTCAAGGATTTCGAATTCCATAGAATAAAACAAAGGCATCCGAATAAGAAGTAAACGGCCGCAACATTCTTCACCATACCTAATCTTGTCTAGAGAGAGAATTTTAGGCGTGGGAGCAATTGGGATTTCTATTAGCTTCTCTGTATCAAAATCAAATCTAGTATGAACATTTTCTTCTTCGGTCAACCAATGGATTGCTCCATTCCAATAAACTCCTCCCGAAAAGCTTTCTGCTTTACTGAAATCAATCTGTTTCCAAGATGAACTCTCCGAAGAGTAAATTTCAAATTTATTAGTACTATTAAATACTAACAAAACTTTGTAGTGCGATGATTTCGAAGGATCAAAAGCTAAGCAACCATATGATCCCGCAAAACATCCACAAGGTTGAGGAAGTAGTTTGTATTTTTGCGTAGTCAGATTACAAACAATGTAACTTGTTAAAACAGATGTATAAAAGAAATAGAAAATTGTATTATTGAATAATGTATGCTTGTTGTGTATATTACAAATGGTGAGTGGCTCATTATATAGGAGAGGGTGAGTGTAGTAGGTGAGGAGTAGGTGAGGAGTAGGTGGTGGTAGGTGATGGTGGTAGGTAGTGGTGATTTACTATTTACAATTTACATTTACATTAACAGCCCCCCTCAAACTCAAGGAGGATAGGCACTAGCCAACTTGAGTTTGGAGAGAGTCACAAAACAGAAAAATAAACTGATAAATAAAATAAAACAGGATAGGAGACACAGTGCAGATGCTTATCAATTCATTGAAAGTCTATCCCATGTTTGAGCAAGTGAGTGCATTGTTCTTGTTGAAGCCTATCCCCTTTTTCCAAGCCTATCATCATAGTAATGGTAGAGCATGTTCTTCCTTTATCTCAATGCTATCATCTTCTACATTATTTAACAAAATATTGTGTTTAGAATTCAATGATCTAATTTACCTCTTGTGGAGGAGTATTGATTAGAGTTTTGGTGGTACTAATGCTACTGTCATTCAATTGATGTTTATATTCTCTTTTAGGTTGGCCTTGGATACATTGTTGGTCACTTGTGTTGCTCTATATATGAGCCCCTATTAGGGAAATAAAATTAGAAATATGAACTCATTTTTATTAATAATTAAATATAAAAAATAATTTGGAGGCAAAGATTTGCCAGAGACAGAATGAGAATGGTCAGGAAGTACACTTGTTGGTGTGTGGATTGTGTTCTCCTTGTCTACCCATTATGAAATTGAATACTTTACACTGCAACTGATAAGGCTGGATATAAACCAGGTTTGAGAATTGTTGCGAAAGAAGAAAAGTGTGTCGTCTTACGTGTGTAGGCTTGATAATATTTCCTATTCCTTTGATATCGGAGGCTTCATGCAGAGTGTTGGAAGCTCTCGCCATTAAAGAAGCCTTGATGACAGCTAGGGCTTGGAATTTCAAAGATTATGGTAAAAAGCGATGCACTTGTTGAACGATAGGGTGATCGTGTTCTTTGAGATTGAACTGCTGATTGGGGACTTGCCTTCAACTGAAGACTTCCTTTGATGAATGTGTCATTTTTCAAAAGTTCGATTTTCCCTCTCAATCTAAGTTTTTGCCAGGTACAAGTGGCATATGATTTGTTGATATAATCAACAAGATTTGTTAGCTAATTTCGCGCTCAAGCCATGTTAAACATGTCCTAATGATAAATGAAATATCTCATCATTTGATCACATAATAATATATGATATATTATTGTCTTGTGTGACTAAAACAAATATCATCTATGTATTGAAATGGAATTTGGATTTTCAACTATTTTTTCAGTTTAATGATTAATTTTTTGTCTCATGATAATGGCATTCTCAAGGTAAGATTACACTCTTAGGCAACACTCGCCTAAATTAGTTGATCGATAGCTAATCACGTGCTTATTTTGATGAAGGTTTAATTGGTTTCCATGAAGAGTTCCCCTACTAAATTTTTTTATCCAATGTTGATAATAATGTCTTCAATACCATGCAAAAAATAAAAAAATGAAAGTGCATAATGAGTTTAGTTTGGCAAAGAAAACAACTATAGCAGCAATTGAAGATTCAAAGCAAAGAAGGGTGTCAATCTCTCTGAGTTGTGTTCTAATTCTTGAATTGGTATTATTTTGTGGATCAAACCTTTTGACAAGCTTTTCATTATAGAATTTTCTTTTAAGATTAGAGTTGTGGATTTATGAATGCTTGACCATTTGTGATTTTAGCGACTAGATATGCCGTACAACAGATCTTAGTTCTTCTCCTATATTGTTTTGTTTCAGAAAACAGTTTGGCTGAGAACCTCTGAAGCAAGTTTATTCACTATTCTTTATCAAATTCTCAGAATAAATTGCAATATATTATGTCATGTTCCCTTGTCTTTTCTACGTCCTTTTAAGATCCTCAATTGTTTGCTCACTTCTCTTGACAAAATCAGTAAATTTAAAATTGAACATCCATGATTATAACCAACCACATATTGGATGATCTGTTTGACTACAGAGAAAGGAGGCAAAAAAAAAATAAAGACAACATACAACCATTCAAACCTCATGTATGTTTAATTTTCTAGGATGTCAACATACAACCATTCAAACCTCTATTTATTTTTTATTTTATTATTATTTTTTAATATTTTTTTAACATCAACCAGATTACAAAACAAGAAAACTATCATGGAAACCAATAAACTCCTCCTGAAAAACTTTCTGCGTCAGTGAAATCAAACTGTTTCCAAGACAAACTCTCCGAAGAGTAAATTTCAAATTTATTAGTACTATTAAATACCAACAAAACTTTGTAGTGCGGTGATTTCGAAGGATCAAAAGCTAAGCAACCATATGATCCCCAAAAACATCCACAAGGTTGAGGAAGTAGTTTGTATTTTTGCGTAGTCAGATTACAAACAATGTAACAAATTGTAATACGATCAACAACGGTTCTATTACAATCCCAAACAATTTGAACACAATCACACAATAGTAATCCATTGCAAGAGCTTTGAATCCTGATTGAAAATTCTGATCCAGCACCGTGGTCGAGGAAGTCAAGTGTTGGAAGATTTTGATGGCCTTGAAGCGAGACAGACTTCACTTGGTTCTTTGCAGAGCAAGAATCGAGGGATGTGAAATATAAGCCAGAGATGGAGGAATTGCGATTTCTGAGGGCGTGGTTGAATGCAAAGTTAGAGTTGGAGATGAGATTGAGCCAATTCTTGAAAACAGACTTGAATCTGAGTAAGGATTTGGGAGGAACGCGTATGAGAATCTCTGTAAGGAGATCAACATTGTTCGCAATTGCCGAAGAACAGCTGGCGATAGATTTGGATATTGACTATGCTTCTACTAATCCAATCAGGTTGTGGTCTCTATATCAAAATCAAATTATTCATTGGATAGTGTCATCATTACACTTGGTGATCTTAGGAAAATGCGTTTGGACCCGCAGTGGGGTACTGGGTCTTCTCTGATTGGAAGAAAAAAATTATTTTTTTTGTTTTTTTTTGTTTTCAGTTAATGGGGAGCCGACACTTCACTGGGGTTGGGGTTGTCAGTGGGGGTCGGCTCATTGGGAGTCGGTAGCACTACTCGTGATCTTAAAATTTGTGTATTATAATATAGGCTTATTTTGTTAACTGATTAAAATTTAATTTTTTAATTTCTTGAAACCAAAAATTAGGTTTTAATATACTTCCAAAATAGGTCATAATCTTAATTTTAAGAAAATTTATGAACTAATCTTATTGATCAAACTTATTTGCTTATATGTTTTGCTCTTTTTCTGTCTATTAATTTCTTTCAAAACATATTGAGGTGAAATAAATATTTTACCACTTACTGATACATCAAAAAAATACAAATTTATGTATATTTTTTGCATTAAAAACAAAATCCTCCCCCTACCAATGAATATTTATAATGTTAGTATTATTAGTGTACAGAAAAGTTGTAAAGTAAAGCATAGCTAGTTGTCATTTATATTATATAATATGTTTAAATTGGACCCTGTTAAAATTCCACCTACTCCACCTACTACACACCTACCTACTCTACTCTTCTATATATAGGAATCATTGTAAACAATCAATAAATCAATCATCAATACATATTTCATTCTATCTATTTTTCCATACATCAAATTTAACATGGTATCAGAGCAAGGTTAAGCACTTACTATTTTTCGCTTCACCGGCGGGCGGCAACCTTGCCTTGGCCGCCCGCCGGAGCTCAACCTATTCCGCTGTCATCTCTATCACACCCATCACTAAATATACCTTATATTTTCCAGCCATAGCAGCCAATCGATGAACTTTAGGTCCAGGCACATCAATGGCTGTACCATGCCTTCCCTCCCTCTCTTTCTCTCTCTCTGCCAGAACCCTACAGAAGCTCCATTTCCTCTCTGCTGCTTGTCAAACATGGCGGCCACCGCTGGTAGCCCTGGCATCTCCATCCGATCGCCGCCCTCTCCACATCTTCAATGTCCTCTCCAACCCCAAAACCACCACCCCCGCCGCCGCCGAACCATTCGTCTCCAGATTCGCCGCCGGCGAACCCAGAAAGGGCTTCGACGTCCTCGTCGAAGCGCTCGTGCGCGAAGGCGTGACAGACGTCCAAACTCGAGCATGCCGACCATGTTCTCCGACTTCCTGTCGCCAATGTAATCCTTCGGTTCACCGAAGCCATAGATCTCTGTACAAGAACCCTTTTGTGAATCACTGGCGATACTCTGATCTGATGAGCCCAGCAAGTTTAAACTCAATTAGGTTTCAGGAATGTGGACCCATTTTAGATCTGGGTGTTGGGTTCTGTTCGTTTTCGTTGGATTTCTGAGCCTTTCTGGGCATTTGGTCTCTGTGGAGAGTCATCGTCCCAAGAACGTGCACATGGCTCTTCAGGCCAAGTGGTCTGGTACCCACTACTTTTAGCAGCTGGTGAATTGCTTTCTACAGACTGGAAAGACTATTTTTGGGAGTTCCTTGAGGTCTGGCCTCACAATGAGGATGCTGATTCACAAACAGCCAAAGATTGTTTAAAGAACATTGTTCATGACCCAAGTGGTCTACCTTTTTCCTTTTTTTTTTATTATTATTATTATTATATCCAATACTCACTACACTCATATTTCCCACTTACCAACCGTACCCACGTTCTTTCCCACTTTTCTTTTCTTTTAATATATATATATATATTTTTATTATAATATCTTTCCACCAATATATTCCACCCACCAGGCCAACTTTAGTCATATCCATCATTTGCCTTAATTTATTCCACCCACCAGCGCACATGCTTTCTCCATTAATACATTTTATTATTATTATTATTATTATTTTTATTATTCTTAACACCAAAAAAAAAAAAAAAAAAAAAACCAACAAACAAACAAACATCTTGTTCAAAAGAATTTCATGCTATTTTCTATATCCCTGTATATCTTTTGGGCAGCCTATCTACACACTCATACAGTGTCTTCTACACCGGTCAGCTTTATCAATCCCTTTGTTTCAACCTCAAATAGGTTTCTATCTTCACACCTATTTGAGTTTGAGGGGGGGTTATACACAGTATCATGTTCAAGTCACCCCATGGCGCACTCCCTAAGTAGCCCCCTTGGTGCACCACCACAAGCTTCTACAACGGTCCAACATGACCCCATAAACTGTCTTCAACAACGGTCTAACACGACCACACAGTGTCTTCTACATCGGTCCGGCATGACCCCGTAAAATGTCCCGACATTGATTCCGGTCAGCTTCTACAACGGTCCGGCATGACCCCGTAAACTGTCCCGACATTGATTCCGGTCAGCTTCTACATCGGTCCGGCATGACCCCGTAAACTGTCCCGACAATGATTCCGGTTAGCTCCTATAACGGTCCGACATGACCCCGTAAACTGTCCCGACATTGATTCCGGTTAGCTTCTATAACGGTCCGACACGACCACACAGTGCCTTCTACAACGATCTGACACAACCATACAGTGTCTTCACCAGCACTACTTGTGATCTTAAAATTTGTGTATTATAATATAGGCTTATTTTGTTAACTGATTAAAATTTAATTTTTTAATTTCTTGAAACCAAAAATTAAGTTTTAACATACTTCCAAAATAGGTCATAATCTTAATTTTAAGAAAATTTATTAACTAATCTTATTGATCGAACTTATTTGCTTATATATTTTGCTTTTTTTTTGTCTATTAATTTCTTTCAAAACATATTGAGGTGAAATAAATATTTTACCACTTACTGATACATCAAAAAAATACAAATTTATGTATATTTTTTGTATTAAAAACAAAATCCTCCCCCTACCAATGAATATTTATAAAATTGTTTCTCCAAATCTAACGCACGAATCTGATTCTTTCATATTCCGTCTCTAATCAGTAATTTCCCATAAAATGTTGTCACTGTCTTTAGATTGTCTTTTTGTTCTTTCATATTTCATCGTTTTTAATTTCAAAAAAAGTTATACTCAATTAAATGGACTAAAAACGTTCAAAAAAATTTAAATTAAAAATAAATTTAAAAAATTTCAATAAAGACAAAAAAAATAAAAATAAATAAAATAATATATGACTTTTTAATTATATGGCAAGTCAGATCTTAATGGTTCATCGCCACTTGCCCCAGGTGGCCTAATACTATCCCTATTTTATTTTATGTGATCATTTTTATAAATAAAAATATGCACATTTTTTAAAAAAAATATGTTAAAAAAAATTGAAAAAAATACTAAAGACAAAAAATAAAAAATAAATAAATAAATAAAAATGACTTCATAATTAGATGCCAAACCAAGCCTAATATTACCGCATGTTCTACTTTATGTGATCATTTTAGTAAAATATGCACATTTTAATTTATTTTTCATTTAAACTGCATTAATTCAGGTAGAACTATTTCTAATTTAATATAGTTGATTATTTTGTATGTATTGAACAAATTCAACAATTAAGACTCTATTAACAGTTTTGAGAAATTCCATCGAAATTGATGTTCATTTACTAGAATAATATTTGTTTAAATACTTTAGTAGCATAATGAGTGGTATCCGAATGAATAATTGTAACACATTGGCGTACTAAGCGGTCAATTATGAAAAATGTTTGGCTATCTATTATTTTGATTTTTAGGCCAAGTTTAGCATCTTTCAAAAAATTCAAAAAGTCAAAAAGTCACTATCCTATTTAAGTCATATCATCTTATTTAAGTCACATCACCTCTCTAACACATCACTTCAAACCCAACCCAAATCCAACCCATATTTCATAAAAAGTCAAAAAGTGCACTTATTTAGTCTTCCCAAACTTGGCCTTAATAACAAGGCACACGAATAACCCATCTAAAATAGCAAGTGATTGTTTGGGGTGTCCTAAATAAGTGTACTTTTTGTCTTTTTAGACTAAAAAATTAAGAAAGAAAATATAAATGTTTTGGTTAACTTTTTGACTTTTTATGAAAAAATGTGTAATAAAAAATTGTAAAAATTAGTTTGTATGAGAAAATTAGGATTGGGAGTTGTACAGCCGTAATTGTTGACTTTTGTTGAATAGTGTTAACTTTTTAATTTTTTGAGTAGCTTTTTGACTTTTTAACTTTTCTTGGACATGCCAAACTTGGCCTAATAAGATCTTTCAATTTGAAGGAAAGAAAGTTGTCCAAAAAATAATTAAAATTAGGATAAATTATGCAAATGGTCCCTATAGTTTACACGATATGTCAATTTGGTCCATGCTATTTCAATTTGCTCGATTTTTTCCCTTAATCTAACAGATTGCGTCATTTTAGTTCAATAAATAACAGTTGTTAAGTTTGGTGGACGGAAAGTATACACAATGTGTCATTTTTGTCTCTGTAGTTTACACAATGTGTTAATTTGGTCTCCGTAGTTTACACAATGTGTCAATTTGGTCTCTGTTATTGTAATTTGCTCGATTTTGACAAGAACCAAATTAACACATTGTGTAAACTACGGGACCAAATTGACATATAGATTGACTTTCCGTTTATCAAACTTAACAACCGTTATTTATTGAACTAAAATTACACAATCCATTAAATTAAGGGGTAAAATCAAGCAAATTGAAACAACATGAATCAAATTGACACATCGTGTAAACTACAAGGACTATTTGTATAATTTACCCTTAAAATTATATAAGTTAAAGCTTGGTAGGAGGTTTGGAACTAACAAGTTGACCATAAAGCAACCTCTAAAAAATACAATTAAGATTATGGTTAAAAAGACTACAATATTTCTCACTCATGTTGATAAAAAAAGAGCATAATTTGAGATATATGATCTCATCAGCGCTATATTCCTACAAAATAATTATGAAAATTTTTAAAGTTCCTCCGGTTAAAGGTTGTGTTATTCCCCTATGCAGTACCAAGAATTCATTGTTCCTATCATTGTAAAGATTAATAATGATTTGTAATCTGTAACGCCCTCAAAATAATAACATTAAACCCATCAGATAAGACAAGCATTTACATATAAACTAACCACATTCCTTTATTTCATTGAGTTTCATTACATAAGTATTACATGTTAACATCAAAACAAAATGCCCTACGGGCTTACAGCTTTCCAAGCTAACACTTGGTTTCAACAAAAGAGTACTAACTCGTTTACACATTAAGCCCTTGGCTTGAAATAATACTTATTATTTGGGTTTCAAGAAAATTACAAAAAAAAAGGTGTCTACAAATTTGCCTTCACTTCCTTACTCACTGACTTTACTTTTATTTTTTGTGTTTTCATTCGAACTAATAACTGACACTTGAAAGAGACCCGATGCTTCGTGGTTTCGAAGCGTAATTAATCGAAATTGGGTGGTGTTCTTCTATACCTGAAGTGGTCAGTTTGAATGATGGTTTGCAAACAAAACCGACCCATGAATAGTTGTGGGAGCCGAATTTATGTGGCCCAATACCATCGGGCCCAGATTGCGAATCGGCCCATTAGGCATCATCCATCGGATACATTTGGCCGAGTGATATCTCTTAATCCTAAAATGCATACGCTGAGTAATCCATTACAAGTTGACATCATGGTTGGTTGTCGATTCCTCGCCATAAAGCATTGAGATCCAGATAAGGTGCGTAGTAGAGGAGAGAACCTAAGAAGAAAAGGTCTATAAAAGGAGGAGGAAGACCCAATGATCAGGTATGTTAAAAACACCTAACCCTTATACCAGTTAAAAGAGAAGACTAACTAGACCGTCGGAGTACTAATTCCGGTACCCCCGACCAAAGCTGTTATTGTTTCAGGTGCCTATAGAAGGACTGTTCTGAGATCTGCTTGGATAAAGGAGTATTCCAAATCCATCACTCTACAATTTGCGCTGTCTGTGGGAACACTCAAACTCATCCATGAGAAACCTTGTAGAAGATCTTTTGCTCGTAGGTAATAATGATGCACCAGGAACAGTGCATGGGCCAAAAGACATGCCCGCATGAAGAGCCCTGAACTTCGACTTGTTGACTCCCTTACCTTCGTCCTTGGCAGACAATGCCATGTAAACCCTACTCAATGAAGCAAAACGAAATAAATAACGAATGGAGGATATGGTAGCTGACAACGAACGCCTACGGCAGGAATTGTCCAAATCCCAATATGCACCATAGCATGCGAGGGGTTGGTCGCCAAAGAAGAAGGTAACACAGTGACGTTGCCCCCAAATGCATAAGGATAGTAGTAACTCAGGGACGTCAGGAGAAGAACCAAGAAAGCGAGTCTGACCAAATACCTCAGATTCATCAGTCGATAGCCCGCGAGTGCGTCACAAGCATAAGAACGAGAGCGATGATTCTGACGAGAGGGATACTCATGACCTTTTCATGCGACGCATTACTAAGGCCACGTTACCTAAAAAGTTCAAAGCTCCGTCATTTAGTAGTGACTCAGGGACATCAAGAGAAGATCTAGAGGTGCTTATGCACCGCTTGAGTGTCGACCCCAAAGCCAAGCTAGTTGTTCAGAAGAGTTGCAATTCAGTTGCTGAGCATACCACCATCGTATTTGAAGAAGTTGACAAGTTGTTGAGGAAGTCACCTATCCCTTATGGTTGTCTAATACTGTCATGGTGAAAAAGAAGACAGGAATGTGGCGTGTGTGCATTAATTTCACGAATTTGAATAAGACCTAGCCCAAAGACAGCTTTCCTTTACCTCAAATTGACCAACTTGTGGATGCCATTGCTTATCATCAGCGCATGAGTTTATTGGACGCATATCGGGTTATCATCATATTGCCATAGATCTTGCTGATCAGGACAAAATGACATTTCTCACTCCAAGGAGAACCTATTGCTACAAGGTTATGCCTTTTGGATTGAAAAATGCTAGGGCAACTTATCAGAGGTTGGTCATGACCATGTTCAAAGACCAAATTGGTAAAACCATGGAAGTTTACATTAACAACATGGTGGTAAAGTCTAAGGAAAAAAGCACTCATTTAGCCGATCTTGTCATAACTTTTGATATCCTTCGAAGATACAAAATGAAGCTTAATGTCTCAAAATACGCATTCGGCATTGGTTCAGGCAAATTCCTTGGCTACATGTCAATCATCGTGGGACAAAAGCTAATCCCAAACAGATTAAAGTTATTATGGAACTCGACTCTCCTGGATCTGTCAAGGAAGTTGTAACGCCCCAAATTTCTAGCCCAAATGATAATGCAATAATCATGGCCCCTTTAAAGGAAAAATTAATTATACAATCCTGTATTTGCATTCCATAATGTAAATAGTTTTCTCATGCGATAATCCTTTAATCCGACATCCAGTAAAGAAACAAATAAATACCCCCAAGGGTTACAAGTTTCTAAGGATTAAGCCCGGTTACACAAAAACGGTTATTCAAACCCACACATACAAAGCCCTTGGCTTACAAATAGAATCACAGCAAATAAGAACCTTATGCTCTCAGCACACACATTTCCACGCCCTCAGTTAGGCAGATTCACCATGTCTTTTCCTGCACAAAAATCTCGTAGGGTGAGCATAAAGTCCAGTAGGAAATCCTTCACAAAGTATATACATTTCATACATGTCTCAAGAGATGAATGCACATGCCATGCCATGCCTTTTTGAAAATAAAACACATCTTCATCTTTTGAAAACCATCTTGCTCAATGATGTTATGCAACTTCAACTGTTCAAAATTTATCAATTTAATTCAAGGGGCGGTAAATACAACTATGGTAATCCCTACGTTGGTGTTTGCAAGTAGACTATACGAGTACTACCAATTGTCATTTTTACCGGTATTAACCGGAAGGCTCAACACCTATCCGCGCGACTTTCTGGTTTTTCACCAAGGACACTCAGGCCAACTTAAACAATTTCATCTACACCACCTATCAAGACTTACCACCGTATTTACCCCAAAACCATTTCATGAAAACCCATTTCCCAACATTCTTTTCTCAATGCAAATTTCCAAAGCTTAATATAGTCCAATGAATTGAAATGCCAATGTATGATTAATAATGCAATGCAACATTACTTCCATATTCAATTGTTCCACAAGATGAATATATATATATATATATACTTTTATATCCAATTCATTCAAGAGAATAATGTAATTCCCACATTTCGAGCAATCTCAACAATTTAGTCAATTCAAGACTAAATCAACATTTTGACAACAATTTCTAAAATAAACAATATTTCTCATTTTTTTTTCACAAAATTTGTCATTTATATATAAATAAACAATTTTCAAAACATCCATTTATTTTGGTACACAAAATAAATATGACAACATCTTCCAAGGGTTTTCAACACCTTTAAAAAAAAGGACCCAATTTCTAGGTTTTCTCACCAAAACCATTCATCTCCAAAATATTTAGAAGAATCTCCCCAAAATCATCTTTCTTCAATCAATATGGTTCAAAATCCTCAATTTCTATTTTAAAAGGAAAAGAAAATAAACCTTCTTTCAAAATCACTCATCTTCTTGCAATCAACAATCAATTTCTCAAAGCTAATCAAAGGATGATTTCGAAAATCATATAGATCTTGCAAAAACATATATATAACTCAAAGGAAATCCCTACCTCAAGTTTGAAGAAGAAACGAGTTGAAAACCCCAAAATCAACGACGATGAAATTTGATATTCGCCGCACACAACGTAGCCCTCGCCTAGATAACCGGCTTTGGTGAAAAACTTAGGTCTAAATCCCAATGGATTTGGAGAAATCAATGAGAGAAGACGACTTCTAGAGAGAGAAGCTCCCGATCAGGGATTTTGGAGAGTTTTAGAGAGAGAGAGAGGGGACTGAAAAAGTGATCTGAAATATTAGATTCACGAATTGATATAACATGGTCCGCTTGAGCGTGGAATGCCCCACTCGAGCGTCAAATACACTAGCCCAGTACTTTTGCAGATAGGTCAAACTTCTGAAACCAAACATTCTCTGCTCGAGTGGACAACAACTTCGAATGCATTTTGTATTTTTGTTTTGGGGGTGCTACCCTTCAACCCTGCCAGGGCGCTACCTTAGAACCTGCCAAGGGGCGCTGCCCCCTGGACTCCCGTGAGTTGACCGGGCAGCTCGACCCTCGACCAGCCCAGTCGAAGTGGCAAAACATGAAAGAAGGATCGAAACCGGGGTTGCTACAACTTTCCTCCCTAAAGAATTTCGTCCTGAAAATTTCAAATCAAACTACCCAAGCAAAGGGGTTTCTAGCGATCAAAGCCACACTATTTCATTTTCAAAACACAATACTAACTCTTAACCAAATTCCACAATTTCCACCATGGTTATCTCATTAACAACAACCTCCCAAATATGCATAAACATGAAATTTTCCAAAAAGTAATGGCAACTCGAAACAATCTTATGCTTAAAACAACAACGCACATATCAACATGTGGTTAACAACTTCAAATACGTTTCCCTCAACACTAGGGAATATTACAAAGAAAAGCAACTTAAGCATTTTCAAATAAATCTGAATATTTGGAGCGGACTTCCGCCTCCCGTTCCCACGTTGCTTCTTCAGCCCTATGGTGTCTCCACGACACCTTTACCAACGGTATAGTTTTGCCCCGTAGCACTTGCTCCCGGGTATCTAATATTTGAACCGGTCATTCTTCGTAAGAGGCATCCTCATCTACCTCCAAGTCAACCCAATCATAAACATGAGAAGGGTCAGGTTCATACTTTCTAAGCATAGATACATGAAATACGTTGTGAACTCCCGAAAGTTGGAGCGGTAAAGCTAACCGGTATGGAACTTCCCCAATTTGCTCTAAGATCTCAAAAGGCCCAATGAACCTTGGAGATAATTTATCACTCTTACCAAATCTCATCAAACCCCGCCTTGGTGAGATTTTTAGAAACACATGGTCACCATCTTCAAAAGATAAAGGTTGTCTCCTCTTATCGGCATAACTCTTTTGTCGACTTTGGGCCGTAGCTAACCTCTTCCGAATGAGAACAACTTTCTCGGTTGTCTCTCTAATAATTTCCGGACCCAATAATGGTGCATCACCCACTTCGGCCTAACAAACCGGTGATCTAAAAGGTCGGCCATATAAGGCCTCAAATGTTGCCATCCCAATACTAGCTTGGTAACTATTGTTGTAAGCAAACTCAATCAATGGTAAGTGCCTTTCCCAAGGCCCCTTAAAATCAAGGACACAAGCTCTAAGCATGTCCTCCAAAATCTGAATGGTACATTCCGACTGTCCATCGGTTTGAGGATGATAAGCGGTGCTAAGAGTCAACTTAGTTCCCAACGCCTATTGAAGGCTTTGCCATAACCGGGCAGTAAAACGAGGATCCCTATCCGACACAATAGTCACAGGGACTTCATGAAGTTGAACTATCTCTCTAATGTACAACTCTGCCAAGCGTTCAACTGAGTCGCTGGTGTACATCGGAATGAAATGGGTAGACTTAGTCAACCTATCAACAATCACCCAAACGGCGTCATTGCCTCGTTGTGTTCTAGGAAACCCAACTACAAAAGCCATGGTAACACGCTTCCATTTCCACTCGGCTATTGGTAAGGGTTGTAACAAACTCGCTGGTCTTTGGTGTTCAGCCTTTACTTGTTGACAAGTAAGGCACTTCGATACAAATAAAGCGACATCTCGTTTCATACCCCTCTACCAAAATTGACGACTAAGATCATGATACATTTTAGTGCTCCCAGGTGTACCGCAAGGCGTGAGTGATGGAACTCCTGAAGTACTTCCTCTCTACAAGATTCTAGTACAAACAAAAGGTTTAGGTAGCATACACTCAGATCCGAGTGAACGTTCAAACCTTTCTCTTCCTTTCCATTGGAAATCTTAACACGAATTGATTCCACATCACGGTCTCCTCGTTGTGCCTCTCTGACCTTACTAACTAAAGTAGGTTGAGCATTCAAAGTAAACAACGTAGCACTGTCTCAGGACTCACCCAAGTGCAAATCAAACTTGCCAATAACATCTAGCATATCCCATTCCCGAATGGCCACACTTGCCAAACTACTCACAAATTTTCGACCCAAAGCATCGGCCACCACATTAGCCTTCCTTGGATGATAGTGTAACTCAAAGTCATAATCCTCTATAAATTCCATCCACCTCCATTGTCGTAAATTCAAGTCTTTTTGAGAAAACAAATACTTTAGACTCTTATGATTGGAGAAAACCTCAAACTTCTCACCATACAAGTAATGCCTCCAAATTTTCAAAGCAAAAATCACTGCTGCTAATTCTAGATCATGGGTGGGGTAATTTTTCTCATGAGTTTTCAATTGTCGTGAAACGTAGGCCACAACTTTTCCCTCTTGTATCAAGACACAACCATGTCCATCCCCAGACGCATCACAATAGACAGTGTAATTCAAACCCCTTTCTGGAATTATCAAAACCGGTGCAGTAGTCAATCTAGTCTTAAGCTCTTGGAATGACTTTTCACACTTCTCACTCCATACAAATTTGATACCCTTTCTAGTCAACCTAGTCAAAGGTGCAGGTATTCTAGAGAGGTCCCTTACAAAACGTCGATAATATCCCGCTAATCCCAAGAAACTTTGGATTTCAAAAACATTCTTGGGTTGTTCGCAATCCTGTATGACATCTATCTATGAGGAATCCACAGTTTCTCCCTCTTTAGACACTACATGCCCCAAAAACTTCACCTCAGTTAACCAAAACTCACATTTCTCAAATTTGGCATACAATTGATGCTCACTAAGTAAACCTAACACTACCCGCAAGTGAGTCTCGTGTTCCTCCTCGGAGGTTGAATAAATCAATATGTTGTCCACAAAGACGACCACAAAACAGTCCAAGTATTCCCGAAAAATACTGTTCATCAAATCCATAAAGGAAGCCGGTGCATTGGTCAACCCAAAAGGCATTACAAGGAATTCATAGTGGCCATAACGAGTACGAAAGGCCGTCTTCTGAATGTCTTCCTCCCGGACTCTTAACTGATGGTACCTCGACCTCAAATCTATTTTTGAGAAGTAACGAGACCCTCCAAGTTGGTCAAACAAATCATCTATTCTGGGTAGAGGATACTTGTTCTTAACTGTAACTCTATTCAACTTGCGGTAATCAATACACAACTGCAATGACCCATTATTCTTCTTCGCAAAGAGAGCCGGCGCTCCCCAATGCGATGTACTTGGGTGAATGAAGCCCTTGTCTAAAAGTTCTTGGAGTTGAATCTTCAACTCATGCAATTCGACGGGTGCAAATCTATACGGTGACATGGAAATCAGTGCCGTGCCAGACACTAATTCAATGGAGAACTTGATCTCTCGGTGAGATGGTAAACTAGTAAGATCTTCTGGAAAGACATCCGGGTATTCACAAACTATCCTTGGTAACTCAACACGAGCCCCGTCACTCTCACTATCCAAGAGAGTTGCAAGAAGGCCACTAAGCTAGCTCCTACTACGAGGGTCAACAACTGGCGACAAGGCTCTATCAACTCGGTTCCCCAAAAAATAGAAACGATCACCACCCGAAGTGCACACTATAACTCTCTGACGGTAACAATCAATCAAGCTTGATAAGAACACAACCAGTCCATGCCTAAAATGACATCAAAACTCGACATATCTAGCAACACAAAAGCAAACGAAAGTCGACGCCCGACAACTTCTATTTCACAATCATGACAACCCCGGTCTAAATCAACTGTATTCCCAACAGATGACTCTACTTTAAGTGGAGGCACTAATTGTGCTACCTCTAATCCCAATGCAGAAGCAAATACAGTAGATATAAATGAATGAGACACACTCGTGTCTATCAATACATTAGCCAAAGAATTACACACAACAAAAATACCTCTCACAGTTGAAGATTCTGGCAACTGCTCTGGCACGGTAACAGCATACATGCGCCTCTGTGGCCCCTGATTAACTTGCCCCCCTCTTGGAGCATAGGCCTATTATACCGACTGAACCGAAGTGGCTCCCTGATTAGCTCGTGAAACTTGAGCTGAATGAGCCTGCTGGTGGCTCTGAGTCTGCTTCGACCCTAATGCGCCAGATACGCTTGCCAACTGAGGGCAAGTTCTCTTCATATGCCCTGGCTGACCACACTGATAACAATTAAATCCCTAGCCTCCATTCTGAGACTGAGACTGACTCTGAGATCGGTTAGGTGGTGGTGGTGGCAACATCAACTGTCCTCTACCCTTCTGTGGGCACGAAAAGGCTTTGTGGCCCGGCTGGCCACACTTGAAACACATGAAGCCACTAGATGTACTTTTTCCCGGAACCGCACTAGGCAAAGGAAAAGTGAATTTTGACTACTGTGGTTGTGGCTGGAATGAAAAAGTACCCCTGCTCTTCTTATTCTGCCTATTGTCTCCTTGAGACTCTTGGCCCTTAGGCCTCGAACTCCGAAGCCTCTGCTCCTCAGCTTGTATGGAAATCTCAACGTATGCCGCCGACTGTACAAGACGGTCATAGTTCCGAATCATGTTCCCAAAATCTGGTGTAAACCTAGATAAACCTAGATAAACTAAGAAAATTTTGGTTTTCAACTTTTTCTCGAATTCAATGCAACGACACTCTTCCGTTGCCACCAACTCTGGTGCAAACCTAGATAAACTAGGGAAGACTGCCCCGAACTCGGCCACGGTCATCTCGAGTTGTTTGAGGTCTTTGAACTTTTGCCTCAATCTCTCTCTAGCAGTGGGAGGTAAATACTTATCTTGGAAAGCAACCACAAAAGCTTCCCATGATGGCTCCACCCTACCCTTGGCATACTTCCACCACTAACCCGCATCCCCTTTAAGGTAGTAACTCGCTAGAGTCACCCTCAACTCGCTATCATCTATATGAAGCATCTCGAAC
>NW_021025567.1:842861-914811 GCF_004153795.1 Camellia sinensis | reverse complement strand
GTGCCTCGCAAGACCACCTAATATACCTCTCGTACAAACACTGAGAAGTGAAAGGTGGATCAACGGTACGGCGGTGATCCAGATCCAAGGTTTATGTTCCCATCGTGGAGAGCCCACAATCCGGTTCAGCCTTATGGCACACTTTTCCAAGCAAGCCTCCGGCAAACCGTTCCATGGAATAGCAATATGCAACACTTACTTAGGCGCACCAATGCAAAGAAACCACATAAGGTAGATAACACAACATATCATGAGTTTTCGAGTCAAAGTTCTCCAAATCCCTTGCAAAGTGCCAGAAAACTGTAGCACCCCACTTTCTCCGCGCGCCCTTCCTTTCGGAGAGGGCGCGAATTGGTCGTTTCAACAGTTTCGGACTCCTTCACGTTCTGAAATATAATCCACAAAAGTGATGGAGACCTAATAACACCCAAGAAGTCCAAATCTGTAATTGGTTTTGAAAAATGAATTTTGAGTCAAAAAGCACCAAACATGGACTTGCTTTGCCAGATTAAGAGTCGCCATCTAATATTTTATTTTGGGAAATTTAGGGAACCCTGACTCGTGCCAAAGCCCCCGTGTCGTCATCCAAAAGTTTGCCTCGGCTTGGACTTGGATACGAGAGGGAAAGGTCCTGAAATGAGCACCCCCACTTGCCCGATCAAAGGATCGACCTCTACTAAGCATGATATGTTGTTTTAAAAACACATGTGTTCTTATTCCGGTTATTAGCTAACTGTAGACACCCCATTTTTGACCGCCCTTAAGACTTGAGCACTATTGATGGTTTACATTGGTAGAGAAAGGTGTGGCAGGGCAAAGGTTCAGTTTCTTCGGCAAGGAGAGACGTCAAATCTCAATTTCACTATCCTTTTAGGAACAAAAAATCTTGAATAAAAGATTTAGACCTTGAAACCCTCTCTTTCAAAATGTTTTGAAAAGTTCCTACGATGTTCTGACGCTCCACTTTCGTTAAATGTTCGCCTTTTGGGAAAACCCGAGCAAGGAGAAGGGAAGAATGAAAGAGAGTTGAAATCTTTGAAAAATCCTTTCAAAACACCTTGTTTAGGGGTTTAGAGTTGAGGAAAATTGGAGAGAAAGGAAGATACCAAGTTGAAGAAGACAGTGGGTATGAATCGCTAAGGAGAAGCGAGCGGTCCTGCTAATCACGCTATCTTTCTATACACTTGGATTTTACTATGAGGCTCACCACCGTTTGGAAAGCTTACTTCCGGGGCTTATTTTCACTCCAGAATCTCCTAAAGCAAGTCCGGATGGGGGAGATATGGTTGGTTGAAGTAGGGCATCAATCCGGTTGGACCGAAACTGCGCAGCTTCACCAAAATAGGCATAACTTTTGTTGCACGTTGGAATTTTGATGCCAAAGATGGTGCCATGTGGAAAGTAACTTCTAGGGCTTCAATCTGGAATTGGAACCACTTTTGGCCTTTACAGCCATTGGCCGACACTTTCCTTTCCAGGAGACCACTTTTTGTCCTGAAAAACCAGAAAGCAGTAGCGGCTGACCAGAAAACAGGGGCTGGCCGACCACTTTCTCAGAAAATGGTCGGCCTGTGCCGACCACTTTCACTGTCGCGGCCTCCTACAATATTCTACAGTGTTTTGGATGCCAGCTGTGCAGTGGAGGCACAGACTGTATTCTCCTACACGTGTATGAGGGATTTATCCAAGCTTCTAGCTTCTCCAAGAGCTTTGGCTTTGGTTTTCTATACAGAAGAGCCTCCCTATCCCTTCCATATTCTGAAATTTGCCTAAGAGTGATAGATACATCCCCCCTATTTCTTCTCTATCTCTATAATTTGTGCCTTAAAGAGTGTTATTCTTCACTTTTACACTACAACTCCTAGCCATACACCACATATTTGAGCTGAGATCCTTGGAGGTGTTTTTTGGTCATAGAGTTGGTTTTGGGATGGAGGAATTGCCTGTTGTTGCAGTGCTCAAGGGTAACCCCTTTTTCTCCTCTTAAGCTTTGTTTTTTTTGGTTACTCTCCTAGCCATATTTTCATGCTGATTTGAGCTTAACTTTCTACTAGAAAATTTTCTATTTTTTAGTCCTTGTGATTTTGTTTACGGTCATTTTGCATTGGCGGTGGTCCACCCCTCTTAGGCCTTGTTGGCCTTGTTTTGTGCCATGCCTTGAGGCCTTTGAATTAGTCTTTGCTTGGCCTTTTAACCACTGAAATCTAGTGGATTTCAAGTGGTGGGCATGTGGTTTTAAGGCCTCAAATCAGAAGGGGGTGATCCCTCTCTTCTTGTTTTGTTTGCTTGCATATTGGCCTATCAAAGGAGCATGTGTTTTCTACCATTTTGAGGCTTAGTTCAGGACCTTTTTTGGTGACTTCTAGGGCCTGCTGACTCTATCCATGGCTGGTTTGGTCACCTTTTGCATGCTTCTTGTATGTGTAGTGTAATCCTATTTGTGGGCTCATCAAAAGTAGCATGTTTTCTAAGCATTATTGGCTCCATTTCAGTGGTTTTGCCATCATTTGACATGTCATAACTCTATTTTGGGTTGGTTTGATGGCCCCATGCATGCTCCATGCACTTGTATCATTTCCATGAAATAGCCTAACATGCATCATGCTTCGACATGTCATTTTAGCATGCTTTTGGCTTGCTCTGGAGAGACTTTGTTCTGTATTTAGCATGCTTAAGGTCTATTATGTTGTTTCGGTTATGCATGCAATGCTTTGTATAGACATAGTGCATTTTAGCTCACTAGCATTGAGTTTCCAAGCCTAGCATGCATTGCTTGGGCTATTTGCATGATTTAGCATCATTTGGAATGATAATTTATAGCTTATATCTTTGCCATATTCTCATGTTTTCACTTCCTTCAATGGTTTGAGAGTTGCACCTTTAATGCCTTTTGTGAGCCATTGCAATGAGCCTCATTTTCTTGCCTTTCAAGCCATCATCTCAGTCCATTTTGGCTACTGTTTTGGCCTGCATAAGGTCTGTTGGGGCTGGTTTGGCCATTTGACATTGTCCTTGCAATGCCTTAGTGTAATACACTTCACTAGCTTCGATGCTTGAGCCTTTCAACATGCATTACATGGGTTGTTGCATGAATTCTAAGTCATTTTGCATGCCATTTCAGTGCTGGAACATATGCGCATCTGTACTCCATGTTTCATCCTTTCAATGCCTTTGGAGAGTTGTAATTTTGTGCCTTGAGCTTGGGCCAATATGCATGCATGTTGTATAGCATTTGAGTTTCTATCTTAGCATGTATGGCCACTGATTGGCATGAATGAGGTCAGTCCTTTTGGTTTAAGTCCATCGAGCATTGTTATGCCATTGGGTTCATGCGTTGTGTATGCAATGTCCATTCGCATTGCAGTGTAATGCTATTGTTATTCATATCTGTGCATGCTTTGTTGTTCTTGCATTTAGTATGCCATGCATTAGCATAATTTGCATGTCATTAATTTGTTAAGTTAATCATGTCACATTGCATTGAGTGGGCATATGGTTCTTAGCACTTGCATGTGCATGCCATTAGCATTGAGTATGCTAAGTTACATTGCATTGCATGTTTGCATGCTTGTCCTTTGCATGTTGTTTTGCATGCTTGTTTAGTTGTATTGCATCGAGTTGCACCTTGAGTCGCATTGGGTATGCCATGTTTGTTGATTGTGTTTGGAAAGGCGTTAGTCCAAAGACGGGAAAGGAGGGACGTTTCATACTCGAAGTGATGAAACGTGCCTCGATTCCCAGTCGATCGACAACTTCTTGGACTTCATAATATGGAGTTTTGGGACTTATATGTGGTTCGGTAGGCGTCATCTCATATCACATTGAGTCGTGCAATTTGGCTTCCTTAGCGCATCATGCATCAAGATGCGTGAATTGGTGGCCCGAGGGTCAAGAACTATACTCCCTTGAGCTTATGTAATGAAGGAGGAATGGTTGTGCATACATGTTTTGCAAATATTTTGGCCACGCCCCCTTTCCTTGCTCTCTGTTGTAGCCAACCAGAAACCAGTAGCAAAAACTGGTTGGCCGACCAAATAAAAGGTGGCAGGCCGACACTTTTTTTGGTTTTCAAACCAACAAAAGTGGTCGGCAGGTGGTCTCCAAGCCAACAACTGGTCAGTAGCCTTCCATAGGTTCTTTTGGTGGAGTTTCAGCCTTCTGGAACTTTGCGGCAGTGTTTCTGAGATCAATTGCAAATAGAGGCAAGGTTGGGGCATCAAACATGTATTTCCGGCAAGGCAATTCGGGCAATCATGCATCCTTCTCATCAAGGCAGAGCTGAGGCAGCCCATTTCCATAGTTTTGCATGCTTATTTAATTGCTAACTTAGTTAATTTGTTACTGGTTTAGAGTTGTGTAATTAATTAGATGTAGCTGCTATTCATTCTATTATGTAATAAACTAGTTTATTAAATTGCTTAGATTAAGCTAGTGGTTCTGTTTTATTCATTCGGACCCTCCGTCGGAGGGCAAAACTGTTGTAAATAAGTGGCGTGTGTGTGATGCATGCAACTTCCAACCCCACTTTTTTTCCCTTTTATTTACAGATTACGATGGTTAGTTTTAGGGCATGTTTCAATTAGCACCTTATGCTCGCATGTTTGCAATCATGTCATCTGTCCTTGCATGCACCGGGCTCGCGCATCATTCCAAACTGCATTGTATTTCAAATACTTACTTGAAATAGTGTTTAACAACATGGTTATCGAGTGTTGCATTCATATGCCATCTTAGCTAGCGAGCCTATTCTAGTTGCATTTTGCATCATTGCCTTAGGAGCTCTTGTTCATTAGATCCCATGCATTGATTTTCTAACATGTTTTTGGTTTGGCTCGGAGTAATCGGTAATGTTTATCCTTTAGCCATCCTTCCATATGTGTGAGTGACTGCCATGAATAGCATGCCTTGCCATGAGGCTAACTGCTTTGTGATATTAATTGCCTGAATGCCTGTGAGTGAAGGTTGATTACTTGAATTGAAACAATTCATTGATTCGAGTTTTATGCCCACTTGGGAGTGGCAAATCACCATGTTTTTCTAAAAACCCACTTGAGGGTGGAAAATCCACATTTTTAGGCATACTGCGAGTAGCAGACCGCTTTCAAAAACAGAACATGAGATTTTTGTTCCAATTTAGCGATCCAGTCTATATTGTATTCGTGCGGGCGTCACATAAGTAATTCTGGGTTAATAACCGGAATAAGAGCACTGTGTTTTCAAAATAAGATATCAATGTAGTAAGGCCCGATCTTTGATCGGGCGAGCGGGGGTGCTCAACATTGCATGACATTCCCTCTCGTAACCCAAGTTCCCGACCGCGAGGCAACTGGTGATGACGGACACGTTGGCCTTAGGCACGAGTCAGGGTTCCTAAATTTTCCCAAAAATAAAATATTTAGGTGTGAACTCTGTATCTGGCAAGCAGTCCCTGTTTGGCACTTCCTTTCTAAAATCAGTTTCAAAACGATTTGGCCGGATTGGGACTCTTTGGTGATTATCAATCTCACATTGCACATTGTGGAGATCAAATAAGTAGCCCGTGACAATTTTGAGTCCGAACTGTAGTGAGCCCAATGAAGCAAAACGGGAAATTTTCCCGGGAGTTCGGCGTGCATCTACACTAACTTAAGTATGTGGATGCGTACAACATACAAGTATAGACTCATCACGGAATTAAACAAAACAATTCATGGTTTGCTTTTTGAAAATGGTTTTGAAAGTGCCTACTCGCAAGTAGGCTAATCGCGTAGATTTGGCCAACCCTTAAGTGGCTTTAACACATGAATTTTGCCACTTTGCAAAGTGGGCTGAAAACTCACAATCATCGATTGTTCCAATTCAAAGGAATAAAGCCTCATCCACGGACATTCAATGCAGTTAATCACTTAAGCAATAGCCTTAGCGGCAAGCATGCTATCATGGCAACACACACCTCATGCAAGCATGCAAAAGCGTAAACACTTACAGTGTATTCCGAGCCAAAACAGAAAACTAGTTAGAAATCAAATGCATGAATCTCCCGTATGTTAAGATATGCCTAATGCAACCATGCAAAATGCACACTAAGTAGGCTCGGCTATCTACTATGCATATGAATGCAAATACTTTGATACAACGTATTCAGTAGTATTGAAACACGATGTAGTTTGAATATGCGCCGACCCGCGGTGCATGCAATACAAATGAATGATGCAAACAGGCAAGCAGAAGGTATGCTATCAAAACAATGATCCCTAATCTAACTACCGACAGCCGGTAAATAAAAGGAGAACCAGACGTGGGTTAGAAGACATGCACACAACGCACGACGCACGCAACTTATACAACATTTGTGCCCTCTCGAAGGAGGTCCGATAAATAGCTAAGGCTAGCTACGCTAAGCTAGCTACTAATCTAAGTATATAAATTAGACTAATTTATTACCCACAAATCGAAATAACTAGTAAACTACTTAACTAATTATTACAGACTTTAACTAATTAACAAATTAATTAATTAAGTTACAATTCAAGCTTAACCTAACAAGTAAATCTTTAACTATGCTACCTCAAGCTCTGTTCGAAGAAGTAGAAAGATGCATGGTCGGTTTTTCGTTCCCCGAAAAGCTCTCCAAGTCTGCTCTTTAGAAGGCTCTGTTTGGCAGGGTGTCCTTAAGAATCTCTGCTGAAACTTTACTAAAACATGTTGAGGAGTGCACCAGTGGCTTGCCGGCCATGAATGGTGGGTGCTGCCCATCTGCCAGGCCACCAATGAAGGATGCCGGCCATCAGTGTGGCAACTGCCGCCACTGTGTGCTTGTGACATCGAACTGCCAAACAAGAACACAAAACAGAGAAAAAAGGAGGGTCCTCCAATAACATGTGTGTACTGTACCATCTTATCATCTCAAAACACAAAAGAGAGTTACCATTGGATCCAAAAAACCTCAATCAAGCATTCAATGCAATAATGGCCCAGGATCCAAGTTGCACCAAATTCAATAAATGCAAGACAAACTAGACTTAGGACCACTACCTTACATGGAAGATCAAGGCAAATGGAGAACAAAGGGAATTGGCTCATTTTTGTCACTTGAGTATGAAATGGACCAATTCACCTTGTGTTCAATATAACGTCCAATTGAACACAATGCAATGCAAACAGCACATTGCTTATCTTGGCATGTTTTATTGATTCAATTCTTGTTTACCACATTTACATTACCAAGCCATTCTTAGTTGGGTTTGGGTCCATGTGAAGTCCTCTAATGAGAGGAAGGCCAACAAAAGATAACTTAAGACAGAGAGAAAGCCATGCCTTGACTAGGAAGGAACCCTCAAAAGAGGGTTAAAAAGCCATTAAAGCATAAGCTCAATCCATAACTTAAGCACATTTTAAGGACAAAACCAAGCCTTAAAACAAATCAAAAGTGTAGAAATGAAGGAGATGGCAGAATTTCAGTGCTGGAATGGCAATGACAAAAAAGACCATCTTAACATGCAAACAACTCCTGTAACAACATGTTAAGGAGACTTAAGCATAACACTAGCGGAGGACACACATAGGACCATGCAATAATGCTCAAATGGCCAAACCAATCATGGACAGACCTCAAGCTGCCAAACAGGGCCCCAATGTGCTGAGATGGTAGCATGAAAGGCAAGAAAAATCTGTTCATGCATGGCTCACAAACAAGGGCATAAAGGCAATAACTCTCAAATATCATGAAGGGTGAATATGTGAGTGTGTGATGGAGTAATATCTTCTGAAAACACAATGCTAAATGATGCCAAAACATCAACATCACAAGCACCAACATGCTAATGGCCCTACAATCAAAGCTAGTAAGGGCCAACAACACTAATAGCTAATACAAAGCAAAGGCATGCATGACCAAGCTATTCAAACATAGCTAGAGCCATCCTAAATAAAGGCCAAAACAATGCTGGGTGGAGCCAACAACATGCTAGACTAATGAGTAAAACATCAAAAGCATGCTAGTCTAGTTGAGCAGATACACTACAGTGTAAGAACATGCAAGAATGGCCATCAGCCCACCAAAACGGACTAAAACATGTTTAAAAAAGTCTAAAAAACCATGCATAGATCAAGTCAACGAGCCAGTAGGAAAAACAATGCTCAATACCATAGAGCCATCAACAACATGCAAAGGAGAAACAAGGAGGGGGGAGGCCCCCCCTTACTATTTGGTCCTCAAAACCAAGTTTTTGCCACTGAAAATTCCTGGGATTTCAATGGTTAAGGCCAAAAAGAGATTGCTTTAAAAGGCTTTTAAACATGGCACAAAAGCTTAGCCAGAAGCCACAAAAGAGAGGAGAACACCCTTAACCCAAAGGGCCTCAAGAAACCATTATTCACACTCAAAAATGAAGTTTTTTGTCGTTGACAAACTAGGCCAAAAACAACTGCAAGGTTTGGCCAAACCAATGTACAAAACAAAGCTCAAGAGAGTAAAGTTGATTACCGTTAATGAAGCACATCAACAAATCAACAACTTTCTTTGAGCTAAACAACTTTTAGCCCTCCAACAGCCTAAGAGACTCAGCTCCAGTATGAGAGTGTTTGGCTAAGAGTGCTAGTGCAAAATAGGTAGAGAAAGATCACTTTCAAGCCTAAAAATGATAAGAGCCGAGAGGATTCTAGAGAGAGAAAGAGAAATTTCTCAGCTTAATTCTTATAACTCTTGCATGCAATAGATGAGCCCTATATATAGAGATATGAAAGCCCCTTGAAGAAGATCCAGCCATCCACGTGGGTGCAGATGGTCTATCCCTGCAACCAACCTGGCTCAAAAATATCTGAAAAATATCTTGTGAAACATTGGTGGCCTGCCGCCATCAACTGACTGGCCGGCAAAGCCTCATCAATGGCCGGTAGGCATAAATTTGATGGCTGGCAATGGCATTCAGGCTCGAAGTGCACCAAAACAAGCACTATGGAGGACCAAAGCATGGTCCAAAAATGGGATAGAAAGGAATAACAGGGTCTGGAAAGCTCAAACCTGTGCCCTTTCGCTGCGAAATTCAGCCGCTCGGCGAGTAGTCCAAACTTGTCACCAGATGTACCTGCAAGCACATCCAAGTCTGAGGATTGGTCCCAAAAATGGGGTGCACTACATCCCATACCATTGGAATTTCTTTCCTTTCTTCAGGAGACTCAAATAGTGACAAGTCAAGGTTATTTTGCAATAAACCGTCTTTATGCATTGGCACTTTTACCAGAAAGCCTCGCACCTCCTTTTTTTCAATCGTTGGTTGGTGGCATTTCTAGTATGGCCTTGATTTGGAAGGCTCAACCTCGAATGCCCCTCTTGTGTAATCATGAACCCCAACATTTTCCTGCTGTGAACCAAAAGTGCATTTCTGTTGGATCAGACTTCAACGTATATTCTCTTGATCTGTTGGAAGAATTTCCCAAGTGGTGTAGTGCCCTCTCTTTCCTTGACTTGACTCATGTCATTCCACATACACCTCAACCTCTTTGTGGATCATATCGTGCAAATAGTAGTTTGCCAGCCTGTTGATAAGTTGCCCTTAGCCGTTCTTCAGACGAATGGCATCAACCCTATAAGTAGTAGGTTCCCCATGGTGTGGTGAAGGCAGTTCTTTCTCTTCCTCGGGGGGGCCTCAAAGATTTGGTCATACTCAAAACATCATCCATGAAGGAAACAAAGTGAATGGCCTGCAGTGAAGCCCATAATTCGTCGATGTTGCGGTAGAGAAAGTCGTCCTTCCGACTAAGCTTTGTTCCAAATCTCTGAAATCCACACATACCCGAATCCTGCATCTTTCTTCGGCACCGGGAACATGTTGGCCAACCAAGTGGGATACCTCATACTAGAGAAAACCCTACATCTATCTGCTTGGTGCCTCTTCCTTAATCTTCAAGCCTAATCCGGATGTATTCTCTGAATTTTCTGCTTGACAGGTCGGGCCTTAGGGTCAAGAGGGGATCCTGGTGCTGTACAAATCTCAGGATTGATTCCAGGCATGTCTTCGTAGGACCATGCCGAAAATATCTTTGAAATCTTTTAATAAAGCGACTAACCACTCGCGTTCCTCCGAGACAACGTGGCCGCCATCTGGACCAAACGCGGATCCTTTTTAGTACCCATGGTGTAGACACCGACCACTCCATTTTTGCCGACCTTTAAGACTCAGCGTTCGCCAGTGAAGCACTTGTGATATTGCATGTTTGTGCTGTTCAGAAGTCTCAGAGTAGCGGCCGTGAGCCCTGCCTCCGGACTTTCCGAATCCCTCTTTGTGCTGTTGCCATCGTTTGGGAACCAAGGCTTCGTTTTGCTGTTTTCTTTCCTGAGGGAGGGAGAGGTCCGTAGACATCCTCAGTGGCCGTTGGGCTTAACAATTTTGTGGCTATGCCATTTTTGGCCCATTCGGGACCCGGTTCCCGGATTTTTCGGGACGTTTGGCCGTGTGCCCACAAGTTCGGGACCGCTTACCATCCTCCATTTGCTCTGATTTTGGCAAATACATCTTATTTTCTCTCTTTTGAGGGACACTGGGGTCTGAGAAACCCACTTCGTGGCGAATGCCACTTTTCGGTGCTTAACAGCCCATTTTCGGGACCCCGAACAGGTTTGACTGCGCGTTTTGGCCCCGAACATTGTTTTGCAACGGATTTCGTTCATTTTGGTAGGTACTCTGTTTTATCCTGGGAAGGCCGTAAGAAGGGTGGGAGGCCAGTAATTGTTGCAGCAACCAGTTATATATCCTCCAACGCCCTCCGATGCCCGTTTTTCACACTCCGGGCTACTGTGAACACCTTTGGGGGCCACTTTCTTAACTTTACCACATACTTGCTGATTACACACCAGGGGAGGACCCTAAAAGTTTGGTGGCCGGCCATACTTTGGCTTGACCCTTTGACCCCTCTTCCGGGCTAGTTTGAACACCTGGGCCACTTTCTTTAAACTTTGAACCACATACTTTGGATGTACACACAGGGGAGGACCCTAAAGTTGGTGGCCGGCCACTAATGTTGCTGTCTCCTTTTCCCACCTGTTTACTCCCTCCTTTTTGCTCCAATAACCAGCCTCCAACACTTGAAGAAGGGTTAGAAAAATTGTCTTCAAGCTTGATACAACATCCCCCTCTATTCTCTCCTTTTCTCAAAAACACCAAGTTTCACCTCATTTTCTTCATCACCACAAGCTCTACCACCACCACTACCTCCATTCCAGCAGCAAAGGGGGAATTCCAGAGCTTAAGAGGCAACAAATTTGGTCCAAGAAGCAACAAGTATTGATCTTCAAAGGTGAGTGCCATTTTCCCTCTTTTCTATTCATTTGACCATTCCTCTAGCATCAGCTTTACTGTTTTGAGCTCCGACCACAACTGAAAAGTTCATTTTTTTGAGTCATTTCATGTCTCATTAAGGGCTCAAACCCTGTTTGATCCTCTATCTTGGCACTTGCTTCAATACCCTCTTTGTATGTCAATATTTTGCAATGCTTATTTCTAACCACGTGTGATCTATTTTGGAGTTTTCCTCATGACTGTAATAGGCCTTATTTTGATCCCCTCTTCAACATTTAAGAAGGGCCTCATCTTTGTTTGGGACCTCCATGTACCACTTGTCTTTATATCCATCTTCGTCCCCTATTCTGTATGATGGAGCCTATCTGGTTCCATTTTTGGTCTTTACAGAGCTATAAAAGTTCTATTTTGGCCCATTCTTCATGTTTCATTAAGGGCCCTTCATGTTGGAGGGCATATTTTATACACTTCATGTTATATCTCTCCTTTTAATCCCATTTTTGCATGTTTGGTAGCTATCAGCTTCGTTTGGCCTTTTTATATAAAAAAGTCCTTATTTGGCCCATATTCAAATTAAATTAAGGGTCTTTGGCCGTTTGTGGAATATTTTGTATACTTTGTGTTATAGCCTCTTTTGAGCTCATTTTGCATTGCATTTCTAGCATGTTTGTATACTGTTTGGGGTTTTTACAGTTCTGTAAATAGTCAATATTTTGGTCTCTCTTCAATGTTGTAAAGGGAATTTCAGTTTGGCTTTGCATATACCAACTTGCCTCTTGGCCAACTTTTGGCCCTTTTTCTTGCATGGGAGTGCAGCCATCACCTGTGGTTTGTTTTTGGGGTTTTTACAGTTCTGGAAAACATCACCTATTTTGGGCCCCTCTTTAACTTTGTTGAAAGGGCCCTAACCTTATTTGGAGTTAGCAGCTATGAGTTGCTTCATAACTCTGTTTTAGGGCCATTTTTGCATGCCATTGTTGCTATCTTTTGCTTGCTGTTTGGCCATGTTTGTACTGTAAAAATGCTTATTTTTGAGGCTGCTTGCTCTGTCTTTTTCCTCATGTCCAATTATGGCATGCCCTTTGTAATAGCTATAGTTCATTCTTGCACTATTGCATTTCGGGAGAGATTTCCATGCATCGGTGTGTTTTTTCGGCCTCATTTCGGGGGCTGTTTTTCCCCCACAATTTTATTGCTGCAAATCCATTAACCATATTTTCATGTCATTCCCATGCATTGCATTGCACATCCAATTGCCTCGGTTTGCGTGCCGCGTGCAACAGCATTTCGAAGCACTCAATTTTCATCCATCGCTTCTTGTGTGAGTGTGGCTGAGGCTCTACTCATGTTAGAAAGTCATGTTGCATTCTGATGTCATTCCATGCCATTGCATGCACAGCCATTGTCTGCGGTTTTGCGTGCCCGCTGCACGCATTTCGAGGCACTTCATTTTCTCCCTCGGCTTCTTGTGTTGAGTGGGTGCTGAGACTCTCTCATGTTAGTAAATAGTCCATGTTGCTTCTGCATGTCATTCCCCATGCCATTGCTTGGCATATGCTTGCCTCGGTTTGCCGTGCCCCGCGTGCACGCATTTTAGGCACTTCATTTTCATCATCCGGCTTCTTGTGTGGTGTGGCTGAGACTCTCTCAATGTTAAGTATAAGTCCAATGTTGCATTCTGCATGTCAATTGCCATGCCATTGCATGCACATGCATTGCCCTCGGTTTTGCGTGCCCGCGTGCACGCATTTTGAGGCACTTCATTTTCATCCATCGGCTTCTTGTGTGAGTGGTGGTGAGGCTTCTCAATGTTAGTATAAGTCATGTTGCATTCTACATGTCAATTCCCAATGCATTGCATTGCATACATGCCATTGTCTCGTTTGCGTGCCCGCGTTACGCATCTTCGAGGCACTCAATTTTCTCTATCGGCCTCTTGTGTGAGTGTGGCTGAGGCTCTCTCATGTTAGTATAAAGTCCATGTTGCATTCTATATGTGCATTTCCATGCATTGCTTGCGTATGTCATTGGCCTCGGTTTGGCGTGCCCGTGTGCACGCGATTTCGAGGCACTTCATTCTCCTCCATCGGCCTCTTATGGAGTGTGGCTGAGCTCTCTCATGTTAGTGTAAGCCCATATCAATACTTTCTCTAAATCATTTGCATTGCGTATGTCATTTTCTCGATTTGCGTGCCCATGGTGCACGCACCATTTCGAGGCATCTCATTTTCATAGCATTGTGCTGTAGGCTGTATCTTAGTTGCATTCATGCATATCATGCATATGCAATGTGTTCGGGCATAAGGGTTAGCCCGGGCATGGAAACGAGGTTGCATTTCGTACTCCGTGTGACGGAATGTGTCCTCAATTCCCCAAGTCCGCGAACACTCCGGAATCATCCATGATACGAGTTAGGTTTTGTTTTGTGTTTTCATGTAATTCATCCTAATTGAATTGTGCATTCCGACCTCCTCGGACCATCATGCCTCGTATGGGCGTGATTGGTGGCACGAAGATCGAGGCAATGCATATATTTATGAAAATAAAATTGCCATGCCCCTTTCTGCTCTCTGTTGCAGGCATAAATAAAGAATCAGCAACTTTTCAGAGTCTGCACACTTTCCAAGAATAATTGCTAATAGAGGCAATTTGGGCATCCCGTGGATTTCGCGCAAAGCAGCCTAACATAACATCATTCATCAGAGCGAGGCAGTCCCTGGCTTGCACGCCAGTTTTACCGCTTTCTTAGTTACTTTGTTTAATTAAAGTAGGACTTGTATATTTTTCGGACTGTAATATTTTGGACTGTAATATTCTTTTATTTGGGACTGTAAATTTATAGGACCTCTCGCGAGGGCACAACTGTAATAGTGTGGCGTGGTGTGATGTATGTCTTCCAATCCACATCTTTCTTTCTTTATTTACCAGCTTAATGATGGGTTAGATTAGGGCATAATTTCATTAGCATTAACAGTATGATAGCATGTTGCATTCATTCATCTGTTTTGCCATGGCACCGGGCTTCGGCGCAAATCATACTAACTTGCATTTGGTATTTCATTCCAAATTGAATACTGTTAGTTGTAGCATTCCATATGCCATGTTTAAGAATAGCCGAGCCTGCTATAGTTTTGCATTCCCTTGCATGTGTTGCATTAGGCCAATCTCTGTATACTTAGATTCATCGCTATGATTTCTAATGAGTTTTTCTGTTTTGGCTTGGAGTACTTCGGTAAGCTTTATGCTTTAGCAATCCTTGCATGTGGTGAGTGACTCATGAATAGCATGGCTTACCATGAGGCTAATGCTTACGTGATATAACTGCCTGAATGCCTGTGGGTGAAGGTTGGGTTACTTAACTTGGAAATAAATCTCAAATGTTTAAAAACACCTAACCTGGCGGGTAGCAAAACCATTTTCAAAAAAAGCGACATGAAATGTTTGTTCCAATTCAGGCAATCCAGTTTATACTTGTATTGTTGTGCGCATTCACATAGTAAACCTAGGCTAATAACCGGAATAAGAACTCACAATGTTTTCAAAAATAGACGTGGGGTTGGAAGACATACATCACACGCACGCACACTTATTACAATATTGCCTTCCTCGGAGGGTCCGAATAAATAATACAGAATCGAAGTAACTAATTATTACACAATACTAGCTTATTAACAAATTAACTAAACTAGCATGTAAACTAAATAAAAGTGGGCAGCCTCGGCTTTGTTTTGGATGACAAAAGATGCATGCATGCTCGAGTCGCCTTGTCGGGAAATCCATCGCGATGCCCCGATTTGCCTCTGTTTACAATTGACCCCGGAACACGGAACACAACTCCATGGGAACTTGTAGGGATACTGTTGACCAATTTTTGCTGCTGGCTTCCGGTTTACTGTAACAGAGAGTAAGAAAGGGGCATGGCAAAATATTTTCAACATGTGTATGCACAACCACTCTCCCCGCCATTGCATGAGCTCTAGGGAGTGTAGTCCTCGATACTCGTGCCAGCAATCACGCATCTCGATGCATGATGGCTAAAGAGTCGAATTGCACGACTCAATATGAAATGAATGCACAAATGGACACCTAAAGCCAACAACTCTATCATGGATAGTCAAGAGTGTCGGCGACCGGGAATTGAAGCACGTTTCGTCACTTTGAGTATGAAACGTCCCTCGTTTCCCGTGTTTGGACTAAACCCTATTCCAAACACTATGCAACAACTAGAATGGCATGGCATGCAAACACAATGCAACAACTAGCATGCAATCCTAAACGAAATGCAACTAAGACACGCAAACATACAAGGAGTGATATGCAAAGGTGCAACTAGCATGCGCAATGCTATGAACTATCAATGGCATACTCAATGCACATGACATAATATGGCATACACAATGCAAGATGGACTTAAACCAATATGAGTGGACCTCAGCCACACTCAAATCAGTGGTCAAACATGATGAAATGAAGCAACAACACTCATGCAAACATGCCCAAATGCAAGGGACCAGAACTAAGGCACCAAGTGCGACTCTGCCAAGGCATGGCAAGCATGTAATATAGCATAAAACAACACATTTTTCAGCTTTGAAATGACATACGAAAGGGTCCTGAATCATGCAAACACCTCACACAATGCATGCTAGGTGGCCCAAATACCGAAATTAGTGAAGTGGATTACACTAGAGGTATGCAAAGTGATGCTCAAATGGCCAAACCACCCCCAAACAGTCCCTATGTAGACCAAAACAGTAGCAAATATGGACTAAAATGGTGGCTCAAAAGGCATGGAAATGAAGCTCATGCAATGGCCAAAAATAAGGCAAACAAGCACAACTCTCAAATGCACTTAAGGAGTGGAAAACATGGAAACATGGCACAAGTATGAGGTCTGAAATAACATGCACAATGATGCCAAGACATGTAAACACCTCTATTCAAGCATGCAAGAGGCTACAAAACTCAAGGCTAGGCATGGATATTGAACTATAACCATGCATAGCATGCATCATTCGACCATGGGGCACAAAAACAGAGCTAAGGCAGTCCAAAACATGCACAAAATCAGGTTAAGGCATGGCCAAAAAGTGCTAGAATCAAGGGCCAAAACAACATGCAATACAAGCTAATGAAGAGGGTTTACACTACAAGTATATTAAGCATTCAAGAGGCCACTAAACCAGCAGAAGTCAGAGGTATGACATGCCAAATAAAGCCCAAAAACTCACTGAAACATGGTCTATGCACGCAAGAATGAGATGCTCCTTTGATAGGCCATGAAGAGGGTTGTTCTACACATGCAAGATGGACACCCAATATGACAAAACCACCTATGGACAGAGGTTATGCAGGCCCTAAAACTCATTGAAAAGGGCCTGAAATAAGGTTAGGAAGCATGCAAGTATAGGCTCCTTTGATATGCCATGAAGAGGGTTATTTTACACATGCAGAGGGACACCTAATATGGAAAAAAAAGCTCTGGAAAGAGCTCATGCAAGTCCTAAAACTCACCAAAAATTGCTTGAAACATGGCTTGGAAGCATGCACACATGGGCTCCTTGTTAGGCTAAATATGCTAAAAAACAAGACAACGGGTGAGAGGGTCACCCCTCTCTGATTTTGGCTCTCAAAAACACATAATAACCACTGAAATTCTGTTGGATTTCAGTGGTCAAAAGGGCCAACAAAGCTTAACACAAACGCCTTAATGCATGGCTCAAAACAAGGTGAAATGAAGCATGCAAGGGGGTAGATGACCCCCAACAGAAAATTGATCTTAAACAAACATGTTAAGGATCTCAAAATAAGACTTTTTTAGTTTATGAAAAATCCCAAATATGCTTGAAAATATAGCTAAAAGATGAAGCAAAACAATGCTTAAAAGAGAAAAAGAAGTGTTACCCTTAAAGCCAAGAACTCCAGCAGCTTCTGGACCAAAAATGCTAACCTTCAACCTCTGAAAATGGTCTCCAAGATTCTTAGAGTGATGGTGGAGGGGTTAGGATAGGAGGTGGTATGCAATGGGCCAAGAACAAGGGACTTTAGAGCTTGAAATAGAGACATGGAGAGGGGTGTATGTATATGCCTTAACCAAATTTTTTTTTGAACCTTTGCTAATGAGGGAGAGAGTCTCTCTTATAGAGGAACAAAGGTCCAAGATTTCTCAAGAAGCTAGTGCAAAGGTCCAAGCTTCTTGAGGAAGCTAGAGCAAAAAGGGTCAAGCTTCTTGAGGAAGCTAGAGCCAAAGGGTCAAGCTTCTTCAAGAAGCTAAAAAGGGTTCAAGCTTCTCTTGGAAGCTTAGAGCAAAGGGCCAAGCTTCTTTAAGAAACCAAAACAAGGTTGTCAATCCTCCACACACGTGTATGGAGGATGCAGTCTGTGCCTTCCAGTTGGCACAGCTGGCACACACTCACAGAGACAGAAAAGGGGGAAGCTGGCCGACCAGTTCAGATGGTCGGTCGACCACTTCCACTGGTCAGTTGACCAGTTCAAAAGGGTCAAGTGTGTGGATGGTGGTCGGCCAGCCCATTAGGTGGTCTCCCACCTGAATGCAAGCTAGTGGTGTGGTGGGAGACCAACAATTGTGGGCCAAAAGTGAGGGAGACCAGCTACTTGACAAGGCAACCGGCCGGCGAGGGAAAAGTGGTCTCCAAGGAGAAAAGGTGGTCTTCTACCCTTGTACCACCTTCCAAACAATGAAAATAGGGTCCATGCCAAAAATGAACCAAGACGGATGCAAAACGAGGGTTCGGGGGCCAAAACGCGCAGCCGGGTGTCCTGAAAACTGATTGTTAAGCATCGCTCTGAAAACTGAAAACTGGTCTCCAAACGGGAACAGTGGTCTACGACCACGAAAAGTAGCCTACGGCCACTGAGAGATGGTCTACGAGACCTCTCCCTCCCTTCGGAAAGAGAAAATAAAATCTGGTTCGCAAACTGAGGCAAAGCAAAAAAGAGTTCCGAAGTCCGGAGGCAAGGCTCTTAGCCGAGACTCTGTAACCTCAGAACGAGCACAACATACGCAATCACCGAGTGCTTAATCGATGACGTTTGAGTCTTAAGGTCGGTCAAAAATAGGCTGTCTACAGTTGCCCCTCTTTGATAGAACTCGAAAGTCATACGTGACGGGAGTGAATGTCAAAGCCCAGAGATGACCCATTTTGGACAAGGCCGAAGACTTAGACAAACAGGCGGGATAAGCAAGAGATGTGCTCGTAGGCAGGGGCGAAATACAAGAGATAAGCACAAAGCCGAACATAACTTATGATCATGCGAAGAAAGCTGTAATGAAGCAAATATACACAATAAGTGCAACAGTTTAAGCAGGCGAATTCAAACCAAACAACATTACATGCAGAAAGGATGTAAGAAAATTATGCAATTCTCACGAATATGTGCGATAGATACATAAAGGTGAACGAAGTGTGATAGATAAACTAAGTGGACAAACATGTGTAATAGATACACAAAGTGAGCATAGTGTGATAGATACACAAGGTGAGTGTGTGATAGATACACAAAGCGAGCGTGTGATGGATACACAAAGTAAACGTGTGATGGATACACAAAGAGAGCGTGTGATTGATACACAAAGGGTGAATACAAAGTGTGATAGATGTACTTAGTGAACAAAGTGTGACGGATACACAAAAGATGAACACGAAGTGTGATAGATGCGCTAAGTGAACAAGTGTGCTGGATACACTAAAGGTGAACACGAAGTGTGATAGATGCACTAAGTGAACAAGTGTGATGGATACACAAAAGGTGAACACAAAGTGTGATAGATGCACTATGTGAACAGGTGTGATGGATACACTAAATGTGAACACAAAGTGTGATGGATACACAATAGGTGAACACGAAGTGTGATAGATGCACTAAGTGAATAAGTGTGATGGATACAGAATAGGTGAACATGAAGTGTGATAGATGCATTAAATGAACAACTGTAATGGATACACAAAAGGTGAACACCAAGTGTGATAGATGCACTAAGTGAATAAGTGTGATGGATACACAAAAGGTAAACACAAAGTGTAATAGATGCCCTATGTGAACAGGTGTGATGGATACACTAAAGGTGAACACAAAGTGTGATAGATGCACTAAGTGAACAAGTGTGATGGATACACTAAAGGTGAACACGAAGTGTGATAGATGCACTAAGTGAACAAGTGTGATGGATACACAAAAGGTAAACACAAAGTGTGATAGATGCACTATGTGAACAGGTGTGATGGATATACTAAAGGTGAACACAAAGTGTGATAGATGCACTAAGTGAACAAGTGTGATGGATACAGAATAGGTGAACACGATGTATGATAGATGCACTAAGTGAACAATAGTGATGGATACACAAAAGGTGAACACAAAGTGTGATAGATGCACTATGTGAACAGGTGTGATGGATACACTAAAGGTGAATACAAAGTGTGATAGATGCACTAAGTGAACAAGTGTGATGGGTACACTAAAGGTGAACACAAAGTGTGATGGATACACAATCGGTGAACACGAAGTGTGATAGATGCACTAAGTGAACAAGTGTGATGAATACATAATAGGTGAACACGAAGTATGATAGATGCACTAAGTGAACAAGTGTGATGGATACACAAAAGGTGAACACAAAGTGTGATAGATATACTAAGTGAACAAGTGTGATGGATACACAAAGTGTGATAAATGCACTATGTGAACAGGTGTGATGGATACACTAAAGGTGAACACAAAGTGTGATAGATGCACTAAGTGAACAAGTGTGATGGATACACTAAAGGTGAACATGAAGTGTGATAAATGCACTTAGTGAACAAGTGTGATGGATACACTAAAGGTGAACACGAAGTGTGATAGATGCACTAACTGAACAAGTGGGATGGATACACAAAGTGTGATAAATGCACTATGTGAACAGGTGCGATGGATACACTAAAGGTGAACACAATGTGTGATAGATGCACTAAGTGAACAAGTGTGATGGATACACTAAAGGTGAACACAAAGTGTGATAGATGCACTAAGTGAACAAGTGTGATGGATACACTAAAGGTGAACACGAAGTGTGATAAATGCACTTAGTGAACATGTGTGATGGATACACTAAAGGTGAACACGAAGTGTGATAAATGCACTAAGTGAACAAGTGGGATGGATACACAAAGTGTGATAAATGCACTATGTGAACAGGTGCGATGGATACACTAAAGGTGAACACAAAGTGTGATAGATGCACTAAGTGAACAAGTGTGATGGATACACTAAAGGTGAACACAAAGTGTGATAGATCCACTAAGTGAACAAAGTATGATAGATACACTAAAAATGAACACAAAGTGTGATAGATGCACTAAGTGAACAGAGTATGATCGATACACTAAAGGTAGACACAAAGCGTGATAGATGCACTATGTGAACAGAGTATGATAGATACACTAAAGGTGAACACAAAGTGTGATAGATACACTATGTGAATGGAGTATGATAGATACACTAAAAATGAACACAAAATGTGATAGATGCACTATGTGAACAGAGAATGATAGATACACTAAAAATGAACACAAAGTGTGATAGATGCACTATGTGAACAGAGTATGATAGACACACTAAAGGTGAACACAAAGTGTGATAGATGCACTATGTGAACAGAGTAAATGAAGTGTGATGGATACACTAAAAAAGTGACCTTAAACGGAACTTCTTTGAATAAACCGTACATACAATATCGCCTAGTTGCGCCAGTTTCAAATGAACCGTACATACAATATCATGTATGAATGAAAAAGAAACTTGATAGGTACAATGCAATACAATGCATGATGTTTAAGGAATGCAATAAACAAACCTAGCGGCGCTTTAGAAAGTACCTCACTGGGTGAGTGGTGATAAACCGCTCTACTCCGATGGGGATATCTCCCTCTGCGTTCCTCGAACACTTACCTGCAACTCGCAGTACAAGGGTTCTGAAATACTGACAAGGGTTCTTCACGTAGAACACTTTGGATGCTGCCTTTCTTCCTGATCATATTCACAACTTTTCCTATTCTCCAATTGGGTGACAGACTAGGTTGGTTCAGTATCCAGAATTGAGGCGCGCATACGCTATCTCAACCTATGGGGCTTCCATATAGATTTTAAGCCGAGGATACACCCCTAGGTATTTAAACCAGACTTTAGTCTCAGAAATCTCGAACCTTTGCGTTCTAGGCAACAGCCATTCGAACTCTAGTTTCCACCGTCGCAGTCGGTCTCCTAGGAACTCATTGCGAACACAGCCAAGATGCCTCTGGCAGGGAATGGTACTCGGGGAGGGCACTTCTGATCGCCATTCTAGCTTGAAGTAGACTTGATCTTGAGCTTGAGGTAGAGGCACACTCATACTTCGGAGCATTGACAAGACCTGAAGAGGTACACACGGAATGCAATCTCGAAACTTACTGAAGTTGAAACAAACTCAGATGCTCGACATTTCCTCTTTTCTTTTGCTTTGCAGTCTGGAACCTATATAGCTTCAGATAGGTCCTTGTTGTATTGTTCGTGCATGAACTGGGTTGAACCCTGCAGTTTTATGAAAGAACGAATCTTGTTTTGCATAGATGTGGAGAACGGCACGGCACTCGGAGCGCAAAATGATTTTATTTTTGAACTTGAGAGATGAGTTCTTGACTGGGGTATTGAGCCTACGACTGAACACAGCGTACTACGACTCAACAACGGAAAAAAAATATAAACAACCTAAACACATCGAGTAACACTCGAAACGACTCAAAACAAGAATCGAGATAAAACAAAAAGACACGACACTTAGACGTGTACAGGGAGCCTATTTTTCTGGGTATTGTTTCCCACCCTTTCTCATTTGTGATTCTCACATCACTCGGCCCTCAGGCTCTGTTTTTTTTTTTTTTTGAAAAAGCCATTTCCTCATTTTTTCTCTCAGTGCACATCTCTCTATTCTTCAATCTCATTTTTTTATCCCTCCCTTGGGTGGTTGATGGGTAAGCCGGAAGTTGTGGGCTCTTGCCCCTGGTATTCTACCAGATTCTTATTCTTGTTTACAACAGTGAATTTCTCCCACAGAGGGGTTATGCTACAATTGGGTGTGTAGCAAATCTACAGCTGACATCGGTTGACGATGCTCTGCTGGGGAGTTTGGACGTGATCAGATCTATCCAGATGAGGGAGTGGAATATCTTGATCCATTCCAATTCGTGCTTCGCACTTGGCTCGATACCTCGCTGCTTAGAGGATGTGAGAGCTTTTTGCCCTTTTGAGGTTAGCTTCAGTGGTACCCTTTTCCGGCAGGTATGAGTGCCCTTCTTGGCGAGTATGTTGGCAATGGGGAAAAGACAGAAAACCTGGCTCAACTGTGCCCTAGTTCATCATTTTGACCATTTTTTGTTTTTGGCTTTCTACTAAAACACTTTTGACCAAAATGAGAGTTAGATTTACATGCTTGTTCGATTTTCTGATTTGAAATCATGCAAGTCAGGTTATGAGCACTGAAAAATTTCCTTTTTTGGGTCCAAGAAATGGTCCAGTTTTGGAAAAATGGAGTAATTTTCGAGAAAATTAGTCAACTTCATTAAAAATTTTCAAAACTATTTTTACAAATGGCCACTGCTCAACGAGCGCAGAATTTACTCTTGAGATGCACAACCTCAGATCCAAAACAAATAGAAAATTGCCTCTTGTCTGAATGGCACTGCATGGCAACTGAAAGTTGCCCCTAGTCTGAATAGCACCGCAGCACATGGCAACCAGTCCTTACGGTGACAATTACGACCAAATTCTCAAATACAGAGAAGACAAAGATGACAAGAACCATCACATGGACACAGTCAAATTTGAAGTGTTTTACGGCTGGACTTCAGACTTTTGCCTAGGTCGCCCTTTCAGGTTTTCGGCCCAACGAGTCTCTCAAGGGTAAAAGTGTATCTTTGTCCATGTCAAATGATTTCGAGATCCTGAAGTCATTTGAATCCAGGAGAATGGCTGTTGTTCGCTGACGATGTAGAAGTCCATCCAATGGGGGCTGAATTTGCCCCTAGTGTTATGGATAGGAACTCAGTTGTCTGGGATTTGGCATCCTTGCTAATCTTCATTAATTTTGAGAAATGTCTCAATTTTTTGCTCTTTGAGCGCATTTGAAATTCTTTTGCCCCTAGTTCGAGGGGTGCTTCTGATTTAGCTTTGTAAGCTCCTTTTGATCACATCTGATCTTCTTTGTTCTGACTTTCGTGCCTCTTGTTCGAGGGCTACTTCAAATCTGGCCACATAGGCCTCACATCGTGGTTGACTGTTGAACATTCTGAATCTGAGTTCAAGGTTTGAAAGCAAAAGGGGTCGAGCCTCGAGACTGAGAGCGATCCTAAGCTACACAATCTCAAGAGCGATTCCACATAGGTCTTTGCAGGACCGCGCAAAATATTTTTTGAAATTTTTTAAGAAAGCGACAAATCGCTTGCGCTGAAGACAGTGTAGAACCAATCTGGATCAAACCAGGGTCCTTCTCAGTACTCATATTAACAAACATGATTTCATTCATTAAGGGCTTAGCGTGTCTCTCTTTCTTCTTAATTGATCAAATTTTACAAAACCCGAGGAATTCCTCTTTCTTCGTTTTCATCACAATGTTTGAAAATTTTTGGAAAACTTGGTCAATGCAATGATTTCGAGGCATAGAAAAGTGGGCAAAAAGTACTGTTGTTTCATTCAAACTTTCTGGCACAACTGGCGCAAGGCAGCAGCAAACACAAGGGTGTGAAAATCACTACTGTTCATTCAAATCTGCTGGCATTACTGGCTCCAAGGCAAAAACAGACTCAAAAGAAAATGAAAAGACAAACACAAAACAAGCAAGTGATGTCCGAGGTAACATCCCCGAAATCACCCGATTCCAACAAAACAGGACTGACTCGGTATAACAAGACAGACCCGATTGACTCAGCATAAAAAGGCTGACTCTATACAAAGCAACAAGACTGACCCAATACCCAAGTCAGGAAGCACAAAAGCTAGCATTCGCAAATGCTCAAAACAGTGCGTGCCATACACCACATCTGGAGTAAACTGAGTGCCGCCCGCAGGTGGTTCATCCCCCGATCACATACTCATACTATCCCCCAAGTTCACTGATCCAGTGCCGATAGACTTTGCTGAGCTGGTGTGGCAATGACCTTGTTGTCAAACAGATCTTGTACATCATGGCGAAGACGAAAGCAACTGTCAGTATCATGACCGGTTTGTTGATGGTAGGCACAGTATTTAGTCTGGTTATGCGTTGGAGGGATAGGATCGGGTAGAGGCCGTTGTTCCAACGGTTTTAGATGTCCTTTCTAGAGTAAGACCTCTAGAGCCTTTGACAAAGGCATATGAAGTGGGGTAAAAGCCCTTTTGACTCGAGGTAGATATTTGGTTTTTTGTGAGCTACTTCCGGACGCACCGGTGAATGGGATAGTTGTTTTTGATGTGATGGTGGTGACCAGGCCCACTTCAAAAGATCTTGCAGCTGCATCACCACTGGTGGTCGCATTCGAACTGCGGGAAAACGCCCCCCTAGGCTGCTCCTTCTCCTGGTCAATGAGGCCCTGCTTCATAGCATCCTCGATTTGCACCCCAATCTCATGTAAATCTACAAAGGTGGGTAGGGGGAGAACGATCATCTTTTGCATGAGCTTAGGCTGGAGGTTGCGCACAACGATCCTGATCTGGTCTTTGTCAGTTGGCCTAACGGTCATCATTGAGGCCTTGGCCCTCCAACGGGTTACGAAATCAGAAAAGCTCTCCTTCGACTCCTGTCTAGTCGTCTCAAGATCACGAGTTGTAATCTCAATCTGCGTGTTATAGGAGTATTGAGTTATGAAGGCCTCAGCCATCTCTTCCCAGTTTTGTTTCACAGAGTTCTCCAATTTCGTATACCAGATTGCGGCTATCCCAGACATGGTTCGGCCAAATAGTGACAGCTTCTGGACTGAAAACAGATGGAGGTGCACCATTGGGTCTCCAGAACCATCGAAGCGGTCGATATGTGGCATCTTGAACCGGTCCGGCAGAGTCACGGCCGCATCGGTATACCCATCCTCAATGTCCAGAATGGACTTCACACCTTGAGATTTCTTGAACAGCTTCTCAAGCTTGCTCACTTTTAATGCCGTGGGGTCCACTTCGAACTCGAAGGGAGAATCCGGTAGATTGATAGGCGTGGGTGCCTCGGATAGTTGAGGTGGACTCGGGGGCGGAGTCGGCCCCGTTGGGATGTCTGTATCCTCTTGGACATTCTGGACATTCGCCGTCTCCCCAGGTATTGGGACTCTTGGTGGAGGAGGAGGAGCTTGGTGTGAAGCGGATGCTCCGGTTTGCTGTTGGAGTTTGGTGATTAGCTTTGCCTTTTGGGCCATGACCTCGGCCTGTTGTTTGGCAAATTCGGCTTGACGAACAACGTCCTGCTGTATGATTTTCATACTTTTCTAGAGTTGACGCATCATTTCCTTCATCCCTGCCATACTGCCCTGATCTAGCTGAATAACAGGTGTATCTCCCTGAGGTAAAAGCGGATATCTCAACCCAACTGCGTACAGGTGGGATGGATAATGATCACTGATCCGAAGACTGTTGAACTGATGATCTGTGCCTGACTGACCCTTTTACCCTGCCTCTGGCAAAGGAACACTGATTGCCCTTGAACTGAATCTCTGACCTAACAAAGTCTATCAGCACAAGTCCAATGTACCTGGGGGATATCGAAGCCTTCTGATGCTATGGTTCCCAAGACTACCTAGCAAAAGAGAAAACAAGCAGCATCTCAGCCCAATTTCACTAGAACAGATATGAGCAAAGCTGAACGACTGTGCTCTCTACTGAATTCTGCCCAAAACTCTGCCAGTAAACTGATGCCCTCAGGTAAAACTGATTCTCTCAGGAAAACTGATTCCCCTAAAAATACTGATGCCCTCAGGCCTGATACCTAGACTTGCAAATTGATACATGCATTCCTGTAGAGGCATACTCTAAAAGCACATAGAAAACAAGTGAGAGCCAAAACACCCCTATGGAGGGGTAGGGTTTCCCTGTCCTATTTTGTCAAGACCTAGGGTTTCACTACGCACGCAGCGGTTTCACACAACCTACAATCGGGTAAGCAACCTGTCCCAGCTTGGAATGGTCACTATGGATTCCGAACATGCACTAGGTCGAATGGTCAAAAGGGTACCCCGGTAAAACCGGGATTTGTGTTCCCATCGTGGCAGAGCCCGTAACCGGTCAGCCTTATGGCATGTAGCCTCCGGCAAACCGTTCAGGAATAGCAGATGGCAAACACGGTGTCCTAGGCGCACCAATGCAAATGCAATGCACAGAAACACATAAGTGTAATCAAAACAAGATATCATGAGTTCGAGTCAAGTTCTCTAAATCCCCAGCAGAGTCGCCAGAAACTGTAGACGTCCCCGAACGTCTCAGGAGGAAATCCCGTTTTGTTCATTTGGGCTTACTACAGTTTAGGACTCAATGTCACGGTCCTGTATCTAATCTCGCAGAGTGCAATGCAAGACCGATAAATCATCAAAGAGTCCAAATCCGGCAAATCGTTTTTGAAAAACTGATTTTTAGAAATAATTGCCAAACATGGACTGCTTTGCCAGATACAGAGTCGCTACCTAAATATTTATTTTGGGGAAATTTAGGAAACCCCGACTCGTTGCCTAAGGCCACGTGTCCGTCATCACCAAAGTTGCCTCGGCTCGGGAACTTGGGTACGATTGGGGAAGGTCAGCTATGAGCACCCCCGCTCGCCCGATCAAAAGATCGGCCACTACTAAGCATGATACCGAGTTTTAAAAACATATGTGCTCTTATTTCGGTTATTAGCCTAGAATTACTATGTGATGCGCACAGCATACATGTATAGACTAGGTCGTCTGAATTGGAACAAAACATCTCATGTTCGTTTTGAAAAACGGTTTGAAGGTGCTACTCGCAAGTAGGCTAAGACGTGGATTTTGCCACCCTCGGGTGGGCTTAGAAAACATGATTTTGCCACTCTCAAGTGGGCTTAAAACTCTCATTCAATGCATTGTTCCAATTTAAATAACCCAACCTTCACCAACAGGCATTCAGGCAGTTATATCACATAAGCAAATAGTCTCATGGTAAGCATGTTATCATGGCAGTCACTCACACGCATGCAACGATGCTAAAGCATAAATACTTACCAAGTACTCCAAGCCAAAGAAAGAAGCTAATTAGAAATCATGCATGAATCCTAACTATGCTGAAATGCCAAATGCAACACATGTAAAAATGCAACTAAGATAGGCTCGGCTATTCTAAAATGGCATATGAAATGCAACAACTGATACACATATTTATCTCGAAATTGAAATACAATGCAGTTAGTATGATGTGCCGAGCCCAATGCATGCAAGACAGATAAATGGATGCAAACATGCGAGCATAAGTATGCTAATTAAAACGTGCCCTAAACTAACCATCATAAGCTGGTAAATAAAAGGGAGAAAGACGTGGGGTTGGAAGGCATGCACCACACACACACGCACACTTATTACAACATTGCCCTCTCGCAGAGGGTCCGAATAAATATTACACAACCAAAATGAATAACTAATTATTACACAACACTAGCTAATTAACAAATTAACTAAGAAAGCAAGTAAACTAGCATGCAATGCTACATGAAGTAGACTGCCTCAGCTCTGTTCGGAATGACGAAAGATGCATGCATGCTGGAGTCGCCTTGTCAGGAAATCCATCACGATGCCCCGATTTTGCCTCTGTTTACAATTTACCCCGGAACACTGTACACAACACCATGGGAGCTTGTAGGGATACTGCTGACCAATTTTTGCTGGTGGCTTCCTGTTTACTATAACAGAGAGCAAGAAAGGGGCATGACAAAGTATTTTCAACATATGTATGCACAACCACTCTCCCCATCATTGCATGAGCTCTAGGGAGTGTAGTCCTCAATCCTCATGCCACCAATCACGCATCTCGATGCATGATGGCCGAGGAGTCGAATTGCACGACTCAATGTGAAATGAATGCACAAATGGACACCTAAAGCAAATAACTCTATCATGGATAGTCAAGAGTATCGGCGACCGGGAATTGAAGAACGTTTCATCACTTTGTGTACGAAACGTCCCTCGTTTCCCGTGTTTGGACCAAACCCTACTCCAAACACTATGCAACAACTAGAATGGCATGTCATGCAAACACAATGCAACAACTAGCATGCAATCCTAAACGAAATGCAACTAAGACACGCAAACATGTAAGGAGTGATATGCAAAAGTGTAACTAGCATGCGCAATGCTATGAACTATCAATGGCATACTCAATGCACATGACATAATATGGCATACACAATGCAAGGTGGACTCAAACCAATATGAGTGGACCTCAGCCACACTCAAATCAGTGGCCAAACATGATGAAATGAAGCAACAACACTCATGCAAACATGCCCAAATGCAAGGGACCAAAACTAAGGCACCAAGTGCAACTCTACCAAGGCATGGAAAGCATGTAATATAGCATACAACAACACATTTTCCAGCTCTGAAATGACATATGAAAGGGTCTCGAATCATGCAAACACCTCACACAATGCATGCTAGGTGGCCCAAATGCCAAAACTAGTGAAGTGGATTACACTAGAGGTACGCAAAGCGATGCTCAAATGACCAAACCACCCCCAAACAGTCCCTATGCAAACCAAAACAGTAGCAAATATAGACTAAAATGGTGGCTCAAAAGGCATGGAAATGAAGCTCATGCAATGGTCCAAAAATGAGGCAAACAAGCACAACTCTCAAATGCACTTAAGGAGTGGAAAACATGGGAACATGGCACATGTATGAGGTCTGAAATAACACGCACAATGATGCTAAGACATGCAAACACCTCTATTCAAGCATGCAAGAGGCTACAAAACTCAAGGCTAGGCATGGATATTGAACTACAACCATGCATAGCATGCATCATTTGACCATGGGGCACAAAAACAGAGCTAAGGCAGTCCAAAAAATGCACAAATTCAGGTTAAGGCATGGCCAAAAAGTGCTAGAATCAAGGGCCAAAATAACATGCAATACAAGCTAGTGAAGAAGGTTTACACTACAAGTATATTAAGCATTCAAGAGGCCACTAAACCAAAAAAATTCAGAGGTATGACATGCCAAATAAAGTCCAAAAACTCACTGAAACATGGTCTATGCATGCAAGAATGAGATGCTCCTTTGATAGGCCACGAAGAGGGTTGTTCTACACATGCAAGATGGACACCCAATATGACAAAACCACCTCTAGACAGAGGTTATGGAAGTCCCAAAACTCACTGAAAAGGGCCTGAAATGAGGCTAGGAAGCATGCAAGTATAGGCTCCTTTGATATGCTATGAAGAGGGTTATTCTACACATGCAGAGGGACACCTAATGGCAAAAAAAGCTCTGGAAAGAGCTCATGCAGGTCCTAAAACTCACCAAAAATGGCATGAAACATGGCTTGGAAGCATGCACACATCGGTTCCTTTGTTAGGCTAAATATGCTAGAAAACAAGACAAGGGGTGAGAGGGTCACCCCTCTCTGATTTTGGCTCTCAAAAACACATAACAACCACTAAAAATCCGCTGGATTTCAGTGGTCAAAAGAGCCAACAAAGCTCAACACAAAGGCCCTAATACATGGCTCAAAACAAGGTGAAATGAAGCATGCAAGGGGGTAGATGACCCCTAACAAAAAAATGATCTCAAACAAACATGTTAAGGACCTCAAAATAAGACTTTTTTCAGTTTTTGAAAAATCCCAAATATGCTTGCAAATATAGCTAAAAGATGAAGCAAAACAATGCTTAAAAAAGGGAAAGAAGTGTTACCCTTGAAGCCAAGAACTCCAGCAGCTTCTGGACCAAAAATGCAAACCTTCAACCTCTAAAAATGGCCTCCAAGATGCTTAGAGTGATGGTGGAGGGGTTAGGATAGGAGGTGGCATGCAATGGGCCAAGAACAAGGGGCTTTGGAGCTTGAAATAGAGAGATAGAGAGGGGTGTATATATATGCCTTAACCAAATTTTTTTTTTGAACCTTTGCTAATGAGGGAGAGGGTCTCTCTTATAGAGGAACAAAGGTCTAAGCTTCCTCAAGAAGCTAGTGCAAAGGTCCAAGCTTCTTGAGGAAGCTAGAGCAAAAAGGGGTCAAGCTTCTTGAGGAAGCTAGAGCCAAAGGGTCAAGCTTCTTCAAGAAATTAAAAAGGGTTCAAGCTTCTCTTGGAAGCTTAGAGAAAAGGGTCAAGCTTCTTTAACAAGCCAAAACAAGGTTGCCAATCCTCCATACACGTGTATGGAGGATGCAGTCTGTGCCTTCCAACTAGCACAGCTGGCACGCACTCACAGAGACAGAAAAGGGGGAAACTAGTCGACTAGTTCAGGTGGTCGGCCGATTGCTCCCACTGGTCGGCCGACCAGTTCAAAAGGGTCAAGTGTGTGGATGGTGGTCGGCCAGCCCATTAGGTGGTCTCCCACCTAAATGCAAGCTAGTAGTGTGGTGGGAGACCAACAATTGTGGGCCAAAAGTGAGGAAGACCAGCTACCTGACAAGGAAACCGACCAGCGAGGGAAAAGTGATCTCCAAGGAGAAAAGGTGGTCTCCCACCCTTATACCACATTCCAAACAATGAAAATAGGGTCCATGCCAAAAATGAACCAAGACGGATGCAAAACAAGGGTTCGGGGGCCAAAACGCACAGCTAGGTGTCCCGAAAACGGATTGTTAAGCATCGAAAGTGGCGTGCGACTATGAAGGTGGTCTCTCGGGCTACAGTGTCCCTCTAGAGAGAGGAAACAAGGTGTGTACCAAAAACCGGAGCAAACGGAGAAAGTTAAGCGGTCCCGATTCAAGGCGCACGGCCGACGGCTCCGAAAACCGGAAACTAGTCTCCAAACGGGAACAGTGGTGTACGACCGCGAAAAGTAGCCTACAGCCACTGAGAGATGGTCTACGAGACCTCTTCCTCCCTTCGGGAAGAGAAAACAGAACTTGGTTCGCAAATCGAGGCAAAGTACAAAAGAGTCTCGAAGTCCGGAGACAAGGCTCTCAGCCGAGACTCCGTAACCTCAGAACGAGCACAGTATGCACAATCACCGAGCGCACAATCGATGACGTCTGAGTCTTAAGGTCGGTCAAAAATGGGGTGTCTACAGCGGCGACGGCGCGCGTGATGATTTGGGCCAAGGTTCACTTTGTCCATAACTCCCCTTTTCTACAAACTTGGAGTGCCCCTGGGACCCAACCCAAGTTAGTACACCAAGAGCTTATATACTCACAAAAGCTCACTTAAAGTTTCAATGTGGGATAAGCCTTACAAGGAAACCCACATTTAATTCTTTAATTGTCCATTCCATGAACCCGAAAACGACATCAAGTTCTCATTCACTCATAAATGGTTTTGACGAACCGTCTTCACCGTGTGACTTGCCATGCGGCAAGGAACACGTCACCTCTTCGGATCCACCCCAAAAGACGTGTGGGACCCACTCAATTTTGGGCTTAAAGTTGACCCAAAATAAGCCTATAAAGACCAATTTTTCCAACAATCCCCCACATGAATGGAATTTGATGGAAAGAAAATACAACAACATGATCTAATTACAGAGAGTATATAAATTGAAAATATTCTGCAAAGGATAGGTCACTTTTGGCTTTGAACCTTCCCTTGTGAGACACTATCGGATTTACTAGCTAATCAGTGAACATGATATCTTAAACTGTTCAGCCATTTGTGCAAACCAAGACAATAAAACTCACACAGTATATTACCAGACACAGTTTGGTTCTCACTATTGTGTTCATTTTGGCCCTGAACAACCTGATCTTTCATAAGTGCTTTAGAGAATTGTAGCCCTTCACAAATCTCATAGAACCGACCCAGTTCACACTCATATAGGTGATTCTTATGAAAAATATCCTGCCATACTTCATTAAGTATACCTAGATATAAGAATCATTAAAAGTATTACTTAACCTAAAACGCTGCAGACATCACTATTACATCATAGAAATGGGTAGAAGTTTTAACTCCCTAGTGATCCTTATGAGTCATACATAGCTCAGTTGTCCCTTTGAACCTGGACCTTGGGATCTTCAGTCAACTAGGTTGGGTTGCCGTTGTGGTAACTCTTATTTAATAGATTTAAGTCCCATTCCCTTCAATGAATTTTCAACTAGTTCTCTTGCTAACCCTTTGGTTAGTGGATCTGCTATATTGTCTTTAGACTTCACATATTCAATGGAAATAATTCCATTAGAGAGTAGTTGTTTTACGGTGTTATGTCGACGACGAATGTATCGCGACTTACCGTTATACATATGACTCTGTGCTCTACCTATTGCTGATTGACTATCACAATGTATGCAAATAGCAGGCACCAGTTTTGGCCATATTGGAATATCTTCAAGGAAGTGGCGAAGCCATTCTGCTCCTTCCCCAGCTTTATCTAAAGCTATGAATTCTGATTCCATAGTAGACCTAGCAATGTAAGTTTGTTTAGAAGATTTCCAAGATACAGCCGCCCCACCAAAAGTAAAGACATACCCATTGGTGGATTTTGAGTCTCTAGTATTCGATATCCAATTTGCATCATAGTATCCTTCAAGTACTGCTGGATATCTAGTATAATTAAGCCCAATGTTACGAGTAAATTAGAGATATCTTAGAACTCTTACAATTGCTTTCCAGTGTTCTACTCCTGAATTACTCGTATATCTACTTAATTTACTTACTACATAAGCTATATTCGAGCGAGTGTAGTTCATCAAGTACATTAAGCTTCCAATAATTTGGGCATACTCTAATTGAGAAATGCTTTCCTGTACATTCTTAGAAAGAAACAAATTAACATCCATAGATGTTCTAGCAAGATGATCATCATCTTTACTGAATTTGTCAAGTATTTTCTCAATGTAATGAGATTGTGACAAAGCATAACCTTATGATATTTTGGTAATTTTCATACCAAGAATTACATCAGCAATTCCCATGTCTTTCATGTCAAAATGTTTACTCAACATTTTATTGGTAGTTTTAATCATGTCATTATTACTACCTATGATGAGCATATCATCCACATAAAGACATACAATGACATAACTTTTGTCTGTGTTTTTAATATAAACACATTTGTTATACTCATTAATTTTAAATCCATTTGACATCATTGTCTTGGCAAATTTCTCATGTCATTGCTTTGGCGCTTGTTTTAAACCATATAATGATTTAACTAATTTACACTTTCTTTTCTTTTCTTGGAACAAAAAATCTTTCTGGTTGTTCCATGTAAATTTCTTCATCTAACTCACCATTTAAGAAAGCAGTTTTCATATCCATTTGATGAATTTCTAGACTGTACAACGATGCAATGACAATTAGTATTCTAACGAATGTTATTCTAGTAACTAGTGAGTATGTGTCAAACTAATCAAAACTTCTTTTTGTCTAAAACCTTTGACCACAAGTCTTGTATTATATTTGTCAATTGATCCATCGGCTTTCATTTTTCTTTTGAAAATCCACTTATATCCAAGAGGTTTACACCCCGGTGGTAAATCCACCAATTCTCAAGTATGATTTTGCAGGATGGATGCAACTTCACTGTTTACAGCCTTTTTCCATGAAAGAAGCTTCAGGACTGGACATAGCCTCTTTAAAAATTAAAGACTCATTTTTTAACAAAAATGTTAAAACATCGGGACCAAAAGATTTCAAGGTTTTAGCACGTTTACTACGCCTAGATTTCTCTTCCTCATTTTGATCTATTTCTTGCTCTTGTTCTTGATTATGTTCTTGATCATGACTATTAATAGCATCATAAAATCTTTTAGTAGTACTAGTTTCTTGTCCAGTTTTATTTGAAAATACATGTTCAAAGAAAGACGCATTCCGAGATTTAATAATAGTATTTATATGCATTTCGGCTTGTTCTGACTTATGAATCAAAAATCGATATGCACTACTATTCATGACATAACCAATGAAAATGCAATTAACAGTTTTAAGACCTATCTTAATCTTTTTAGGATTAAGAATAGCCACTTTAGCCAAAACCCCCCACATTTTTAAGTATTTGTAGGATGGTACTCTCCCATGCTACAATTCATAAGGTGTTTGATTCACTTTCTTTCGGGATACTTTATTAAGTATATAATTAGCAGAAAGTATTGCTTCCCCCTACAAGTTCTGAGGTAATCCAAAACTTATTAACATAGCATTCATCATTTCTTTTAAAATCTTATTTTTCCTTTTAGCAATTCCATTTTGCTGAGGTGAGTAAGGAGCGGTGGTTTGATGAATTATTCTATGTTCTTTACAAAACTCACCAAAATGTGATTCATATTCACCACCTCTATCACTTCTAAATTCTTTAATTTTCTTACCAAGTTGATTTTCAACTTCATTCTTATATTGAATGAAAAGTTTCCAAGGTTTCATCATTGGTTTGAATTAAATAAACATAACTATATCTAGTATAGTCACCCATGAAAGTGATAAAATATTTTTTTCCACCTCTAGTTTGAATTGATTTAAAATCACAAATGTCATTATGAATTAATTCAAGTGCTTCCGTACTTCTCTCAATTAAATGAAAAGGAGTTTTGGATAATTTTGCCTCACCACAAATTTCACATTTATGATTTGAATCAATGTCAAATTTAGATAAACATTCCATATTAATTAATCTACGCAAAGATCCATAATTAACATGTCCAAGTCTACCATGCCATAAATTTGAAGACATAAGTAAGAAGAAGATGTATTTTTATTAATAACAGAAGGTACAACAGTTATTGCATTCATTTTGAAAAGGCTATCAGACATGTAACATTTTTCTATATACATCCCGTTTTTGGTAAGTACAAACTTGTCACTTTCAAAAACTAGCCTAAACTCATTTTTACTTAACAAAGATCCGGAAACAAAATTCTTGCGAATGTCCGGTACATGTAGCACATTGTTGAGAGTGAGTTCCTTTCCAAATGTCATCTTCAGAATAATCTTTCCTTACCCTTCAACTTTAGAAGTCGAGGAGTTGTCCATAAAAAGTCGTTTACCGTTGTCCACCGTTATCCACCGTTGTCCATTGTAGAATAAGATGTGAACATCTTTTTGTCGACACAGATATGGCGAGTAGCATCAGTGTCCACCCATCATTCTTTAAGATTTCTGACAAGGTTTTCCTCGAAACAAACTGCAAAAAGATTTATGTCACTAACACCATTAGAAATTTTGTCCACTTCGGTCATATTAGCTTGAGCAGGCTTCTTGCTTGATCTTTTTTTGCTTTTACCTTTGCTACGACAATCTTTGGTCCAATATTCCTCTTTGTCACAGATGTAACACTTGCTATTAAACTGGTACTTTTTAGTTTTCCTTACTTTAGAGCCTTGTGAGGAACTTTCTCTAGAAAACTTTCGTTTCTTGCCTTTTGGAGCATGTTCCACCACATTTGCCTTTGACTCCATTGGATGCTTACCAGCCTGCTTCTCTGAATTTCGGTTGTCCTCCTCAGTCCTCAAATGAACAATCAATTCTTCCAAAGTCATTTCTTTGCGCTTGTGTTTGAGGTAGTTCTTGAATTCTTTTCACTCTTGTGGTAATTTTTCAATTAAGGCAGCAACTTGGAAGAATTCATTGAGAGACATGCCTTCTGCATGAATGTCATGCAGAATGAGTTGGAGATCTTGAATTTGGCTGATCACAGTCTTAGAATCAACCATCACAAAGTCTCGGAATTTGCCAACCACAATTTTCTTTGAGCCAGCATATTCGGTTTTGTACTTTTTCTCTAAAAACTCCCAAAGTTCCTTTGCTGTTTTGATAGGACTGTAGATGTTGTATAATGTGTTATTAAGTCCGTTCAAGATGTAGTTCTGGCAAAGGAAATCAGCATGTTTCCAGGCATCGATCGCAACAACCACTTGCCGGTTAGTTTCATCATCGTTCAGAGTATGAGCATTCTCACGGAGAAAACGAACCAGGTTCAGAGTTGTAAGATAGAACAACATTTTATGTTGCCATCTTTTAAATCAGTTCCTGAGAACTTCTCTGGCTTCTCACCGTGATTGATTGGCACAGTCACAATTATTTGTGCATTAGTTTGACCAGTTTCTGTAGTCATGAATTCTAAATTATAAAACAAAATTTAGAATTTTATACTACATAGAAAATTAAACCAAAACCACATAATTAAATTATGTAAAACTAAAAGAAACAAAAAACGTAACTTTTATTTCCAATTAATTTGAAAATAAAATAAAATTTTATTTAAACAAATTAATTCCACACAGAAAATTAAATTTGTGTAACACTTCAATAATTAAAATACTGAAACAGAATTTTAATTAATGAATACTTAGAAATTATTTCTGAAAACTAAAATTAATTTCTGACAAATTTCACAAATAAATATTCTGAATTGTTAATGACACCAGTATATTACTATTTGTTGTCAAAGAAAATAGAAAGTATATTAATACTATCTGTCAAACAGTATATTACTACTATTTTTTTTCCAACCAAAATATTGTTTTGTAAAACCACAGAAAATAATTTTTGGAAGAAGAAGAAAGAGAAAAAAAAACAAACGAAAAATTCTGTATAAACAGAATAATTTGAATTTGTCTTAAGATTGTTGAAACAATCTTATGTGTAAAAAAAAAAAAAAAAAAAAAGTTGAAACAAATCAAACAAATAAAAATAAGTTACTTACCGAATTTATTTTACCGAACTAAATAAATAATTAAAAGATTAAGTCGAGTGTGTAACACTCTGTCCTTAAGACAGATTCGCCCCGCTATAGTGCTTACGGACAAATGTCGTCTATCTCCTAGGATATAATAATCTTCACAAATCGTAGTAGCACTCTAAACAATTTGTTTGGCGAACAAAACCTGTGTTCTATACTCTCCAAAATTTTCCTAAAATAATATGAAGAATAAGTTGATGCAAGAGAGCAAAATGAAGGCAAGAAAAATGATTTTCGGAATTAAATTACTGCTAGAAATGAATCTGAATTTACAGGCTTCATGACAGACCGGAACAGGTCTGAAATTTGAATGAATAGATGCTAAATCAAATTGGACAAGTACAAACAGATAACTGCAGGGCAGTTCCTATCTGTTGGAAAACTGTTGGCAGATTTGAATCTGTCTGGCAGTTAAAACCTATTTAACAGTTAGGAATTTAGTCGAATTTAGAGGCACAATTTTTGAACAAAAAATTTGAATTCAAATACATTTTGAAATTCAAATAATTTCCTGTAAGAATTTTAAAAAAAAAATTGTCCAAAAAATAAATATTAGAAACGACCCGACCCTGGCACGGCTCAATCGGACAGACGGTAGTGCGTGTGTGGTGGTTTGGGCTAAGGTTCACTTTGTCCATAACTCCTCCCTTTTACAAACTTCGGGTGTCCCTTAGGGCCCAACCCAAGTTAGTACACCAAGACCTTATATACTCACAAAAGCTCACTTAAAGTTTCAATATGGGACAAGTCTTACAAGGAAACCCACATTTAATTCTTTAATTGTCTATTCCACGAACCCGAAAACGACGTCAAATTCTCATTCACTTATAAATGGTTTTGACGAACCATCTTCACCATGTGACTTGCCATGCGGCAAGAAACATGCTATCTCTTCGGATCTATCCCAAAAGACATGTGGAACCTACTCAATTTTGGGCTTAAAATTGACCCAAAATAAACCTATAAAAATTAATTTTTCCAACATTTACACGTGATAGAAACTTTACAAGATCAAATTTAGGCATTAATATAATAGTATAGATGATACACACCTTTTAAAAATAAGAAGTGTTTGGGTGTGTAAGGTACATATTTTATGTACTTACATAAATTCTCACAAATATATATATATATATGTGTGTGTGCGCGCGCGCGCGCGTTACCTCACAAAATCGTACAAGTTCTAACAAATATATGTAAATTGTAATTTTTAAAATTTTTATGAATTAAGCTACCTATATTTATGAAAACTTACACAATTTTTCTAAGATAACTTATATATATTTACAAAAATTTACACAAATACATACTGCATTCACTTACACACTTAAAAATTAAGAACAACCTTATTATAAAAATAAAACCAATATATGGCCCTCCACCTCCGGTTAGTTCTGCTGCAGCATGCTATAGTGAACATTTATATTTTGCCATGCCATGTTAAGGTGAGTTTATTTATTTGGATAAATTACATTTTCACCTTTTATGTTGTATTTTTTAAAAATTTTTTTTTTTGGCTTTTAAATTTTTCTTTTTTTTAATCCTTCATATTTCAATTTTTTTTTAAAGTTAACTCCTAAAGTTAACTTTTATTAAAAATTAGATAAAAAATAACACGTTTACTATCATATAACATAAAAAATATATTTCTATCATAATAGGATTTGAGTTTGCATAAGAGTTGCAAGTTATATATATAATAAAATATTTTTATTTAACGTGATTGTTAATATTTCACTTTCTGTTCAATTTTGGACATAAAGTTAGCTTTTGGAGTAAATTAAAAAAACTTGAAACATAAATGGCAAAAGTGGAGAAAAATAAATTTTAAAGATCAAAGTAAGAAAATGACCAAATATAAAAGGGGTAAAGTGTAATTTACTTTTTTTAAAATTTTTAATGGATGCTTGTAATTTGCTTTTTTATGACTTCTTTTTTTTTTTTGGTCGATCTGCCAAACACTTAACAGTAGGCTAAAATAGTCAACAAGTTTTTTTTTTAAAAAAATGTCATCATGAAAAGTCAATTTTTCTTTTTAATTTTTTCTCTTTTTTTTAATAAAAAATTAATTAAAATATTCAATTATCAAAATAACTTATTTTCTTCTTTAATGAATTTTTTCAAAAAATTTAAGTTTCTAGGTTCTACTTGAAAAGTGGAACCAAAAAATTAATTTTTTTTTAAAAAAAATTGAAAACTGTTTAGAAAAGATAGAAATAAAAAAAAAGAAAGATTTTTTTGGCTTATTTTTTAATTTTTCAGAAAAAAAAATAGATTCATTTACACAAAACGAACTGAAAAAATAAAAAAAAAAATTAACATAATTTTAAAAAATAACAATAAAGACAAATTCGTTAAAAAATAACAAATTCGTAAAACAATGTCGCCTTTTTATTTGTTCCGAAAGAGCCTTTTTATTTGTTAGCAGATTATCAACGATTGTTTGGCACATGTTATATAAGTGTATTTTTTAATTTTTTAGTTAAAAAAATAGAGCCAAAAAAAATATATATTTGAGATAATTTTTTGACTTTTTCTGAAAAGATATGTAATAAAATATTATAGTAAAATCAAAATGATCATTTTACTCTTACTGACTTTTGAGTAGTTGAATCCAAAATGACCATTCTACCCTCTAGTGATGTGATGTAAATATATATAAAGTAGAGAGAGTGATGTGATAATTTATAATAATTTTTTAAATTTTTTACTATAAACTTAAGAGCACCTCCATCTGATTCTTCAAATATGATATGGCACACCAACAGTCATATTTTGATATCAAGTATCAACTCCACCTTGTGTGCCAAAACCTGATGTGGCAGTTAGCATCACCCGTACATGTCAATTTTGACATGTTCCTATTTCATACTTTTTAAAAAAAAAATAAAAGAGCTTCCATGTAAAATAAAATAGTTCAAATTTAAAAAATAATATAATAATAAATTTGATATATCGGGTGGAGAGCTTCCATTTCAAATTAACATATGCTAATTTGCCACTTAAGCCTTCAGATCAAATTTTGAAGGTTTGGGTAGAGATGCTCTAAGTTCCCAAATATCACTCTATCTCTCAAGTAAAAAATGTTACACTTTATTTAAACTCAATTATGGGTCTTGTTTGGTTTGTGTTTCTCAAAAAATTTACTAAAAATAAAAAATGAAAAACAAAAAAATGTACTTTTTATCAAAACATGTTTCTCAAAAAAATGTATTTAAACTAAACAAATTTTCGTACGTTTTATTTTAAAACATATTTTTCAAATACAAACCAAACAAAGCCTGTTTTTGAGTTTTTCATTTCTTATTTTTTTTGTCTTTAATATTTTAGTAATTTTTTTTAGACATATTTAAAAATTAAAATATTTCTAAATAAATCCAAAAGAAATTTACTAAAAATAAAAAATGAAAAACAAAAAAATTCATATATTTTTGTATTTTTTGTGTCTTTGGTAAATTTTTTTTTAAATTTCTTCATAAATATTTTATTTTGTAAATGTATCTACATTAAATGTATGTAAATTTTTATTTTTTTTAAGATTGACTCATGTATGAAAAAATTCACTAAAGAAAAAAAAAACTCAAAAATAATTTTTAAAAACTAAACCAAAATATTGAATATTCTACCCAATAATTTTTAAAAGGTGCACTAGCTAATTTGAACACCCTAATTCATACTCCAAGAAGGCCTCTATCGTTGATGTGACATACCAGAAAATACTATCAATCATAAATTAGTATAAATAAAGAGTTAGATAGATTAGCGTAATTACAAGGTAAAATAACTAGTTAAAATAAAATTTGTACTTTTTATCTTATTTAACTAGCAAAAAATGAATAGTTAAAATAAAAATTGTACTTTTTATCTTATTTAACTAGCAAAAAATGAATATCATTATTGGAGTTATTTTTAGGCAGAAATATCTTAAATAAATTTAAAAAATTGACTTTTAAAAGTTGGTTAAAGAATGTTTTTTTCTTCTACTTTTGAATTATTAATTTTTAATTTACAATAAATTATACCAAACAACATCAATATTAAATTAAAAATATACAATAGATTGTATTTGTGGTAAAGCAAACTCAAGTACCCATACAAATGTTAATCCTCTTCTTAGATGAGTTTCATAGTCCCATGACATTTTTTTTTTCAAAACAAACCTGATTTTTGTGGCCTCCATAGGTTAACAATGCAATTCCCCTCCTTAAACTCTGAAACAAACGTGGCCTTATGTGAAAGGTCAACGCTAATTTCTCTCGTATAGCGAATCCTTCATTTATTTCATATTATGAGGTTCTTTTTTAATTTTAGTTATTAGATCTATATTTTGTTGGAATGTAATTTTCCGATTATAATTCTCTATATTATAAATACTTGTATCGATTGAGGAAAAAGGAATCACTCATTTTCTCATCCCACACAAAAGAAATAAAAAAAAGAAAAACAAAAAACCTTCTTATTTTACAATATTAACTAGTTTTTGTAGAGGATAACCAACATATTATGAATAATGCTATATATACCAATTAATATACTAATTAGTATACTAACAGATGATGTGACATAATTTTAAAAGTTTTGAACATTTGTAATTTGTATAATAGGTGGGGTCAGTAGTAATGACATAACACTAATTGATACACTAATGTGTATATTAATTGGTATATATAGCACCACCGATATATTATTCAAGTCCTCATGCAAAGCAACAAATAACCAAATAATACTTCTAGTTGGTTACAATTTTCATAAATTATTTTTAAATGGATTTTATTTGTCTTTGCTGAATTTTTTCATATTTTAATTAATTTTTTTTTTTCATTTTGTACATACATTAAGATTAGATATATTTAAAAAGTAAAAAAAAAATTAACTAAAATATGAAAAAAAATTCACTACAAATAAACGAAAATCCAAACAAAAATATCTATAGATTTTTTTTTTTTGAATTTTCATATGTTTTTAGTGGTTTTTTAAAAATATTTTAGCCAATTTATTTTGCTTTTAGATGCATATTAATTAAGTGTATCTAAAAAGTACTCAAAAAAATTGATTAAAATATATATAATAAAAAAAGAGTACTCGAATGATAAATCCAATTTGTTTTTTTTTTTTTTTTTGTCTAAAGGTCCAAGCGCTGAGATACTTTATCTATAAGGACAACCTTTTATAAAATGACCAAATTTCTAGATATATATATTTACCTATACTATTATTAAGTGAATGCTTAAATTGGTTTAGTGAAACCTTCTTCTCCTCATACTACGTGACAATTTTATATATACTTATATATCTATTTATACTAGTATTAAGTAAATGCCTAAATTGGTTTAGTGAAGCATTCTTCTCCTCATACCACGTGGCAACTTTATATATGCTTATATATTTATCTATAATATTATTCATGCCACGTGACAACTTTATATATGGTAATATAAAAAAATTATTATACACAACACAATCAAGTTTTGAACCCAAGACATTGGGTTTCATTAAGAACATATTTATTACTTAAGCAATATACATATTATAATATTAAATTTTTTATTATTTATTTTTATTATTAGTTATCTGAATTGTACACGCATTTGCTAGAATGGTATAACGTGAACTAAATCAAACCAAGCCAAGCCTTCTCTCCTCTCTCCTTCTCTCTCTCTCTCCATGGTGATTCACAGTCACAGTCGTCTCTAGGGTTTGTATCGAACACCGTCATTCTCTCTAACACCACCATTTTGCTGTCGTCGTCCTCCACTCTGCCATCCAAGACATTGATGTGAGACCTAGAAAATCCTCTCACATGGATTGTTGATGAGATCCAATGAAGAGATGAGCTTGGCTTATGTAGATCTGCAAGGATGAACATAGTTGACGCCACCCAACCAGGGTTGCCAGTCGGAGATACTTTGATGATAAAGTTAGTCACTGGATTCAGAGAAAGACGATAAAGGAAATAGAGAGTGTCTGTGTGCTATGTGACAAAGAAAGATCATTCCTACACTCCATGAGGTGTCTTCCTTTTATAGATGGGGAGTGGGCCAGATAAGCCCAACAATTGGCCCATTGGCAGGCCTTATTTAGGTTAGCCCAATAAGCTGATATATACTTTTTTCAAGCTCCCACAATTGCCCCAAAACTTTTATTGTCTTTGGTAGAAGAAATGAGAGTTTTTATTGTCGAGCTACGCTGTTCAAATAAATGTTAGGTTTCTTGATAAAGAACACTTTGGATAAATAAATAAAAATGAATGAATGAATGACTGTTTGGGACCATATAGGTCTAACATAAGAACCCCTTGCGTCTACATTAGAGAACTCTGTAACGACGAGCCATGGTATTGTTACCCTCGGGTGAGGGTCGTAGGTTGCGATATTGCAACCCCCGGGCGAGGGCCGTAGGCCGCAGTATGATTACCCCCGGGTGAAGGTCGTAGGCTGAGGTATTAAATCCTAAGACGAGGGACATAGGCCACAATATTATAATCCCCGGGCGAGGGCTACACTAAGGATGCCACAATTACTATATTTATGTTTTGCTCCAAATTCGGAGACCTTTATTGATGGCGCTCTGTGCCGAGTGCAAAGATTACGCCGTATTCAATGACTTTTGTTGATTTTAAGTGGCAATCAGTTGCTAATATTTTAAGGATTTTGAATAGTGCATCACATGTCATTGATTGCCTGTACCAAATGATGTAGACTTCTTAATGACAAATAAGTGGAAAGTTAAAAAAATTACACCAATGGTAGAGCATTAAAAAATAGCATTGCTCCGTTGTAAAGAATTGTTGAGTAGATTTTGAAAGAAGATTGAAGCAGATTCCCGATTTATTTCAATTGAGTTTCTTGTACAACGTATAGAGCATTAAAAAATAGCACTGCTCCATTGTAAGGACTTGCCGAGTAGATTTTGGAAGCAGATTGAAGCAGATTCCCAATTTATTTCAGTTGAGTTTCTTGTCCAACGTATATTTGTCCCATTACTTTCGAATGACGTTTGTTAGTCAGAAGGAATTCAGAATGGAGGGTTTCCAAAAGTGTCGAGGAGTTAAGCCGAGAACAAATTGTTGAAATAGATTCCTTGCCCCATTGCTTTCAAATAAAATTTGTTATTGGGAAGGAATGCACAATGATTTTGGCGAGTATATAGTTGAGAAGTTGCCAAATATTTTCTAGTTTTGGAAGTCGGCATCGATCAAACTTTACAAAATCTTGGTATGAAATTTGCAAAATCAAACCATACGGATGTGTTCAGAATTCTCCAAATAACTAGAAACGACTATTGAATCGTTGGAACGGACTCCTGATGGCGTTGTTTTACCCAAAATGGATCTGAGGGCTCAAATCAATAGAGTGCAATTCAACCGCAAAGCACAAGATAATTTCTTCATTGGCTGGCTGGGTCGTTTTCTTCCATTAAAATAGTTCACTTTTTGGGCAAACTTTGCTTAACCCGTATGGCTTTGTTTAGATCCTATTTCGGCGCAGTTTGTGGCGTTGGACTTGTCTCGATGAGGACTTCACATTGGTATAGTCAAAGCTTGAGTTCAACAACTTCAAAAAAAAATGTCAATTTTTGAAAATTTAGTATGTTTCGCAACTATTGGCAGCCTGCAATTAGTTCGTGGCTCTTCTAGTCAGTGTTTTTAGACTCCGCTATTTGAAATGAACCTGCTGGTAGGCCAAGAATTTCTTGCTTGCATGAAGAAGAATGTAGACCCAATTTCTACAGAGAGAAAATGAGGAAGTAAACGTGATCGGCGATGCTTTGGCTGGCCGAAGCACTTGGTTCTCGAAATTGTAATTGACATGATTAAAGATGCATTGCTCATAATGGTTATCATTGCTGACGAGCTTGAGGATGGAGTTATAGCGTTGAGATGCGCTTGGTGGCACTTGGTCAGTGTTGTCGTCTTCTCGGCATTGTAGTTCAGAATGGCATCGAACATGGTTTGAGTGCTGAATTAATAAATGGAGGCTGAGGTCATCGTGTAACAGCCGGTTAATGAGGAATGGTTGTCGAGTAGTACGAAGATCCATGCGTGGACATGTGGAGTAGACTTCTGCAAGTTGCATTGCCATGACTGGGTTGTAGAGATGCCGAGTTGTGTTGTAAGGATGGTGGACAGCATGGGTGAGTTGTAATGATGCCGAGAAGGGTTGAAAAGCTACTGAGTAGCCTTGTACTAGGTATGGCACTATCGAGCAGCTTTGTAGCTTTGCCGAGCAATCTTTTATGAGTTGTGGTACTGTTCGAATTGCACATGCATAGGGTCGAGCGCTGACTAATTCTTTGTAGTGGAGAAATTGTCGTCTAATAATGTTGTACTCAAATCAATGAGCTAGGCGAGTATAGACAATGTTGCTCTACTGAAATGGGCCACCCAAAACCATGACAAACTTTTTGTAGCCGAAATAGGTGGATCGGCAACTCTTCGGCTTACTGAAACATATTGGTTGGTGGAACCCTTGGTCGGCTCGTCAGTTTAGTTTTGTCTTTATCAAGAGCTTGGTTGGCAAACTTTTGGCTTTGATCCACTAGTTGGCAAGTTGACAACTTCATTAGCGTTGGTCTTTTAGCTTGCCAAAATGTGTGATCGGCAATTGATTTTGTGATATTAACCAATCGGTTGTTTATGTTCAGAATGCCTTTGTTACCCTTCATAACATAACTTTCTTTATTCCATTGCTTGCCCAACCTCAAGCATATTGCCGAAATGGGTTACCGAGCTGCTGGAATGGTCACTACAAATTTTCTTGACAAATTGAAATGAGCATCTAAAAAAGAGTTTGCCACAAGGATCAAGTTGATGAATAAATTTATATACAAAGACTACAAAAATGAGTTAATTGTTAGAGAGAGAAAACAGCGAAATGTCCCCGTGAGTTTCTTTCTATGTATCTAATTATAAAATCTATAGCACATGGAGTGCTTGGCATGGAAAGCAAAGATTTAATTCTACTGATGTAAATCACATTAACATATAAATAAACTCGCAGTAGATGAGAGCAAAAACAGAATAGTGTGTATTTATCATCTTCTTCATTGAACTCTTAGATGATTCCAACAGATGGCGCCAATTGTGAGACCCAAAAAATCTTCTCACATGAATTGTTGATGAGATCCAATGAAAAGATGAGCTTGGCTCTTATAGATCTGTAAGGCTGAACATAGTCGGCATCACACAACTGGGATTGCCGGTTGGAGACACTCCGATAATAAAGTTAATCACTAGATTCAGAGAAAGAAGATAAAGGAAATGAAGAGTGTTTGTGTGATATGTGGTAGAGAGAGATCATCCTTACACTCCATGAGGTGCCTTCCTTTTATAGATGGGGAGTGGGCCAAATAAGCCCAACAGTTGGGCCTTTGGCATGCCTTATTTGAGTTAGCCCAATAAGCTGATATATATATATTTTTTGGCACCTACAATTGACATCCTCTGTAACTTCGTTGTCCTCTCATTTTTGACCAATGCACCGCTCATCTCTCTTTCTCTCTCTTCATTCTCTCTTTAGATCTGGAGCCATCAACGCAACAATACCAAAAGGGCGACGGTACGTGATGGATGTCCTTGTCATCGCCTCTACTTTTCCTTCTTTCTCCCCATCGTCTTTTATGTAGGTAGAGAACCATGGAAGAGGAATACTCAGTTAAAGTTAAAGGAAAGGTTGTTGAGGTAAAACTCGATTTCCAAGTCGATTTCGTATTGGGTTTACTTCTTTGAGCCTTATCAATTACCTGAAGGTCTCTTTTTCAATAGTCAGCAAAGTTGTGTCTGTGAATTCCCAAATTGACATTGAAGGCCTCAACATTGCCGATGATGTCTCTCAGGTGAGTCAGTCAATTCCTTTTTGCTAAAAGTCACAAGAGTTGTGAAGTGTGTAGTTGTTATTTGATAGAGTTTTGAATTTGAACTGGCAAGTTTTTCAAATTGACGATATGTTAATTTCAATTTAGTAGAGCTATTGAAAAATTAATGAAAATTAGGAAAGAGGTTGCTTTTATTTTCTATTTTGGAATTTTGATTTTAAAAAGACTAGTTTTGAAATTGTTTTGTTGTTGCTTAGAAGTTAGAATAGTGTTTTACTTTAGATTTGGGTGTTTTATTGAAAAATCAATAGAAATCAGAATAGGGGTTTGCTTTCATTTTTATTTTACTTGGAAAAATGATAGTGATTGTGATTGTGATTGTGATTGTGATTGTGATTGTGATTGTGAATTGGCTTTAACCTACTCTGCATACATGATCTGTATAGCCTCAGATCTGTTGGATTTGAACACAGATCCAACACAGATTTGTAGGAATTCCATTTTTTTTCTTGGCTCTCAGATCTATTTGTATGTTTATGTGTAAGTGTGTGTTTTGGTTATGGTTGTTGTTGATAGACAGATGTTGGATTTAAACAGATAAAAAGAAAATTTGTTGTTTGTAGAATTTCAACAGATAATTTGATCAGACATAATTTTTTAAGAGATAAATTTCAACAAATAGCTTTTATTTGGACAAAAATTAAACAAATAAAAATTTTGATAGATAAGAATTTAGACAGATAAATTTCAACAGATAAAAATAATTTGAACTTCACATAGAAAAAATTTAAACAGATAGGGAAAAAATTTCAACAAGAGGAAATTTTTTGAATAGATAGGGAAAAAGTTGCAACAAATAGATATAAATTTAAACAGATAGTTAGTAGAAAGTCAAATAGATTAAAAAAAAAGAAGTCAAGGGGTAAAATTAAAAACAAAATATTCTTCAAAACTTCTCACTAAACTATTTTACAAATAGTGGATCTCTCACCAATAAAAAATATCCACTGAACCTAATGGCTTAGACAATTGTTAGAGTAGATTTTTTTACCAATTTTCTTTAAAAAATAAAAGAAAACTCATTAAAAACAATTTTTAAAAAATAAAACCAAACAGACAACTATAATAATGTTTTATTAGTACAAATGCCATTTTAACATAATTATTGATTTAATATTAGCTATTGATCTCACTTAAAACTCGGAGATTTCACTATCCTACATTGTTGATCTCAAGAATTTTACAGATGCTTTTGTTTTGTGTGACTTAATTGAAAATTAATAATAAAAAAAATAAAAGTTAAAAGTATTAATTTTCTAACTTCTCGACAATAATTTTTTTTATTATTTATTTAAATTATTATTACATCATAAATAGAAATTACACCAAATATACAAATAATTAGGACAAATTACACTACTCATCCTTATACTTTAGCTCTTCTGTCATTTTAATCTTTATAATTTTAATTAATTTAATTTTAATTATAAATTTATGATTTTATAGTGTGGTCTAATCGATTACTACCATTAACTCTTTTTTAAATAGAAAATGAGCACATGCGCAATGCTTTTTGGGGCAAATAAATTTGCTCAGTTAAGTGAGTTAATTTCAACTCCAAGTTATTGATCATTTTTGTCAAAATTCTTAATCGGCCTTGTCAATTGAACTAACTTGACACAAAATTTAAAATTAAGAGTCAAAATCAAGTCAATAAAAAGGTTGAGAATAAAAATAAAACAAGGAATAAAATGCAAAGACTACCTGTATAATTTATCCAAACAATTTATTTTATTTTAAGCCAGTAGTTAAGGCGTGAGCTATAGAAATAAAGGATGACCAGGCCCGAGCTTGGGCCACTGGCCAGTCAAAATTCATGGCCCTGGGTCGGCCCAGTACCAAGGATTAATATTCCCTCCGCCCTCTAATGGTATTAAAAAAATAATTCTTGAAATCTTGTCTCATCTTTTATCCTCCTCTAACTAAATAACCTCCTTCATTACAAGTGGAATTAAAATAAAAAAATAAAAAAAATTATGAAACTCCGTTGTAAATTCATGAGATTAGCCTTCGTTTGGTAAGATGGCTGGAGCTAATTTAGGCCTCGTTTGGCATAACCTATATAATCCATCTTTTTATCTTTTTTCCATCACATCACCTCTCTACTTTTCTGCACATCTTTTCGTAAAAAGATAAAAAGTGCACTTTTTTAGGACACCCCAAACCAACCCTTAGTCTATTAAAAGACAACATAGATTAAAAAGTCTATAAGATAAAATATCACATTCAAATCATAATCATTTCACTTTTTTTCTCACAAAACTACAAAAAAATCAAAAGTTCATCCCAAACAAAACCTTTTTAGTCAGACTAAAACAGTTAAAAAGTCAAGTTAAAAAAGTTCTTTCCAAACGAAAATTTGTGATTTTATTTATGAATGATGTGGTGCATAGTTATGAGATTTTATAGTGGTCAAATTTGTATTGAATGCATTGGCTACTTATGTACACTCCTATCTTGGAGATCAAGGGGTGAATCTTAGATGAAGGAAAATGCTGATTATTTCTCTTTCATTATAAGGATTGTATTGAGATATTTTTTGTTGTAGTTATTAGATATGTAAATATGCATTGTTGGATTATAATTATCCAATTTGATATATTATATTTGTAATTAATCTCTTATTGATTAATAAAAATAAAAGTAAAAAAATTGTACTGACCTTGACTATATAAAGTTTAAAATGTTTTGGTTATGTAATCCAAGTTGACTTTGGTTAAGAGGGATTGTGGAGTTTTTGTTTAGTTTTTTTTTTTTTTTTTTTTTTTTATTTTCATTAAATACGAGAATAATTATAAATATGAAAAATATCATATTAAATTGAACAATTAAAATCTAATAATAACTAGAAAGCCCGTAGTCATCAAGCCCAACAGCCACTATTAGGCCAAATTTGGCAGGAATAATTACACATAATCTCATAATAGATAATAAATAAATACACCAAGAATATCAAATTTCCCTTTATAGGAGTGGAATCTATAAACTTGCACCACAAATTAGTACTACGCAATCCCTAGGTAAAAGGCCCTGTGATAGTTTGTGATTTTTGATTAGTGACAGTTTTGTAATTAATCAATCTAATTCTTATTATAATAGATAAAATTTGTAAATTACTATGATTGAAATGTTGATTCTGAAATGCTAGGATTCGAAGAATTAGTAAATTTGCAACTAGGCTAAAAAAAAAAAATAGAATGTATGAATTAATTTAGAAACTAGGAGATAAAATAAATAAAAGCCAAGTGTTAGGATATTTCTAATTATAAAGTGGTGTTCTAGGATTTAAAATTATTCTTTATTGGGCCATTATGTAGACTTTTATGGAACTAGGGACTAAAATGCTATTAACCTAAGGCTTAGGGTTTCAAGTGTAGTTACCAAACATTAGGGTCTCTACAACCTATCCCCCTTAAATAAATTTCATCCTCGAAATTAAATCATACCTCACGTCTCAAATAATTGTGGATAATTTGCTCGCATCGCGTCTTCACGTTCCCAAGTGAACTCTTCAATACCGTGGTTACGCCAAAGTATCTTAAGAAGTTGAATTGTCTTTCCTCGCAAGTTCTTTTTTTGTCTGTCGATAATTGCTACTGCCCCCTCCTCAAAGGTAGCGTTTTCGTTGAGTTGGATTTCTTCCCAATTGATGATGTAAGAAGGGTGCATTATATACTTCCGCAACATAGATACATGGAAAACATTATGTACTCCAGCCAACTGTGGGGGGTAAAGCCAATTTGTACGCAACCTCTCCAATTTTTTGAAGTATCTCGAAAGGTCCGATATATCGAGGTGATAATTTTCCTTTCTTTTCCGAAACGGATGATCCCTCGGCGGGGCTGAATTTTCAAGAAAACATAATCACCGACAGCAAAAGTTAGAGCTCTTCTCCTCTTATCTGCATAACGATCTTGAGCTGCCACTAATCTTTGTCGAATAAGTTTCACCTTTTCTGTAGAGTCTTGCACGATTTATGGGCCCAATAGACTCGCTTCTTTGACTTCAGTCCAACAAACTAGTGATTTGCAAGGCCGACCATACAGTGCTTCGAATGGAGCCATGCCAATGCTAGCTTGGAAACTATTGTTGTTTATGAACTCTACCAACGGTATGTGTTGCTCCCAATTCCCCTTGAAATCCATCACACAAGCTCTTAACATGACTTCTAAAGTCTGAATTGTACGTTCCGACTATCTGTCAATTTGAGGATGAAATGCGGTACTGAAACATAATTCGGTCCCTAACGCTTCCTGTAAACTTTCCCAGAATCGGGAGGTGAAACGCGGGTCCCGGTCGGACACAATTGATACAGGAATTCCATGTAATCGGATAATTTCTTTAATGTAGAGATGACTTAGTGATGTCAAAGTGTCTGAGAGTTTATATGGCAAAAAGTGTGCAGTTTTCGTCAAACGATCAACTATAACCCATATAGCATCATGTCCTCTAGGTGACCTGGATAGTCCAGTGACGAAGTCCATTGTTACATGCTCCCATTTCCATTCTGATATCAGCAAGGGCTGAAGCATCCCTCTAGGTCGTTGGTGTTCTGCCTTTACTTGTGGACATGTAAGGCATCTGGCTACGAATTGAGCCACATCTTTCTTTATTCCATTCCACCAGTATTGGCGTTTTAAGTCTTGGTACATTTTTGTCCCTCCTGGGTGCACTGCGAACACTGAATGATGGAACTCTTTCAGGAGTTTTTCTCTAAGCTACTCATCTTATGGTACAAACACTCTGCCCTGATGTCTCAAACTTCCATCTGAGTGAACCATCTAATCAGGTATAAGATCACCGGATGCTATTCGCGCTTTCATACTTCTGTGACTCTATTACCTCATTCAGTAATTTGGGTGTAGCGATTTGAGCGCAAAGGTATACCTTCTCATCCTGAGCTTTCATCTGTACTCTGAACTCATTAAGTGTTCCGACCATGTTCCATTCCTTGAGTGCCAAACTAGCAATAATTCCCCGGTTCTTGCGACTCGAGGCATCCGCCACCACGTTAGCTTTGCCAGGATTGTAGGATAGAGTAAAATGGTAATCTTCAAGTTATTCTAGCCACTGTCTTTGTCTCATGTTCAAGTCCTTCTGCGTGAACAAATACTTCAAGCTCTTCTGGTTCGTGAAAATCTCAAATTGTTCACCATACAAATAATAACACCATTGCTTTAACGCAAAAACCATTGCTGCCAACTTTAGATCGTGTGTCGGATAATTCCTTTCATGCGGTTTCAGTTGCCTCAAGCCGTAAGCCACCACTTTCCCTTTTTGCATTAACACACAGCCTAGCCCATCCTTAGACGCGTCACAATATACTGTATATCCTACGTCTCGCTCCGGAATGATGAGTATTGGGGCACTAGTCAATCTTCTCTTGAGTTCTTGAAAGGATTGTTCACATGCTTCGTTCCAATCGTATTTTACCCCTTTTTGTGTTAGATGAGTCATCAGCTTGGCCAGTTTGGAAAAGTCTTGAATAACCGTCGGTAATAGCCGGCCAACCGTAAGAAACTGCGAACTTCAAATATTGAGGTTGGCTGCTTCCAATCTAATACTGCTTCTACCTTGGCCGGGTCTACTGCAATCCCGTGCTCAGACACAACGTGTCCCAAAAATTTGACTTCCTTCAACCAGAACTCACATTTACTTGCTTTTGCGTACAGCTGGTTGTCTCTTAAAACCTGGAGAACCACTCTCAAGTGTTGCTTGTGTTCTTCTTCAGACGATGAATAGACTAGAATGTCATCAATAAACACCACCACGAATTGGTCCAAGTACGGAGTAAAAATCTTATTCATCAAGCTCATGAACACGGCTGGTGCGTTGGTTAATCCAAAAGGCATTACCACAAATTCGTAATGGCCATATCGGGTTCGGAAAGCAGTTTTTGGTATATCATCATCCGCGACCCGCAATTGGTGATAGCCAGATCTAAGATCAATCTTTGAATAGCACTTTTAACCTCGACGTTGGTCAAATAGGTCATCAATCCGTGGAAGTGGATATCGGTTCTTGATCATCATCCCGATTGAGTTGTCGATAATCTATGCATAATCTTAGTGTTCCGTCCTTTTTCTTTGCAAATAGAACTGGTGCTCCCCACGGTGAGGTACTTGGTCGGATAAATCCCTTTTCCAGTAATTCTTGCAGTTGCGTCTTTAATTCCTGAAGTTCGGCAGGAGCCATACGGTGGAGCGTCAGGGATATTGGTGCAGTACCCGCTTGTAACTCAATACTAAAATCTACATCACGATGTGGCGGTAATCCTGGCAATTCCTCAGGAAAAACATCAGTGTATTCACAAACTACACGCGGAAGATTTAATTCTGATTGGACTTCTTCATTAATGATCAAACTTGCTAACCATCTAGCAAATTGTTGATGCCACTGCATTTTACGATTTGTCGTGCTCAGGGAATCCTCTCTATCCCTCTTAAATTGGAAACACGTTCCACTAGGTGTGCAAACCGTCACCCTCTTGTGGTAGCAATCAATCACTGTTCGGTGGGCGAATAACCAATCCATACCCAAGATTATGTCAAAATCGGACATGTTCATGACCCGAAGGTTGCAACTCAAGTGTAACCCTGACACTTCTAATTCACACCCTCGACAGATTAATCTTACCCTAATATTTCCTCCCAAGGGTGATGCAACACATAAAATAGTTTCTAAAGGATCACATTCAAGACCTAATGATTTAACACACGATGTTGATATAAAAGAATATGATGCGCCATAATCGAATAGAACGTGAACCCAAGAATTATAGAGTACAATGTTACCTCTAATTACTAATGGATCTTCATCATCTTTCTCTTGAAGAGCAAAAACTCTGCCTGTGGCTTTTTGATTACCAGTTGGTCCAACCTTTCGGTTTTCTCCTGTTGCCCCTCCTGACTTGTTCGTCCATGGCCTTTGTCTGCCAATAACTTGAGCATTCGGGCCTGAAACCCCTGCTTGATTTCCTATCCCAGAAAGTTAGGGACATTCCGACTTCTTGTGCCCTATCTGATGACAGTGAAAGCATTGGATTTGTGTAATAGGCTTGGTTTGTAAACTTCCTTTCTGACTTTGTTGTTGCGGCTGTTGCGACGGTCTGGTGTATGGTGTCTGTACCGCATTCATTCGGTCATTTCTTCTTGGTCCTACAAAGGACTGACCCCATTTCTTCGTTTTCATCATCAAAGTCCTTTTTGAGTCTGCCTACTCCCTTTCTGCATCCAATGTCGTATCCACTACATCAGCAAACGTAGGAAGGCGCAAGGGTAACACTTTACCTCTGATAATAGGGTCTAAACCCCACTCAAATTTTCGTGCTCTCTCTTCCTCATCTGTGATGTATCAGGCTGTGTATCGAGCCAGCTCTTCAAACTTGGCCACATACTGAGTCACTGTCACCTCACCCTGTTTCAAAGTTTGAAATTGCCAAATTCACTCCTGTCTAACTGTATTTGGGAAATATTTTCTTAGAAACAATTCTTTGAACTGAGCCCAAGTCATGCTTGTCGTGTCCCGAGAATTTTTCATCAAGGACCACCAATGATCCGCTTCTCCTTCTAGCTGGTAACTTGCCAGGGTGATCTTGTCTGTATGCACAGTAATACCCATGGTTTCCAACATCTTTTCTATTTGACGAATCCAGCTCACAGCGACTCTCGGGTCAGGCTCAACTGTGAACACCGGCAGTCTTTGCTTTCTAAACTCAGATAACAAATATATCCACTCGTTTGGTTGCGTTCTTCTAAGCCTTCCTAACTCTTCAAGAATCTGGTTTTCGACTGGTCTTGGTAACTCCTCAACAGGTATAGGTCCACTGCGATTAACGCCTTGATTGCGAGCTGGACGACCGCATCAGCGTCTTACTTGATCGTTTGCTTCCACATTGTCCATCATCTGCCAAGTTTGTGGGTAATATAAGCTTAGGGTTGTTGTGAAGGCGAAGAGGTGTTCAATAAATAGGCTAATTTAATGTGGTCTGAGGTGTAATTTTTTTTTTTAAATGGACAATGCAATTAACGCAAGCAAAATAAAATAAAATAACATACAATACACTAGAATAACCAACTAGATATTTTATATATACGTATATAACAACTTCTTACAATAGGTTACACTATCTAGGTTAGCGTGTTGCGTGTATACACCAAAACAAAACACGCTTCAACCACACAAAACACTATTTACAAAAGTACACAAAAAGATTTGTCCCACAACTATTACAGCCCTAAGTCAAACGATTCCTTTGGGTCTTCTTCGGGATCTTCGTCGGGATCCTCGTTCGGGTCCTCAGGTGGTAAAGGAGCATATGCCAGGGAGGCTGGAAACTGCTGAGCTGGTGTAGGGGAGTACTCTAATGACACCTCTATAGGGAAAGCAGGGGAAGCTCCGAGAAGTATTGAGACAAAAGGAACCTTTAACTCAGGATGATGAGAGCCACGACTCTCGGGTCCAACGCGACGCATCACCGGATGCGGATCCTCAGCCAATACCTCTTGCCTAAGCCCGACAAAAGTCTGACCATTCCGCTCTATCTGTAGAGTGAACCTAAGCTCCCGGTATTTGCACTGGAGGCGTCGGTGTACCAACGCTCGTCTTGCTTGCGTGGTGTAATATGAAAAGTCCTCCTCTATTTTCCAAATAGCTTTCTTTATCACGTGCTCCACTCTTAATTGACATAGTCGGTTAAGTCTTTGTCGACTGATAGCTACTGCCCGTCTATTCTGGAAACGAAAAACTCCCCAGTCATCAATGCTTTTTGACGTAGAATCCAACCTATGGTCGGTAAAAAAAAATTTTTTTTTTTAGTCCACCTTTAATATGATATAGTATAATGTTAATAGAATATAATAACATAGGAGACAAGGATATCTCAAATCACAACTCGATACGCGTGGGTTAAGGGTTGAACGTATGGCTTTGATACCAACTTGTAACGCCCCAAAATTCATGACCAAAAAAAAAAAAAAAAAATTACATAATACAACTCAAACAAATTACATAATACATAATTACATAATACAACTCAAACATCTTAATATACACATATAAGCAAAGTTAAGACCATAGTTAATTCATTTGTGTTCCGCAATAGGATTACAAACACTGACATGCCAAAAGTCAAAGTAAAAAAAAAACTACTAGTCTAAGTCTTCAAGTGAACCACGGCTCCAACATTTCATCTTGGTTGCCTACGGGATAACATTCACCATTGTAAACTGCTTCCTCACTTGGCATGACACGCCATGAGCTTGGAATGCCCAGTAAAAACACACACACCTCCATATCTTCTATCAATCAATCAACCATACACAAAACAAATCAGGTAACATGACATATAATCTTCCAACAAGGACCTATGAATTAGTAGTTAGACTAGACACCTAGAATCCCCCCAAAGAGATCCTTCTACTCAACCACAAGGATTGAACACTGGACTATTCAGAACTCCCCCTTTTGCTGCTTTACAGACCTTACCACCTATGCCCACCTTCCGATTATTTACCTGTGAGTGGCATTGATGGACCTCAAAATGGACGACCAAACAAATGGGCTCGCTTACACCCAAATTGTGCCTGGGGCTCACTTACACCCTGCACATACCATACCAAATCGTGCCTAGGGCTTGCTTACGCCCTGCATATACCATACCAAAGTGCTCGCTTACATCCTGAAACCACCTCATAGAGTCTGAATACATCTGTGTCAACCTAGGGGATCGCTTAGACTACTTGCACAAGACTTAACTCATTTGGTTTTAATCTCATTCACATGTATATTACATAAATCATTCTGAATCACAAAGGTGAATGTCACCCATTACCAACCCCTTTCCATTTTCCATTTATTAGATCTTTTGCCAAGCAAGTTAGTTACATTTGGTAATTCGGTAATATAAAAGAGCATGAGACAAACATAAGAAAGGAAATATAGTCCATGATAGTCATACATAGTTATGGTAAAGCAAGCAAATAACATTAGGCATGCTTTGAAATACTTAGAGACAAACAACACAATAAAACACCATTTCCAGCACTGTTCGGTTCTACAGGGCTAACAAGAGTGCTTTGGGAAAAATACTTGTAGCTCAAATTGGGGGCTGAAATTGCACAGAAATAATAATTAACTTGTCTAGTTTCAATTCCAACTCTCAGAATTTGCATAGTACCTCCAGAAATTCATCTACAAGCTATATTCGAAAACCTGTCCAGATTTGTCACCCTTTGGAAAAACTAGCTTTCCTCTCAATCTACCCAATGATTTTCACCCAAATAAATTCCATTGAAAAGAGGACTCAAAATCCTAAATTTGAATAGAAGAACCAACCTGAGATGATTTTTCTGGAATTTTATACAATTGCAAGAAGTGGACTATTTTCAGAGACTCAGGACCAGATTTTTAAACAAAATATCCAAGCCCTAAAAACACATAATTAGGGGCTAATAAAATTATCACAAGCTCTAAACACACCAAATAGCCTACACTAAATTCAGATTTGAGAAATAAGTAAATTTGATAATTCTTTTAAATTTGAGAAATTACAGCAGTGCCTAATTTGTCAGATTTGCAAGACAATGTCACTAACTCAAACCCACACTTTTATACACACCAAATGCTATGCAACACAAGAGGGCATCTAAACAATAGGATGAGAAGGTGAAAGAATTGGAGAAGACAAGAGGAAGAGGTGTTCTTACCTTCTTGAATCACTTTTCCTTCTTGTTCTCTTTTTTTTTTCCTTCTTACTTCCCTTGATCACACTCTCCCTCTCTCACCCTCTCCCTGAGCTGCTAAAAACGTGAGAGAGGAATTGAGACAATGCTTCTCAATTTTATAGGCCATGAATTGGGTTAAAAGGACCATTCTACGCTTCTAACTTAATGCCTAAGCAACTTATAAATATCTAGATTTTTTTTCCCACTAATTTGCTCAACTAAAAATTAAAATAAATAATAAAACTTTTTTAAAAAAAATATATTTATAGCTATTTATTTTCTCAAATAAATAATAAGGATTCAAAGAATTAGTAAATTTCCAACTAGGTTAAAAAAAAATAGAATGTATAAATTAATTTAGAAACTAGGAGATAAAATAAATAAAAGCCAAGTGTTATGGTATTTCTAATTATAAAGTGGTGTTCTAGGATTTAAAATTATTCTTTATTGGGCCATTATACAAACTTTTATGGAACTAGGGGCTAAAATGCTATTAATCTAAGGCTTAGGGTTTCAAGTGTAGTTACCAAACATTAGGGTCTCTACAAGGACTCCCTTGTTTTCCGCACGTGCGGCCTCACCTCCCGCATATGCAGTCCCCTTTCCACACGTCCGGCCCAAGGCCTCGCACGTGCGGCTTTGTCCTCCAGCTAGGAAAATTTTCCAGCTCAGCACCGGATACTCTGGACTCAACCTCGCACCTTCCGAAACATGAGAAACTTGACACAAAAATAAATAAAAGTAAGGACTTTGAAACAAACTTCCAAATACAACAAACCCATACCGTTAACAAGGCTCCTGGTTAAACCCGATACTCTAATAAAGGCAAACCCAAGGTTAAACGAAAAGGAACGAGACAAATAACGTACCCGGTCATCACAACCTCCCCACCATAGGAAATTTCGTCCTCAAAATTAAATAAAACTACCCAAACAAAGGGGTTTCAAAACCACGCTATTACATTTCCAATTCACAATATTAGCTTTTAGCCAAAATTTACCATCATCATCATGACTACCCCATTAACAACAACCGTTCAAGATAAGCATGAGCATGAAGCTTTCCGATAAAAGTAGTAACAACCCACAACAACCTCATGCTTAAAACAACAATATACATAACAACATGTAATTAACAATTTTAACACATTTCTCTCAAACACAAGGGAATATTACTAGGCCTTAAATGGTGCCATCTCGATACTAGCTTGGTAACTATTGTTGTAGGCAAACTCAATCAATGGTAAGTGTCTCTCCCAAGACCCCTTGAAATCAAGGACACATGCTCTAAGCATGTCCCCCAAAATCTGAATGGTATGTTCCGGCTACGTATCGGTTTGAGGGTGGTAAGCGGTGCTAAAGGTCAACTTAGTTCCCAACACCTCTTGAAGGCTTTGCCACAACCGGGTAGTAAAACAAGGACCTCTATCCGATACAATGGTTACAAGGACTCCATGAAGTCAAACTATCTCTCTAATGTACAACTTTGCCAAATACTCTACTGAGTCGCTGGTGCGCATCAAAATGAAATGCGTAGACTTAGTCAACCTATCAATAATCACCCAAACGGCATCATTGCCTCACTGTGTTCTAGGAAGGCCAACTACAAAATCCATGGTAACATGCTCCCATTTCCACTTAGCTATCGGTAAAGGTTGTAGCAAACCCGCTGGTCTTTGATGTTTGGCCTTCACTTGTTGACAAGTAAGGCACTTCGATACAAATAAAGTAACATCTCGCTTCATAACCCTCCACCAAAACTGACAACTAAGATCATGATATATTTTGGTGCCTCCTAGATATACCGCAAGACGTGAATGATGGAACTCTCGAAGTACTTCCTCTCTACATGGTTCTAGTATAAACAAACGATCTAGATAACGTACACTCAGATCCGAGTGAATGTTCAAACCCCTCTCTTCCTTCCCGTTGAAAATTCTATTATGGATTGACTCCACTTCACGGTCTCTCTGTTGTGCCTCTATGACCTTACTAATCAAGGTTGGTTGAGCACTCAAGGTAAATAAGGTTGCACTCTCACCTGACTCACCCAAGTGCAAATCAAACTTGCCAGTATCACCTAGCATAACCCATTCCTGAATGGCCGCACTTGTCAAACTGCACACAGATTTCCGACTCAAAGCATTGGCCACTACATTGGCCTTTCTCGGATGATGTGCATCTCAAAGTCATAATCCTCCATAAATTCCATCCACCACCGTTGGCGTAAATTCAAGTCTTTTTGAGAAAACAAATACTTTAGACTCTTATGATAAGAGAAAACCTCAAACTTCTTGCTATACAGATAATGTCTCAAATTTTTCAAGGCAAAAATCACCGTCGCTAATTCCAAATCATGAGTGGGGTAGTTCTTTTCATGGGTTTTTAATTGTCGTGAATCATAGGCCACAACCTTTCACCTTTGCATTAAAACACAACCAAGCCCATCCTGAGACGCATCGCAATAAACGGTGTAACCCAAACCTCTTTTCAAAATTATCAAGACCCGTACGGTAGTCAATCTAGTCTTAAGTTCTTGGAATGACCTTTCACAAGCCTCACTCCACACAAATCTGACACCCTTTCTAGTCAACCTAGTCAAAGGCGCGGCTAGTCTAGAGAAGTCCCTTACAAAGCGTCGATAATACCCCGCTAATCCCAAGAAACTCCGGATCTCAAAAACATTTTTGGGATGCCCCCAATCTTGCACGACATCTATCTTTGAGGTGTCTACAGTTACTCCCTCTCTCGACACCACATGCCTCAAAAACTTCACCTCGGTGAGCCAAAACTCGCATTTCTCAAATTTGGCATGCAATTGGTGCTCCCTAAGCAAGTCAAGCACTATCTGCAAGTGAGCCTCGTGTTCCTCCTCGGAGGTTAAATAAATTAAGATGTCGTCCACAAAGACGACCACAAAATGATCCAAGTATTCTTGAAAAATCTGATTCATCAAATCCATAAAGAATGCTGGTGCATTAGTCAACCCAAAAGGCATTACAAGAAATTCATAGTGGCCATAACGTGTACGAAAGGCCATTTTCTGGATGTCCTCCTCCCGGACTCTTAACTGATGATACCCCGACCTCAAATTTATCTTAGAAAAGCAACGAGACCCTCTAAGTTGGTCAAACAAATCATTTATTCTTGGTAGAGGATACTTGTTCTTAACAGTAACCTGGTTCAACTTTCGGTAATCAATACATAACCATAATGATCCATCACTCTTCTTCGCCAAGAGAGTCGGCGCTCCCTAAGGCAATGTACTAGGGTAAATGAAGCCCTTGTCTAAAAGCTCTTGGAGTTGAATCTTCAACTCATGCAATTCAGCGAGTACAAATCTATACGACGCCATGGATATCAGTGCCGTGCCAGGCACTAAGTCAATGGAGAACTCGATCGCCCGATAGGGTGGCAGACTAGTAAGATCCTCGGGAAAGACATCTGGGTATTCACAAACTACCCTTGGCAATTCAATATGGACCCTGTCACTCTCACTCTCCAAGAGAGTTGCAAGAAGGCCACTAAGCTTGCTCCGACTATGAGGGTTAAAACTGGTGACAAGACCCTATCAACCCGGTCCCCCAGAAAATAAAAACAATCACCACTCGAGGTGCACACTGTAACTCTCTAAGGGTAACAATCAATCACAGCTTGGTACGAAGATAACCAATCCATACCTAAAATGACATCAAAACTCAACATGTCTAGTAACACAAAAGCAAACGGAAGTCGACACCCGATAACCTCTATCTCACAACCACAACATCCCCGGTCTAAATTGACCGTACCCCTAACTGGTGACTCTACTCTGAGCGGAGACGCTAAGTGTGCCACCTCTAACCTCATTGCAGAAGCAAATGCAGTAGATATGAATGAATGGGACGCACCCGTATCTATCAACATATTAGCCAAAGAATTACACACAACAAAAATACCTCTCACAACTGAGGATCCTAGTAACTGCTGTGGCATAGTAATAGCATACACGCGCCCCTATGGCCTCTGATCAACCTGATCATCTCTCAAAACATAGGCTTGTTGCATTGACTGAGCCGAAGTGGCTCCCTGATTAGCTCTAGAAGTCTAAACTGAGTGAGCCTACTGGTGGCTCTATGTCTGCCTTGATCCTAATACTCCAGATGCACCTCCCAACTGCGGACAAACTTTCTTCATATGCCCCGACTGGTCACACTGAAAGCAAGTTCTTGCCCTTTATTCTGGGACTAACTCTGGGATCGGTAAGGTGGTGGTGGTGGCAACATCTGCTGTCCTCCCCCCTTTTGTGGGCATGAAAAGGCCTTGTGACCCGGTTGGCCACACTTGAAACACGAGAAATTACCCGAAGCGCTCTTTCCCGAGTCTGCACTAGGTAAGAGAAAGGTGGATCTAGACTGCTACGGTTGGGTAGGATGAAAAAGTGCTCCTTCTCTTCTTGTTAGGTCTATAGTCTCCTTGTGACTCTTGGCCTCTAGACCTTGAACCCCAAATTCTTTCCTCCTTGGCTTGTGTAGACGTGCTCCCGGGAACTGCCCGACATCCGCGCTCGCGACGGGGCGCAGCGCGAATCTCGTCTTGTTCTGAGCTACTACAGTTCGGACTCAAATGTCACGGTTCTGAATCTAATCTTACAATGTGCGATGTAAGACCGATAAATCACCAAAGAGTCCAAATCCGGCAAATCGTTTTGGAAAACTGATTTTTATAAAGAAGTTCCAAACATGGACTGCTTTGCCAGATACAGAGTCGCCACCTAAATATTTTATTTTGGGGGAATTTAGGAAACCCTGACTCGTGCCGAAGGCCATGCGTCCGTCATCACCAAAGTTGCCTCAGCTCGGGAACTTGGGTACGAGAGGGGAAGGTCATGTAATAAGCACCCCCGCTCGGCCGATCAAAGATCAGCCTGTACTAAACATAATATTTTTTTTTTGAAAACACATGTACTCTTATTCTGATTAATTAGCTAATCTTACTACATGATGCGCACCGCAAACAAGTATAGACTAGATCGCCTAATTTGGAACAAAACATTGCATATTCATTTGTTCGGAAATGGTTTGAAGTTTGCTACTCGCAAGTAGGCTAAATCGATGATTTGATGAATTGTTCCAATTCAAGTAATCCAACCTTCACCCACAGGCATTCAGGCAGTTAATCACATAAGCAGTTAGCCTAATGGCAAGCATGCTTTCATGGCAGTTTAATAACACACATGCAGTATGCTAAAGTGTAAACACTCACAGTGTACTCCGAGCCAAAATAAGGAACTAGTTAGAAATCATGCATGATCCTAGTTCATGTTAAGATGGCTAATGCAATACATGCGAAAATGCAACTAAGATAGGCTTGGCTATCCTAAGAGTGTCATGTGAAATGTAACTTGGTACATGTATTCAAATTGGAATTGAAATACAATGCAATTAGTATAATGCGCCGAGCCCGGTGCATGCAAAACAGATGAATGGATGCACACATGTAAAGCATAAGGTATGCTAAATGAAATATGCCCTAAAACTAACCATCGTAAGCGGTTAAGTAAAATGGAGAAAGAAATGGGGGTTAGAAGACATGCATCACACACACGCACGCTTATTACAACAAATGGCCCTCTCGACGGAAGGACCGAATAGCTAACTAGCTAATCTAAGCTAATTAAACTAACTATTACATAACGAATTAATTAACTAATCCTAGTTAACTAATCATTACAAAACAAATTGAAATAGCTAAATGCATTAACTATTAAAGTACAAACCAAAGCGAAAGCTAGCTATCTAAGCATGGCAGCTAAGGAAAGCAATAAATCAGGAGCCTCAGAGGAAGAGGAATGCATGCAAGCCCGGTCACCTCGTTCGGAAATCTAATGCGATGCCCTGATTTGCCTTTGTTTTTATTTGTTCTCAGAACACTGCACCAAGCTCCAGAAAGCTGAAACTTCACCTTGAGAGTCCTGTGGGAGGGTGGCCGACCACTTTTGGTCTCTGAAGCCACCTGCCGACCACTTTATTTGTTGAAAGCTAGAAAAAGTGGTTGGCCAGCTAGTTTTTCTGGCTGGCCGACTAGTTGTTGCTGTTGAACTCTAGTTTGCTGCAACAGAAAAGGGCATGTCAATGTATTTGCAAGATATGTGTGCACAACTACCCTCCCTATCATTTCATAAGCTCAAGGGAGTGTAGTTCTTGACCCTCGAGCCACCAATCGCGCATTTCAATGCATGATGGTCGAAAGGCGAAGTTGCGCAATTCAATATAAAAATGAATGCACAAGTAAATACATAAAGCCTAGAACTCTATCATGTATGATCAAGAACGTCGGGGGTCGGCGACTGGGAATTAAGGCACGTTTCATCACTATAAGTATGAAACATCCCTCGTTTCCCATGTTTGGACTAACACCTATTCCAAACACCAATGCAACACATAACATGGCATACATAATGCGACTCGAGCATGCAAACATGCAATATGACTTAAGCATGCAAACATGTAAGGGACAAATGTGCAAACATGCAATTAGCATACTAGCATGCACAATGCTATGAACTACACGGCATACATAATGCTCATGACAACTAGCATACGCAATGCAAATGGTAACTAGCATACGCAATGCAATGAACATGGCATACACAATGCTAATTTAATCATGCAAACAACATGGCATACTCAATGCTATGAACTACATGGCATACACAATGCACAATGGACTTAAACCAAAATGGATAGACCTCAACCATGCCCAAATTGGTGGCCATTGGTGATGAAATTAAGGCACAAAAGGTAAGGTATGCATGCACAATGCATTGGCCATTCAACTAGGCCCAAGAGCACAACCCTCAAGAAGGCTCAAAGAGTGACAAATGTGCAAGTGTGACAACACTAAGTGCACTGAAATTAGACAAGAAATGATGCCAAATCACTTAAACAATGCAAGTAAAGCATGCTAGGGTCCTAAAGCATGAAGGCTAATAAAGAGGACTACAAATGAGGCATGCAATACATGGAAAATATGAATGAACTAAGCATGGACAGAGCTCAAGTAGGTCTTAACAAAGACCAAAACATGCTGAGATGAGGACCCAAGGACCTAGGCATGCAAGCATACAAGCTAAGCCATAAACTAGGCAACAATGCACAACACTCAAAGACACTTAAAGAGTGAATGAAGTGGGAACATGGAAATGTTAAAAGCTCTGAAATACCATGTTAGATGATGCCAAATCATGTACACAATACAAATGAAGCATGCAATGGTGCTCAAAGCTTGAAGCAAACAAGAGCACTTGTACTACAAGTATGCAAAACATGAAGCATGTGATCAAGGCAACCCAAAACAATCCTAGAACATGTTAAAATAAGTCTAAAACATGCATGGAAGGAAGCCAAAATAAGCTAGCATGAAGGGCATAAGGCATGATGCATACAAGGCAAATAAGGTGGATTACACTACACCTACCGAGACCAAGCATGGGATGACTTAACCAACAAAAATTAGAGTTATCTCATGGAAAAATAGCCCCAAATAAACATTGGAATGATGTCTTGCAAGCTAAGGCATGAAGGCATACACAATGACTCATGTTAAGACATAAAGGGGGAAACCCTCTAACGCATTAAATGAGTGATAAATGCAAGTGCATGACCATGAAACATGGACTGAAATCATATAATAAATGATACCAAATCATTCAAATAGTCCAAGTAAAGCATGCTAGTGGACTTGATGCACAAAGCTAACAAGCTAGAATGCACTAAAGCTATACAAAGCAAGGCATGCATGGCCAAAACAGCCAAAATCAGAGCTAAAGCATGTTAAAGCATGGACAAAAGCTTCATGAAGTTAAGCCAAAAGCATGCTAGAATGACATGTTAAAACATGATGCATGTTAGGCTATTTCAAGGAAATGCACTACAAGTGCATGGAGCATGCAAAGGGTGACCAAACCAAACCCTAATAGAGGTATGCCATGGTAAAACAAGCCCAAGAACATACTAAAATGGACTCAACACAAGCTAGAATGACATGCTACTTCATGAAGCATACAAAGCTAATGTGTGTGATTTACACTATAAGTGTATAAACCATGCAAGGGATGACCAAACCAAGAAAAAACAGTGGTAAACCTCAGCAAAATAACCATAAATACATGCTAAGAACAAGTCAACACAAGCTTAAAACACATGCTCAAACATGAGGCATATATGGCAAGTATTCAAAATACAAGGAGAGGGGATGACCCTCTCCTATTTAAGACCCCAAAACCACCTTTCCACCATTGAAAATCCTCTGGGTTTCAGTGGTAGAAAGGTCATGCAAAGGCTACAACAAGAGCCTAAATGGATGGCTCCAAACAAGGTCTAACAAGGCCTAAGAGGGGGTAAACAACCCCAAACACAAAAGTGACCTTAAACAAAGATCTTAAGGATAAAAAATCAGAACTTTTTGTAGTTAAGAGTTAGTCCTAAAACAGCATGCAAAAGGGTCCAAAAACTTAAGCAAGAATGGGGGGATTTAAAGGTTAAAGACTCACCCTTGAAGACCACCTTTACTACTGTAACTCCAGTACACTTTTTGAACCAAAACCAGTCCAAGAACTTCAAGAACAACCTCAAGGGACCTCAGCTCCAAGGGTAAGGTGTTTGAGTGTGCGTTTATGTGTTAAAGTGAGACAAAATGACACTTTTATGCACAAAATAAGATCAAACAAGGAGATATAGATACAAAGCTATTTGAATCACTCCCACCTCTTTTTTCTGAACCTAGAGGAGGGAGGAGATGGTTCTCTCTTATAGAGAACCAAAAGCAAAGCTTCTTGGAGAAGCTAAGGTTCAAGGCAATCCCTCCATACACGTGTATGGAGGATAGCTTCAGTGCCCTCCAGCTGTGCCAGCTGGAGGAAAATATCTCCAAAAAGGTGGCAAAAAGCAGCCGACCACTTGAAGTGGTCAGCCAGCTACTTCAAGTGGTTGGCCGACCACCACAAGTGGTCTTCCAAGATAACAAGTGGTCGGCCATGGTGGGAGATGATCAGCACACTGAAAACAAGCCAGGGGTGGGGTGGTCGACCAGAAAAGATGGCTCAAAGACCTAGGAGACCAGTTGTCAGATCAGAAAAACTGGCTGGCGGGAAGAAAAGTGGTCTCCAAGAAAAAAAACTAGTCTCCCACCCTTGTACCACCTTCCAAACAAGGAAAACAAGGTTTGTACCAAAAACAAACCAAAACGGATGCAAGACGAAAGTTCGGGAGGCAAAGCGCGCAGCCGGGAGCCTCGAAAACTAGCTGACAAGAACAAAAAGTGGTTTACGACCACAAAAGTGGTCTCCCAAACCACAGTGGCCCTCTAGGCCAAGGGAACAATGTATGGTTCAAAAATCATGCCAAACGGAGAACGTTAAGTGGTCCCGAGACAAGGCACACGGCCGAAGGCTCTGAAAATCGAAAACTAGTCTCCAAACGGGAAAAGTAGCTTACGACCACAAAAAAGTGGTCTATGACCACAAAAGAGTGGTCTACAAGACCTCTCCCTCCCTCAGGCAAGGAAAACAAGGCTTGGTCCGCAAACCGAGCCGAAACACAAAGAGTTTAGAGGCCCGGAGGCAAGGCTCTCAGCCAAAACTCCGAAACCTCGAAACGAGCACGACATGCACTATCACCAAGCACTCAATCAATGATGTCTGAGTCTTAAGGTCAGTCAAAAATGGGGTGTCTACAGCTTGCACTGTAATCTTTACATGTGTCGCCGCCTCCACAAGACGGTCATAGCTCCGGATCATATTCCCAGTAACCTTGAACAAGATCTCAGTTCTTATCTTAACTTCTTCTCAAACTCAATACAACAACGCTTTTCCGTTGCCACCAACTCCGGTGCAAACTGGGACAAACTAGAGAAGGTCGCCTCAAACTCGGCCACAAACATATTAAGCTGCTTGAGGTCTTGAAATTCTTACCTCAACCTCTCCCTAGCAATGAGAGGTAGATACTTATCTTGGAAGGCAACCACAAAGGCTTCCCACGTCGACTCCATCCTACCCTTGGCGTACTTCCACCATTGGCCCGCATCCCCCTTGAGATAGTAACTCGCTAGGGTCACCCTTAGCTCGCTATCGTCAATGTGAAGCATCTCAAATGTCTTCACTATTTGTTCGAGCCACTCATCTGCTTTCTTGGGCTCTGGGCCACCATGAAACTCATCCGGCTTGGCCCGCAAAAATTCCCTAGTGAGAAAACTCACCCTGGTTTCTACGGCGTTTTCTCAGGCTAGGCTCTCCACCCTCAACATGTTTATTTATTCCCTCAAAGCCCCCGCCATCTCTTGGGCTAGGACCCCCATTGCGGCTTGGTCCGCTTGCCTTGCTTGCTCGACTACATTAGCCTGGCCTGCTTGCTCGGCCGCATTAGCTTGGTCGAAACCCTCCTCTTACACCGGAACCTCATGGACCAATGCATCCCCTGGCGAGTCCTACCACGCCTCTCGCCTCTACCACCACGGCCTTGACCTCTTCCTAATATCCTAATAAGGGACAAGAGAATAATTTAGCACACGAACCCACATGTGCTCGCAATTTACCTCACACGTTTGACCACAACAATTCTATATATTTCTCTACCATGCAAACAATTTAATTTCACTCCACATAAGCACTTAGTCATGTAAGCACATACAAATTATTCTTTTATGATGAAATTTGTCCCATGAAAAATCAAGAATTCTTAGTAGAACGAGTATTGATCAAGTATCCCTTCTAATAAGACCTCAAGGAATTTAATAGGCGCAAACAACATTCTACAAGTCCAATCCCACACCCATATAGTCAAATAAACATGTTATCACATAACCACAAAATGTACAATATCTCCTAATCATGCAAAATGAACCCTTATGATAAAACCACCACTTCCTACGAGGCCCAAGTATTCAAACCCGGTAGCTCTGAGAAAAAGTAGTAATGCCCCCAAATTTTATAATACAATTTAAGTACATCAACTGACATTCATTATAAGAAAAGAGGCGATTCTCCAACCTTTACATTTCATAATCATGAGGTTTACACAAAATAGTTCCACATGTGGGTTATACATTCAATGATTTCTAGTACATGAATCTATTGTATGTAGAATATCAAGTTCAAAAATAATAAATGCCCTCAAGGGCATACAAATTCCAAGGTTTAAGCCTAGTTATACAAAAATGGTTTCTCGAACCCATACAGTTATAGCCCTTGACTAGCAAAATATACCACAACAAAATAAGAGCCATATGCTCTCAACAAATACGTCCACGCCTTAATTTGGCAGAATCGCCACACCTTTTCCTGCACCAAATCCCATAAGGGTGAGCATAAAGCTCAATAGGAAATTCTTAACAAAGTATATACATTTTATACAAGCTTCATCAAATGAAATGCATATGCCATGCCATGCTTTTGAAGGAAAATCACATTTATGTCGTTTGAAAACCATCATGCTCAATGATAACTTGAAATCTCAACAATTCAAAAATTATCAATTTAGTTCAAGGGCGGTAAATACGAACCAGGTAATCACTAGGTTGGTGTCTGCAAGTAGGCATAACTAATACTACCAAAACCCCACTTTACCCGTTGCTAACCGGAAGGAAAATGGTACCTCATCCGCGCGTGTTTTCGGTCTTTAATCCCGGACACTCAGGCCAACTTAATCAATTTCATCTACACCTTCTACCCAGACTTACCAATGTATTTACCCCAAAGCAATTCCACAAAAATTTATTCACAAACTTTATTTTCTTAATACAAAAGTTTCCAAACTCAATTCAAATTGTGTAATAACCAATTGAATGGGTATGCAATGCAATAATTATTAATGCCACATAACATTTCTCCATTTTCAAATGTCTCAACAATAATTCTATAACAATCAAAATTCCCATTTCTCCTTCCAATGCTATTTCACAAAATAGCCACGTATTCATGTAAATCTATCAACAAGTAACTACATTTCGTACATTTCTTAACAATTTAGTCATTTCAAGACTATGTCAACATCTTTGTACAACAACTCCCAAAATCATCACTTCTCATATTTCATGAAATTCATCATATATATATATATATATGTGTGTGTGTGTGTGTGTGTGCGTGTGTGTGTGTATAGAGATGAGAAATCCTCAATTCACTTATTCATTTTGGCACAAAAGGATAATATAATAACAATGTCATCCATGGATTCTCAACTACTTTTCAAAATCCCCTAATCTCTAGGTTTTCTCACCACAACTATGCACACCTAAATCATTTGGAAAGATTTCTTCAAAAACATTCTTTTTCTCAATCAATATAGTTCAAAACCCTCAAGAAATTATTTTTAAAAGGAACAAGGAGGAAATCCACTCTCAAACCACCCACATTCTTGAGTTAACAACCAAGTTATAATCCTATCAAAAGAAATTAAAAAAAAAATCAACTAAATCTTGCAAAAACATATATATAACTCTAAGAAAATCCCTACCTCAAATTCTTGGAGGAAAAAGAGGTGAAAGCTTCAAATCCAATGGTGTTAAAATCTAATTTCCACCGTACACAACGAAGCCCTTGAAAAATTCTCCAACTTTGATGAAGAAATTATGGGCAAAACTCTAATGGATTTAAAGAAATCAAGGTTTTGATCAAATTTGGTGTAAGGAATGTAGAGAGAAAGAGGAGAAATGGGTTTGTAGAGAGAGGGAGATATATATATATATACAAAAAGTGGTATACACACAGCCTAAGGAAGAAAAGAAAAGCAGATTTTCGGACATCAGCGACTCTCGCACGTACGACACTCACTCCAGCACATGTGAAGGGTGCCTCCCGTACGTGCGGCACCCCTACCCCACACCTTCTTCTTTACCTACATATTATGCAGTAGCCAACCCAAGACTCCCTTGTTTTCTGCACGTGCGGCCTCACCTCCCGCACATGCGGCTCTATCCTCAAACCAGGAAAATTCTCCAGCTCAAGACTGGACACTTTGGACCTAACCTCGCACCTTCCAAAACTTGAGAAACTTGACAATGAAATAAATAAAAGCAAGGACTTTGAAACAAACTTACAAATACAACAAACCAAAACCGTTAACAAGTCTCCCGGTTGACCCGACACTCTAACATAGGCAAACCCAAGGTTAAACAAAGAAGAACGAGACGAATAACGTACCCGGTCATCGCAAGGAGGTACTGGTACCTCTTATTCTTAATGCGGCCAAGTTCTCCAAGCACTAGCTAGAAGGTACTGGTACCTCATATTCTCAGCGCGTGCATAATTTCAAACCATCACTTTGTACAACAAGCATAAATAACTCGAGTATACTACACACATAATCATTTCAACATCACAATGTCATTCTCTACCAATGACCAAGGAAAAAACCTCTAAACAAAATGTATTAAATACACGTAATACAATTATCTAATTTTTATGAGGCATTAAGTCCAACAATAACAATAATATTCAAAGGTTTTCAAATTCCACCTAAAGTTCTTTCTCAATTTGCAAAAGAGTTATAATTTTCTCTTCTTTCCACAATTCCTAATTCACAATACACCAACTAAAAAAAAAAAACTCATTTCCTTCATTTACCAAAAACCCAATCCATGGATAACCAAGTCATAATCCACTCAAATTCAACTCAAAAAAAAGTGTAACCCAATGATTCAAATCTCATGTTAACCCCCTCCTCCCCTTTTCTAATTGACAAGCTACCAATTCGTTATATTCAACTACAATCAACCCAACACAAAGTTAATGCTAAATTCATGACACCCAATTTAGTCTCAAATTAATTACCAAATCATTAATCAAATTCCTTAATTTATAACATGATTATTTCATAATTTTAACCCTTTTTATCTATTAGGCGTTACATAAAAAGAAAATTTAGGGCTTCACCCCTTTCTCAACATAAACATGTTAGCCACTCCCCCATTTAACCGAAACAACAACCAATTTCACAATATTTCAATCTCAACTACCAAATCTTAGATCCCTATCACGATTTTTAAGAAAATCCATAACAAAAACTTACCACATGTCTATCTATAGACGAGGCATTGGAAAAGATCAAAGAAAACCCTACCTCAAGAGAGAAGAGGAGAGAAGCCCAAAAATCAACTTTTCCGGAATTCGATCTCCACTAGTCAAAATGAAGCTCTCGGTATGCTCATCATTTTGATATAAGGAACTAGTACCAAAATCCCAATGGATTCTTGAGATCAAAAGAAAATGCAAAG
>NW_021025567.1:829820-839960 GCF_004153795.1 Camellia sinensis | reverse complement strand
GCGCGCGCGCGTGTGTGGTGATTTTTGGGTCCAATGGGTCTAGCCCATTTTGCCCATAACCTCTCCCTCTAAAACACTTGGGTACCCCTTGGGGCACACCCCAAGTATCTTACCCTAAGCCTTATAAACCCTTTCAAACCTTCCCACCAAATCAATGTGGGACAAGCCAATTTACCACCTTAAGGAATTTCCACCAAAACTTTATTTCCATGGAGCACACTTTGGCTTTAATTTCCCATTCACTCGGTAATGGTTTTGATCAACCAAATATACCACGTGAATCACAACGCGGCATAGAACGCGTTACCACTTTGACCCGAGTAAATCGACACTCGGGGCCCACCTAAAAAATAGACCGAACTTAGGAAAAAATTCTGGTTTTATCCAGAATTTTATAACCATTTCCAACAATTGCTTTACTTGCCTTTCCACTCTCTGTTTCTTTCCAGTCCGACAAAGGCAATGGGAACTAAATCTATTCTACTTAGCTTCCTTTGCTATTTTTTAAATAGAACTCTGTGGTGATCGTTCTTGAATATATGTGTGAGTCTATAAAGTTGGATCAAACTGAGTTTTCTCAATTGTGTAGTTGTATAAATTATAATTATAATTATAATTTGATCCTAACATTATTTATACCGTGCCTTCAGGTACGGGCATACGCTAGTATTATTATATAATACAAAGTAAAAATAAAACTAACTGCAATTTTAAAAGAAAATGATTTTTTTTTTCTTTAGTAGCTTCAGAATACAAAAATTGATGAAATTTATATGTTATTGACACAAAACAAAATTAAAATGAATGATTATATTATCATATAATACAAAATAAAAATAAACTAACTATGATTTTAAAAAGAAAAGTGATGCTATTTTTTTTTAATAGCTTTAGAATACAAAACTTGTTGAAATTTATAAGTTATTGACATAAAACAAAACTAAGAAATAAAACGGCGATTCCTTGATTTTATTTTTGGGAGACTCATTTATAAGTCATTTTTCAGACACTTATGGTAAGTTAAGTCCTGTGTAATTTGTTATAGAGTCTCAAGTCCTATTTAGATAGGAATGTATTGCACAAGATCCTACATAAACGTAACATGACGTGACACTTACATAAACGTAACGTAACGTGACACCTACATAAACGTAATGTGACGTGTCACGTTACATTTCACAAACTTAATGAGTTTTTATTTTTTAAAATTGAATGTGAAAATATTGCTGGTTTATGTTGGTGTCACGTTACGTTTCATATAAATATGATCTATGATAACATTCAATTTCCTATATAAGGTTGGTTTGGGAAGTGGGTTGACTTTTTGAGTTTTTTGGCTATTTTAGCCTGGGTTAAAAAGCTTGATTTGGGAAAGGCTTTTTGGTTTTTTGACTTTTTTTGTGAGAGAAGAGTGTAATGATTATGAGTTGGATGTGATGTTTTGTTTGTTGTGGCTAAAATAGCTTATTTTGTCTTTTGTGGCTATTTTAGCTACCAATCATCTTCCCAAACGGACCCATAGGAAATTGAATGTTGCCATAGATCATAGGTGTCACGTTACGTTTATGTAGGTATCACGTTACGTTACGTTTATATAGATATGATCTATGGTAACATGCAATTTCCTATATAGGAAATTGCATGTTACCATAGATCATAGGTGTCACGTTACGTTTATGTAAGTGTCACGTTACGTATATGTGTCACGTTACGTTACGTTTATAAAGATATGATCTATGGTAACATTCAATTTCCTATATATGATTTTACTATTATTTATGATATTAACAACTAATATTGAGGGTAAATTTGTCAACAAACTTCCCACAGGACTTATGGGAGCATAAGTTTTTTAGTAGGACCATATGTAGCATAAGTCTCCCTAATAGGACTTATAAATAATTTTTCCTTTATTTATTTATTTTTTTTTTATTAAGTAGCTTTAGAATACAAAAATTGTTAAAAATTATAAGTAGTAGGCACAAAATAGGGTTAAAATTTGTATAATAAGATATCATAAATGCTTATCTTTTAACTACACAAAATTTAAATTTTAAAAAATTATAGGTATCATTTAACTCTTATCTAATTTTTAACTTACTACGCCTCAGTTCTTATTTTTGAGATTTCATTTATTTTATTTCATTTTTATTTTTATTTTTTTTTACAAATTTTAAAAACATTATATGTAACATATCACTCTTATTCAATTTTTAAACTACTACCCTCTTATGTTATTTTATTATTAGAGTTATATTAAATTTTTTTCCAAGTTTATCTTATTTTATATGTGAATTTTTAAATTTGAACTTGATTTCTTTTTTTCAATCTTTATTTGATGTTTACTGAATTCTTAAATTCAACTTGATTTCTCTTTACCTCATCTTTCTATGATTTATGTAATTTTCTGTTTTTATATTTTTATAATTTATCTTCAAATTTAAACTTCATTTTTTTTTTAATCTTTATCTTATATTTATAGAATCCATACTTACTCTTAATTTTTAGTTGAGTGTATTCTTTTTCAAAAATTTGTCTAATTTTCTTTTTCTATATTCTTATAGTTTATTTTCAAATTTAAACTTAATTTTTTTAATCTTTATCTTGTATTTATAAATTTTCGCTCTTACTTTTCCTTTTCAATTAAGTTTATCTGATTGGGTATATTTCAAAAAAAATGAATTACTTCTGTATATCTATATAAATATAGTGAAATCACTCCAATCTATTATTTAAATGTCAATCTAAATTAATATTATAATATTTAGTTAATGAATAATGTCATATACATCAATTGATATATTAATTAGTATTTTAACAGATGACGTGGCATAATTTTAAAAATTTTGAATATCTATAATTTATATAATGGGTGAGGTCATAATTTTAAAATAATAATGTTATAATATATATTGATACACTAATTAATATATCAATTGATCCATGTAACACTACCGTTACTTAATTTTGTTATTATTGATTTTGAAGCAGTAAATACCAAGTAATGAGAGTTGCGGTGACCACCTAACAGTTGCGAATTTCAATAGGCTTCGATTTGGACAGACCAGTAGTAGCATTAACTGTTTCTAGGAAAAATGTTAGTATATAAATTAATAAAAATTTGCAATATTTCTTATTAATTGATATATTATGCAATAAATAAATTTTGAATTTTGAAATAAAATCAACTTTAATAATAGAATAAGTATCATATAAATCGCTTTATAAAATTTATTAATCTGTAGAGCATTATTTTTTACCTTTTTAAAATATATAATTTTGTTTAATAATAGTAATTGAGGTCTCGTTTGGCAAGTGCCCCTTTTAGCCAAAAAATTACTAAAAAAATCAAAAAACCAACAACCCGTACTAAAAAGTCAAAGATTTCATTTTCTCTTTATTTTTTGCACATCTTTTCATAAAAAGTCAAAAAAGTCATCCCAACCATACTAATTTTTTTTTACATCACATTTTAACCAGAAAGTCAAAAAATTACTAAAAAAGCTTGTTCCCAAACGAGGCCTGAGAGACTAGTTAAGCTCTGAGGGGGTGAAACAGTTTACAGTTGGGAAAGGGTGGGTGAGGTGGAATTGGGGGACATTCAATGAATGAAATTGAATTGAGAGGGGGCTGTGGCCTTATTTTACGTGCCACTTTGTTTTTGCTGTGAACCACCTTCAATGCTACTACTAGAAGACCCTCGAATTGTACACTCACTCTCTCCTTTGAATGTCACTACTACACTAGTTATGCAACATTTGTTCCATGTAAATTTAGTTACATTATATTACATAGGATATGACTTTTGATTAAACAATAGAGACATTTACACATTATATATATATATACATATTATATACATAGGATATTTCATTTTATCACATTATATATATATACATATTATTTGATCTAAAACACAGACATTTACAAGTGTCCCGGACCACTTGATAAGGGATAATTAGAGTTAATTTTATTAAATACATTTTCAAATATATTAAATTTTAATTAATAATTAGTTTTATGAATGAAAATATAAAGTATTAATTATAAAATATTGTATACAAATTCAGGCCTGAGAAGCACAAAAAAAAAAAAAAAAAAAAAAAAAAAAAACTAGGCTTCGTTTGGGATGTGAATTAACTTTTTAACTTTTTGACTTTTGTGAGAAAAAAATGTAATGATTATGATTTGGACGTCATAACTTTTAGCTTGGGACTAAAAAACTTATCTTGTCATTTTGTGATTAAAATATCCCCAACCTCGCCCAAACCCACATGTCAAACGGGCACTTATTGGTTTATTTAGATCGTATCACTGCTCTACTTTTTGCATGTTTTTTCATAATAAATCAAAAAGTCAGTTCATAAGCCACTTTCCAAGTAAGGCCTCAGAAGTTACTAAGTGGATGTTTGGGAAGTTACTATTTTAGTAGGCTAATTTAGTTTTTGACTATTTTAGTAGACTAAAATTTTTGTATTTGGGAAGATAGTGCGATTGTGTGGTTGAATTGTTTTGTAGTTGGATATAATGTTTGTGAGAAAAAAAATAAAATGATTATAGATTTGATGTAACATTCACTACAAGAAATTGCACTTTTGGCGACTACTTTTGGCGACGACGTCAATTTTTCATCGCTAAAAGTATATTTTTGGCGACACAGTGATCAATTTCGTTGGTAAAAGTATACCTTTACCGACGCAACTTGTTGTCGTCGCTAAAAAGGCATAACATTATTTTAGCGCCAATTTTTTTGGTTGGCGCCAAAATTTCAAAACTTTTATCTACGAGGCTTATGTTTTAGCAACACAATGAGCGTTGCTATTAGTGTGCTTACTTTTGGCGACGACAAGTTGGCGTAGGTAAAGAGTTAATCATTTAGCGACGATGACACTATTCGTCGGTAAAAGTTTTGCTAGTGGAATGATGTGATTTAGTAATTTGTGTTTTTTATTATAATTTTTGAAAGAGTTTTAAATATTTTAGTTACTTAATTGTAAAATTAAAATGATCATTGAATTAGATCACAAAATGAACCCATTGAACACAGTTTTAAGTTGAGATGACTAATTTGAGATAATTTAATTTTTTTCAAAGAATATGGTTAGATTATCAATTTCAATATGTTTGTTTTTATTTTCAGGAACTAGTTTCAAATTTTTTTTCCTAAAAAACTAAAAACAAATTGGGTGAACAAAAAAATACTTATTATTTTTGTATATTTTTATCTTTTAGGTCATAAATACTTTTTAAAATTTTAAAAATATAATTTTCAACCACAACAATGGCGTCTCTCACCCCTGGCATCCTCTCCAAACTTCTCCAAAATCTTAGCAACATTGTCGCCGGAGGGTATCGACAAGAAAGTGGGTGTGAAAGGAGAGATTGAAGGTTCGGGAAAAGATGGGTTAGAGAGAGAGAGAGTCTGCCTTCTCTCTAGAAATTGCCTAAATTTCTAGGGTTTTCTCATTCAATATTTCGTTGATAATGGCTGATCTCACATCTGATTTACGCAATTTGGCTACGATGGCTGATGGGTTAGTGACTGAAGGTTCTCCTTCGCCTAAGGGGAGTTCGCACATCGTGAAAGATTTACTGTTGGAGAGGGATTTGTTAACATTGATGGACATCGCGAAGCAAAATGGGGGTAAAAATCAGTCTTCTACCTCCGAGATCGTTTTGGGTATGAGCCCTAGGGCTTCGATTGGGGTTCAGTCCGAGGTCCCTACTCCTAGTTCCTTTGTCGAAGCTATGGGTGGTCTCTGTTTCGAGATCCGAGACCTTGCTCAGCAACAAAAGCTTTGTTTTGGGGGAGAAGTGGCGTCGAGCCCTGCCGTTGTTCATTCGCAGGTATGGCTAAGGACTTATGGGTCAATTGCTTGGGCTGTTTGAAATGCCTGATCATTAGATTTTTCTTAACTAATTCATGCATTGAATTAATTTTACAGCACTGCTACAAATGTTAAGATTGAGTTGCCTGTTCCAGCCGATGCTACCAACCCAAATGTTTGGACATCATTGGGATCTGCTTCATATGCACCAGAAAATGATGCTTTGATCTAGAAAATTAAATCTTTTCCTGGTGGTAAGGTGAGAGTTTACCTCAATTTTTTCTCAGTGTATTGTTTACTAGTAATTTCTTGTTCATGGCTATTGGTTATGTGGGGCGACAGTATCTTTTCCACTTGCAATTTTGACATGGAATTTTGACACTCTTTGCAAATTCAATTTAGGAATATATGCTTAGAGCGGAGTATACTCTTCCTAGTATAACATCTGAAGACGCAGCTCCTGAGAGAAAAGCTTCTATACGTGTGAAGTTTGAGATACCATATTTTGTTGTTTCAGGAATCCAGGTTTCCCCTCTCAAATACATTTTTTTTTTATTTTAATTTTTTATTGAATAGAAAATTCAGATATTGTTGCATGTATATCTGCAATGCTTCATTCTTTCTGTGTCTGCTGTGTTTGCGTCTTTTTTTTCATTTTTTTTAATCTATCTAGACAAAGGTGGAATGGATAAAACCAAACCTTGTGTTCCAATCAGGAATGATAAACCAAAACCAAACCAAACTTTGTGTTCCAATCAAGTGGGAGGATTCATACTTGATGTGGTTGAACACTCAAATCTGATGCAGGATATCACTCCCTGTTACGTGCATGTAGCCATGCACCTACCATTATTGCCCTGCTCTCCTTGATCAAATCAACAAATATAAAAAAAATAATAATAATAATAAAAAAGGTTGGTTGTTGGACTGAGAATACTATTTCACTCACTTCCCAGGATTGCATGATACATAAATCTGCATTTTGTATGACTCTTATTTGGGTTTCATTATGCCCTGAAATGCTTGTCCTCCCAACAGAGGTCATGAATGACTCTGAACGACTGCTCCTCTGTAACTACCTATTCCAATATTACTTTCTTTTGACTCTGCATTAAAAGGGCCAACCTGCTTTTTAAATTCACAGATGTGGATACAAAAAAAAGGCCAAACTACTCTTTGTCTGTCTCAGCCATTTTGGCACTGTAATTTGTCATTAGCCATTGACAGAAGCTGTGCTTGTTGAAGTGGTATTCCTGCTCCTGCACTGTATTTCCTTTTAGAATAGAATAGCATGTTGAACTTAGAGATGTGGTTTTCCACAGATGTTAGTGATTGAGCATGATTGAACCTATGTATTATAATTATTCTGATTCTTGCTTGCTGCTTTCTACTGCTGGGATGTGAAACTTCTAAACCTTAAACGAAGGGGTTGATGCCTACTTGCCCTAGTTCTGGTCTTGTTCTTGTTCTGAGGAGTGAACAGTGCCACTGGTTTTAACTTTGAAATTTATTTTATTTTATTCAAGTTGGTTGGGGAAACTGCTTTGGTGACTCTTCATGATGATGTATTCCTGTTGTTTGGTTCTTCTAGATGCTCAGTTTGGTTCTGAACGTAACGTAACAACCATAATAAAATAATATCCTTTATTTATGTAAATGTTGTGTTTTGTAGGTTCATTACCTAAAGATTATCGAGAAAAGCGGCTACCAGGCTCTTCCATGTGTGAGATACATAACCATGGCCGGCGAGTATGAACTAAGACTTATGTGAAAATCTACTTCCACCTGTTGGTGTTCTCAATCTCTACAAACTCGCATGATTTTGCACTTTCGTGGGCAAAATGAGCCTATAGGAGAGTTAAATTGCCCCTATCCAGACAAATAGCTAATTGAGCAAATTCTTGTGCGTCCGTTTTCTTTGTTGAAGTCATTGTTGATTATCAACCAGAGGTTTGTAGAAGTTGATGTTTACTAGCAAAGTTTATTCATACACTTGTGAAAATCAAGTTAACTTTTGTGAATTAAAGTTTGTTTGTTCGTGATATTTTTTTGAACTCGTCCGCTTTTTATGTTTTTATTATTAATTCAAAAAACCGAAGGTATATGCATCAGCACAAGATGACTGTCATGGTAATTTATGTATGATAGAAAAGCCTTGTTCTTGTGATGTCAGAGCTTCATGTGTTCACTTACATGATCATCTGACGTCCACTTGCATTACAACCTAAACTGATTGATGTGCACTTTGACATCAAGGCATTAATCTTTCCTTTGGCAGGTACGCATCTTTTGGACCCGAATATGCCTACCCACAGGTCAGTAAATTCAAATCTCAACTGCTAATGGGTATTTTGGTACTCCAGTTAGTTCTGGAAAGGAATATGTGCACAATCGTGATGTGTTCTGTCTATTTTTTCAGGGTGTCTACAATCCTCACATGGGTCAGCATTACCTTCAAATATATGGCGTACCAAGCACAGTTAACACAAATATTGTCCCATATGGACAAATGGGTCATCCTCTCTCTGGCAACCATGGGTATCCAACCATTCAGGGCTATGTGACACCAGGTCGTCATGTTCTGCAATATGGGGGACCCCTCGTTAATGGAGTAACTACAGACACTATTACCATAACTCAAGCACAATACCTTGCAGGTAACTCTCTCTCTCTCTCTCTCTCTCTCTCTCTCTCTCTATGCTTTGAGCTGGGAAATGAGTGTGAAAATGATGCAGATTTGGCAAATAGCCAAAAAAATTATCAACCTGGAGTTGCTACTAGAATTTTGTTAACAATACATATTTGCGTATGTGCATACGCCTAAGTATATAAATGTCCATCCATGTTACACACAGACATGCAATTCTAGAAGCATTACAGTTTTGATTGTCAATACAATGATCATTAAGTAGAGACCAATTCATTCTTGCACAGATCCAGGATCATGTGAGATGTTTAGGATCAATAAAGATGTGTGATTATGGCTAAACTGAAGGTAGCTTGATGAGGCATCCTTTTGGCTGCTGTATGGCTGATCTAGCAAGTTTTTTTCTTCTTTTTCTTCTTAGAAGCTTCCAACCAACCATACAACTTTTGGTTAATACCTTCCTATATGATGTTTAGCTCCTGGCAGGAGCTATTGCTGAACAAAAGGGGTTAAAAAAAAAAAGAAAAAGAAAAAAAAGAAAAAGAAAATGTTATTTCAAATCTGCCTCCTTAGAAGAACATATTGATGAAGAAGATATTCTCTAAGCAATACTATATCCTATAATAAGGTTATTTATGTGATGGTTGGCACTGCTTTAAGGGTGAAGTTTTAGGAATTGTTGGTTTGATTATGCTCCTCAAAGTTGTTACTCTGACCTTGTAAGGATTGGTTAGGACAGAGATGTTAGTGGCTAATATTGTCAGTATTAGTAAAGTGATTGTTCTCTTGTCAGTATTGGAGCTTGAGGATTTGTTTGAATATTTGCATCCCCAATAGCCAATATGAACAACAATGCCTTTCATCTTGGCTAATTGTATTCTTAAGTATCTTGAATTAGATGTCTACTAAGCGAAGTTATCTCCCAACAGCAAAAAAAATAAAAATAATAATAATAATCTAAGAACTAATTTGATTCTTCGTGAACAGCCCTTCCTTTCAGTCATGACTCTAATCTCATTAAAATCACCACCCAGGCACCAAGGGTTGGGATAAGAGAGCTTAAGATTTATAAGACTCTCCCATAGTTTCCTCCTCTTCACTACATCTGTCGGAGCATAAATATTGCAGATTACACAATGAAAAGATTGAGATATGATACCTGAAAGAAGAATAAAATTCCTGGAACTGCAGCATTTATCAACTGGAAAATCTGAGGGTTCCAAATGCAAAGGAGACCACCTGCACTGCCTTCTGCACATACCTCCATAAAATCCATCTCATCCATTGGCCATAGGACTTAACAAAATTGCCATCAACAGCTTTCTCTTTAGTCTCCTGCAGCAACAAAAAACATCCACTGATTTTGCCCTCGCCAATGCCTTAATTCTACTCCTTTTTTCAGGTCGTCTAAGACCCTGACATTCCATGACATGAGTTTCATTAAAACCTCTACCACAGCTCCTGTACTCCTTCATTTGTCCAGCCCTTAATCAGCCTCTCTCCTCCCTTCAACTCTTTTTAAATCTTTTTCCTCCAACTCTATTATTCTGGCCACACTTCCTCCTCTTTTTCTTCACAGTTTAGTCTAAAGCCTTTCCTACCTCAACCGTAGCTCGGCTTCTTTAAGTAACTTGCTTCTCTTTGTGAATTACTCCTCTGTGATGC
>NW_021025567.1:779157-824817 GCF_004153795.1 Camellia sinensis | reverse complement strand
GATAGGGGAATGAAAGATTTTAATAATCTTATTGATAGCTTGGAATTAATTGATCTGAATATGCATGGAAGATTATTCACATGGTGTAATGCATTGGATGGGGAGAGGTGGAGTAGGATCGATAGGTTTTTACTTGATCCTGTCTGGTTAGAGAAGTATAAATTTAAACAATGGGGTTTGGCTAGGGGAATTTCAGATCACTGTCCAGTTTTGCTTATGGAGGATGGGAAGGATTGGGGGCCTAAACCTTTTCGATTTATTAATGCCTGGACATCCCATCCTCAGTTTAAAAAGGATGTGGAAAAGGTCTGGGAGGAGGCTCAGATATAGGGTTGGGCTAGTTATAGACTCATGTCTAAGTTTAAAAGACTGAGAGCATATCTGCGTAGATGGAACATTGAGGTCTTTGGTAATATTGATGACCAACTTCAAAAAGCGGAAGATGAACTCCATGAGTGGGACTTGAAGGCTGAATCTGGATCCTTGTTGGAATCAGAGGTGATTAGAAGACGGGAGATCAGAAGTCAAGTTTGGAATCTAAGTAGAAGTAAAGACAGGTTGTGGCTACAAAAGTCTAGATTGTCATGGGCACAGAATGGTGATAAAAATACTAGACTATTTCACTTGATGGCAAGTAACAGGCAGAGGAAAAATTTATTGGATTCAGTGCAGGCAGATGGGGTTGTGGTGGAGGATCCAAGTATGGTGAAGCAAGTAGTGGTGAACTACTTTAAAAGAGTTTTTGCTGAAAGCTGGAAGAGCAGGCCTAAGTTGGCAGGGCCTTTGTTGTCCATTAGTTCTGTTGACTCAAAGGAAGTATTGGAGGCAGATTTTACTGAAGCAGAAATTTGGGCAGCCATCCAAGATTGTGATGGGAATAAAGCCCCTGGGCCTGATGGCTTCAATTTGTATTGTATTCAGAAGTGCTGGTCTTTAATGAAAGGTGAGTTCATTCAGTTGTTCCAAGAGTTTCATCGTAATGGGAAGTTGGCCAAAGGGGTAAACAGCTCTTTCATCACTTTGATCCCTAAAAAGAAGAACCCAATAGATTTAAGTGAATATAGGCCCATAAGCTTGGTTAGCGCAATTTATAAAGTGTTGGCTAAAGTGTTGTCTAGAAGGGTAAGGAAAGTACTCCCAAAGCTCATAGGAGAAGTTCAATCTGCTTTTATCTCTGGTAGATGCATCCTGGATGGGGTTTTAATTGCAAACGAAGTGGTGGATTGGTGGAGAAAGTCTAAGAAAACAGGAATCATTCTTAAATTGGATTTTGAGAAGGCCTATGATTCAGTTAACTGGGAGTTTTTACTGTCAATGATGAAGAATCTTGGGTTTGGTGAAAAATGGGTGGGTTGGATTTGGTCCTGTATATCTACATCAAGGATCTCAGTGCTTGTGAATGGATCGCCCACAGCAGAGTTTTCTCCTCAGAAGGGTTTAAGACAAGGAGATCCACTATCGCCCTTCTTATTTAATATTGTGGCAGAAGGTTTAAATATCTTATTGGAGAGAGCCAAAGACAAGGGGATGATCAGAGGAGCTTCAGTTGGTCACCAAGAACTGAAAATTTCTCATTTACAATTTGCAGATGACACTATTATTTTTTGTGAAGCCAAATGGGAGGAAATTATAATGCTTAAAAGAATCTTGAGGTGTTTTGAAGTCATGTCAGGCCTCAAGATTAATTTTCATAAAAGTATAGTTTGTGGTATTGGAGTAGAAGAGGAGCTAGTTAAGGAGTTTGCTAAAACACTAAATTGCCTCAACCAGAGTCTACCTCTGTCATATCTTGGTTTACCTTTAGGGGCCAATCCAAGGAGAAGAAGTACTTGGCAACCGGTGGTGGAGAAGTTTAAAAAGAAGTTAGCATCTTGGAAAAGGAGATTTTTGTCCTTTGCCGGCAGATTGACCCTAGTTAAGTCTGTTTTGTCAAGTCTTCCACAGTACTTTCTATCCATCTTTAAAATGCCCGTTGGTGTTGCTAAAACAATTGATAGGATTCAATCAAACTTTTTGTGGGGAGGCTCTGAAATTAAAAGGAAAATTCACTTAGTTCAATGGAAAGAGGTGTGTAAAAGTAAAGCCCAAGGGGGGTTGGGTTTGAGAAGTCTCAGTGATGTTAATGTGTGTTTACTGTTAAAATGGTGGTGGAGGTATGGGTGTCAACATCAGTCTCTTTGGAAAAGGGTAGTATGTAGTAGATATGGCGGGATTGGAGGTAGGTGGACACCAGAACCAATGCCAGCTGCAATGGTATCTATTGTGTGGAAGGATATTGCATCATTAGCTTCATCCAATAGTGTAGTGGCGGAGTTTTTCTCACAAAACTTTAGGATTATTATGGGAAATGGGGAAAGAATTCATTTTTGGACGGATAGATGGTTCAATGATATGAGTCTTAGGTGTGAGTTCCCTAGACTATTTAGTTTATCCGTGGAGAAGGATGGTTCCTTGCAGTTTTTCTACCAACGGAGAGGGTTGGACAGAGATTGGAAGTTGGCATTTAGAAGATCGCTCCTAGCATGGGAGGAGGAGGAAGTACAAAGACTAAATGCAGTTTTAGCAGAGGTTCCTAATCTAAATCCAGTGACTGAGGATAACTGTCTGTGGAAAGCTAATAATTCAGGGGTATTCTCTGTGGCCTCAGTGTGGGAAAGGTTGGAGGTAGCTAATGGATCCAGGATTCCTATTTCAAACTTCATATGGAAAAATGCAGCACCTCCAAAGGCTCAGTTCTTCAGCTGGTTAGCTTGGAAAGGGAGAATCAAAACCGCAGAATTTATGCACAGGATTGGAGCTCTACCCATCAATGTCAGCTCCTTATGTGTATTTTGCAAAGCAGAAGTCGAAACTATTAGTCATGTGTTGCTTTTATGTCCATTGGTGTGGAAGTTATGGTCTGAGCTGATAAGCTGGTGGGAAGTGCAGTGGGTAACACCAGGATCAGTGATTGTTTTGCTTGACTGGTGGTCTGGTATGAATTTGAAGAAGAAGGAGTTCAATATTTGGAAGGTGGTCCCTTTGGCTATGTTGTGGTCCTTATGGAAACTTAGGAATGAATGCTTATTTAACAATGGTAATGCAGATTTTGCACAGATGGTAGAAAGTTTGAAAGTAAGAATTGCATTATGGGTTAAGTCAAATGTTAAGGGGGTGCACTACACAGTACATGATATTGTCACAAACTTGAAGCAGGTGAGAGGGTGTCTGACATAGGATTAAGGCTGGGCTGTTAGTAGTGTGTAGGTGGAAGGTGGAAGCTGGAAGCTGATCTGATGGCTGCTGCAGCTGGAATGGTCTGAGGCCCCTCCATGGGCCTGCTGTGAGGCTGGTTTCAGGCCTGCTACTGGTGATCAAGGCAAGGTGTTGGCTGCAGGGAGAATAATGTTCTGATGTGTCCCACTTTTCAAGTCTTGTCTGCAGCATTATGGTGATACCTGCAGATTTGTGGGCTGGATGAGCTACTGGCTTGTTTGCTACCTTTGCAGATTTGCTGTGCTGCCTAAAACAGATTCTGATCTGTTTTGCACTACTGGTTTGTGCATCCAACTCCATGCTCTTCTAGGCAACAGTTGCAGATGCTGTGATATTGCACAGATTTTGCAGATTATAGTGAGATTATGGATGGTAAGCTGGTCCATGCAGATTGATAGTGATGCTGGTCTGATATGCTCTGCAGGAGGAATGGTCTGATTTATCATTTTGCTGTGGCTGCTGGTGTGTGGATTGTTTCATGTTGCTTTAGCTGCTGGGACAGTTTTGCTTGCAGCTGGTCGTATAGTTCTGCTGATTCTGCTTCTAGCATAATTCTGCTTCAGATGGATGTTGTTGTATCCTCAGAAACATATGGTATCCTCTGCTGCTAGTTTTCTGCTTCTGCTTCAGCTGGTTTTCTGCTTCTGATGCTTCTACCATGACTCTGCAGCTGTTGGATGTTGTTGGTGTATCAACTCTTGGCCTGGGTGCTTTGGGTGTTTTTTCTCCTTTTCCTGTTGGTTTCTCACCAACTTTCGGTGGTGCTAGCAAATGATTGGGTATCCCCCTTGGTGCCAACCTAGTTGGGATTGGGGGGTGTACTTTGATGCTTTTTGCACCTCCTCTCTTTATTGATGTTTTCCCATATGTAATGTATGCTTTCTCATCAATAAAGTTCTTTTTGCTTATCAAAAAAAAAAAAAAAGTAAAAAGTAAACCCTTTGTAATTATCCTTCTTTCAACAGTCACAATTTTGACATTACCCAGACTTTCCAAATCCCTAGTACCTACCTAGTAAATCTAAGTAATTGTTGTAAACCCAAGTAATTGACTATGACCAAGTGACATAGATAATGTTCATGTTTTTATACCAGGCAAACCCAAGCTCCTGTTGTAATTATCCTTCTCAAATCTCGTTCCCACTTTGCCAGCCAAAATGTTTGTTAGATAGTAAGTGAGGGCAACAAAAAAATATTTAATATGGTTGTTGAAAGAAATAAAATGAAATGGCTTTCACATTAGTTCATGAAAGTCAATTTGCCTAATAAAAATTCATTTTGGTAATTGACGGAATGAGTCGTTCCATCGTTCCATGTTATCACTAGATAAAATATCTAATAAAAATTAATTTGAACACAATGAATTTTATTATTTTAATTAATAAAATCAAATTAAAACATTAATATTCTATTAGATATATTGGAATGAGTTGGAATGAGATATAATAATCATTCTCTCAAAATAGTAAATGATCGCTCTATTTGTAATACATGTCATCATTATTTTTATGGTATGATCATTCTATTCCACTTCCTTCAAATGAACTAAATACCATCTAAATGTATTTACTTTAGGAGCGTTAAATAATTTTCGAGAATTCTATAATGCACATCCCTTACCATATACACCTTTAGTTATGTCATTTTCTTTTTTATTTATGATATTTTTTTGATATATTTTGTTATGTCTCATGCAGTGTTTGGTTATGACTTTTTGTTTTTATTATTATTTTAGTTATGATCCAAAAAGTATGAAATTATATAATTTTTTTTTAATTATAAGGTACATATAGTAAACACCCTTTAAGAGATGTGTATCATAATCTTTTTCAATAATTTTTCCTAAAACCAAGTCAAGTTGGTGGCTATGAAAGTTATTCAATATTAATTCCAACATTGTCACAAATGGATATTCACTATACTTTTGGAGGCATCTAGTACAACAGTAAAAAGAAGAGAGAATTACATATCAGTAAATTTTTTACAAAATATTTGCGGATTATTAGTAAAACAATTTATAAATTTAATTATTAATATTAATAAACTTTGCTATTGATGTGATTTTAAAAAATATATACATATATTGAGATGTAATTTTTCCTTAAAAGAATTGTCAAAGTTAATGTGACGTAAAAAGATCAAAATTGTAGGTCGTCAATGGCCTATCAAATTTTGACAATGGTCAAACTTTGTGCCCGAAAAATTTGAAAGTGGTGTCAAATAACTACATTTAAAAAAAATAAATAAATAAAAGTGTTGCCAAATTGTCGTTCGTTAGAAGAACACCTTTGCACCCATTAAACTTCCTGTTGTGAATTGGCCCCATGTGGAAATTGAGTGAAATTATAGACACTATCTTCGATTTTCTTTCTTGAGGGAGAATCGGTAAAATGAAATGTGAGTTAAATGTATTATTTTTTCATCTAAAATAGTAACTGATAATGAAAAATAACTATATTTAAACAAAAATGAAAATGATGTTAAAAATGATAAAATTAAAATTTTGACCTTAATCACTACTAAAATTTTAGCTTTTTGCGACGGCAAAATGCCGTCGCTAATACTTCTAATGCCGTCGCAAAAACTTTTTGCGACGGCAAATGATTTTTTGCGACGGCAAGAGAGGGGTCGCAACTGAGGGCATTGCAAAAGAGTTTTTGCGACGGCATGTTTTGCGACGGCATTTCTGCCTTTTGCGACGGCATTTTACAATTGCTAATAATGTTTGAAATTTCTTGACTTTTTGCGACGACACTATTTTACCGTCGCTAAAAATGTTATTTGAGACGGCAAAAAATGCCGTCGCTAATAGTCTTTTTTTTTGCAACGACAAGAACACTGTTTTTGCGACGATGTGGTGCCGTCACAAAAAGTATTAAAAATATGAAAATTTCTATTTTTGCAACAGTGTACTGCCGTTGCAAAAAGTATTAAGAAAATAATAAAATTTCTATTTTAAATAATAAAATTTCTATTTTTTGCGACAGTTTAGTATCGTCGCAAAAAGTAAAACCTGTAACAAAATCAATAAAAATATTAATTTTTTTTTTTTTTTTTGTGACGGTGTAGTGCTGTCATAAAAAAGAAAAAAACATCCTGAGATAAAATTATTAAAAATATTAAAATTTCTCCATAATAATTGCATAATAATATAAAAATTCCTGTATAAAAATACCAATTTCTCCATAATAAAATATTCTTCCATTCATAATTACACATCAACAAAATTATCCCACTACATAATGTTCCATAATACATATATAATGTTTAAATACATTATTTTGTTCATAATTCAAAATAACATAAACCACAATTAAATGTTTTTCTCATCATTCTTCATAGATAACAAAAACAAAAGTTAACCACATTCTCCACAAGCATGCATTCCACGAGAAGCCCACTCCTATATAGGAAATATCTGAAAAATAAAAATAAAAATAATTAATGACAATATAATTATGTGTTAATGTTAATTACAAAAAAACATAAAAATTTAACTACTATAGCATCAAATACAACATTTTTTTTGTTAGTCATCAAATCCCACATGGATAATTAAGCATCTCAATCAAATATAAAAATAAAAATTTAACTACTATAGCATCAAATACAAAAAAAAATATAAAAATTATATCTGAAATCTGGCTCTAGCTCCCAACAACATCAAATACAACATTTTTTTTGTTAGTCATCAACTCTCACATGAATAATTAAACATTTCAATCAACAATGAGAACATATGCATTTCTGAGAAAATTAAGCAATGGAAATAAGTTATGACACCTTCAAAGAAATGTCAGCCTTCTAGTATCTATACAAAAGTTCATCATCCTTCAATTAATTGACATATATGTATATATTATGTTTGTACACATAAAGGTGTAGATATATCCTAGATTGAACTATATGCTACACAACAAAATGTAAACCTCTAGACCTATATACAACAGGTATTTTATTCATGGAGTTCCATAACTATGTTAATTTGTGGTTAAGCAAGCTACATATGCTCTTTTGGAAGAACCAAATTTTTATACACTACTCAAAACGGACTTCTTAAAAACATAGTTCTTTCAATTGTTATAACTACAACCCTTTATTCATCAAACAGAGGTTAATATACAAAGTACGACAGATCCATCCAATAACATTGGTAGGGAACTGTAACAACATATATTCCAAGTAATCATCTGAAATTGACCCTGTATCAAATTTGAAAAAGGATTGAGAAAAATGAATCACCTGAAAATAAACAAACAAATCACCTGAATCACAAAAGTCACAACATAGCAAACAAAATGACCTCAACAATCAAATCTCATTTTTGAATTATGCTTTCCTCTTGGAACAAACCTAAGGAAGTGCAAATATGCCGGTTATGCCCTCATACATTTTTGGGAAATTGTGAATGAGTAGAATTTGAAATAAATCACAAGTGAACAATATTAGTTATCTTTTCCAAAGATTTTGGTTTTGGAAAACTAATGAGATTCACCCTCATACATTCTGGGCAAATGACGAATGAATGGAATTTGAAATACATCATAAAGGAACAATATCAGTTATCTTTCCAATTTTTTTTTGTTTTCGGAAACTAAAGAGAAAAGAATTGGGATCTTTAACACATCTTAGAAGCCAATGATTTGTTACTAAATATTTATAATGAAAGAACAAAGTTCAAATGTCATCATGTGGATCCAAAAAAAAAAAAAAAGGGGGCCCGTGGAGAATGCAAAATATCCTCTATAAGCTACTGATCTAGCAACCACATTTGAGTGCTCCATCAAACAGTTACCAAGATTGGCCAAGAGGGAGAGTCCTTAACAAAAGAAGAGAATCAAAACTGGAGGACATCTGAATCTCACTACCCTGATTTTGTGAAGTTAGTTTTCAGTCGCTTCACAATTCATTGAGACTAGACTTCATGAGTTATTCCATAGGATCTCTTCCTTTTCTCTCTTCAATTAGTCTTCTGCTTTAACATAATCTCTAACGATTCTCATCCCCCAAAAAAATTAGAAACTATATGCAAGAGGGAAATTTTCACATCAACTACTCTAAAATTCTATAATCATAAGCCACAACTTAATGTCATTTGCAGATTATGTCATTCTTTCCTTCACAGCATACAAAGTTGTGACCACAAAAAGACTATTCATATTTGTCAAACTTTATGACTTCTAAAAGACTCCATGCTTGGAATAGAAGCAAGAAAGTATATCACTCACTACCACTACAATTTTCCAACAACCAAAGGGTCAATTTAGAAAACACAATAGGCTAAGAGCACAGTTGAGTTGCTTAATCATAATCTGAGAATACTATGCAAGTTTCAACCATGTCTCCATGGATCTCAACGCATTTACAATACTCCTTAAATTTCCATCAGTTTCCACAATTAATTCTATTCTTGAGTATCATGAAATAGAACACTAACCAATTGAACAATAGACTCATCAAATCCTCGAATTGACTCATCTCACACAAGGCTTAACAGAAATTACAAGAACAATTAAGACTCTCCTACAAAACCACATGGAAATTCAATCTAAGGGAATAACATGACCATGCACATATAATCAGCTCCCCTTCATCATTACCACCTTATTTTTTCGACGACGTCATCAACAATAATGTACAGGTTCTCATGATACCTAAACCCAAAAGCTCAAATAGATACTGCACATTAGCACTGGAAAATACAGATTGCTATACTACCACAATAATCACATTAACTTGTACCACGGTAACATACTCCCATTCATTAATATTAGAGCATAACAAGTTTCAGCTAGTAATCAAATACATAGACGAATTACTTACCGAGCCATGCCAATTAGCACGATGGACAATACCAAAAGAACTTGGAAATGCATCAAGTCACTTGGTTTCAGTATAACTCCCTACAAGATAAAAAGAAAAAGCTACTTTGCAATATTGAGAAAGGTACATGACCTCCTTAAGCTACAAAACAGCTATATTGTTAGCATTCTAATGTTTTTCCAACCTGGAGGAAAACAATACCTGATCCAATTCTCTCTTTCAGAACGAGGTCACTCCATGGAATGTCCAAATCTTCCACATCAAGGGATAGTTTTTTACTTGGTTGCCTTGGAACCATTTGACATCCCTCAACAAACCTCAAATCTTTTGCATCTCCCATTGGATCAGACAAGCCTACAAGTGGTTGAACTTCTCTAAAAATAATTTTTTCACCTTTCCTTAACGTCCTCATCCTTGACTAACACCTTCAAATCCTCACTTTTATATACTTAACCTGATTAACTATCTTATTTCATTCCTCTCAATTTAGGAAATTTATAAATATTATTTTAGGTCTCTTCATTGGATCCTCTGCAAACCAATTCCACATTGGGCTTCCCATTTCCTAGCTAGATATCTAGAACTGCCTCCAATTCCACATCCAACATCAACAATACTCTTAGGCCCCGTTTGTTTTCAAAGATAGAATGGAGGGGATTCATAGTGAGGGGATTGTTAGTGAGGGGATTAATAGTGAGGAATTGTTAAATTATTTTTATATAAAATAATAAAACAAATAAAAAAATATAAAAAATTAAACATTATATTTATAAAAAAATTCCCAATATATAAAAAATAAATAAAATTCTAATCCCTTCGCTATTTTTCTAATACCATCTCTACCTCCTCCTTACCAATCCCCTTCCAAGGGGACTATTAATACCAAGGGACTAATAGTCTCCTTCTCATCTCTCAAAACAAACACTCCATTAGTAATACCAAGGAATTAGTAATCCCAATCCCCTCCCTATAACCCCAAACAAATGGGGCCTTAGGTCTCTTCATTGGATCCTCTACAAACCAATTCATCAAAACATTAAAATATAAAGAAAAGAAACATGTATAAGGTAACCTCCATTCACAAATATGCATATGAGAGAATAGTGAATCATGAATCATAAGATTCACTTTATTTAGCATATTATATAATTTTATATATGCATCTATAAACTATAAACACATAAAAATACATACAGGATTTAGAATGAAATAAATATCAATATTACTAAATTATATATGTGTATACAGTACATACATATAAAACCACCTATATCAATATAATTAGTTGATCATTAACACAACCTCAAGCTCAGAAGCAACAACAAAGCCCAGATGGAGAGCAATGACTAGCAGAAAACACTACCATAAAGGTTTCTGTAGCATCGGCAGCAACATCAAAATTTGGAAGTTGTATATAGTCAAAAAACTTCTTCAACACCCAGAATTTGAAAATCCTCAATTTTTGAAATTGAAAAACCATAAACTCTAATATTGAAATTGAAAAGCACTAAATCAAAACTCAAAACCCTAATATCTGGACATGTACCTGAAATTGGGTGGTGGAAAGGAAAGGTGCAAGAGCTCCGATCAAAGGTGAGAGCTCTATTTGCTTAGTTTGCTAGTCACGGCCGAAGAGAGAAGCTAAGGACTCCGAAGAACTTCGTTTGCTGGTAATGGCTATCGATAGAGAAGCGAAGGACTCCGACAATGGTCGTCGATGTCTGGCTTCCTTCATTCACTGGTCCCCGTGGCTCGACGCCGTCGTCTGCCATGCTCACAGTCGCGAGAGAGAGAGAGGAGATATATATATATATATTATATATATATATATAATATATGGTAGAAATTAGGGATTTTGGTTATAAGAGATTGGGGATTTTGGGTTTTGGGTGGGAGGGGGTGGAATGGAAAAAAAGAGAGGGAACCGAAGCAGATGGAAAAAAAAAATAATAAAATAATTTAGTTTTCATCACAAATAAATATTTAAATAATAAAATTATTATTATTATTATTATTATTATTTTTTGTGACAGAAGTTGCTGTTGCCAAACAAATTTATTTTTTGTTAAAATAATTTTTTTTAATAGTTAATGATTTTTTTTTTTTCGATTTTTCATTTTCTTTTCATTATTAAGGTTGAGAATTTATTTGTTTCATTTTTATTTTAATGAATAAAAAATTATTATTATTTTTTTCTATTTGGTAGAAGTAAGGATAATATTTTAATGAAAAATATTTTCTATAAAAATAAAGTTATTTTTTTGTAGTCAATGAAAAATATTTTTCTGTGACCCATTTTTTTTGTTACTAAAAATCAGGAACTAATTTTTTCGTGGTACAGGATAAGAAGCAGCAGTAGTGGTGAAGGTAGTGGATAAGAGGTGATAGTGGTGGTGGTGGCAAAGGAGATTAGTGTGAAGTTGTGGTAGTGGTAGAGAAGATAGAGTAGCGGTGGTGGAAGAAAGGTAATGGTAGTCGTAGTGGTGGTAGTGGAGTGGTGGCGATGGTGGTAGTAATGGTAGTCGTAGAGGTTGAGTGGCAACAACAGTAGTAGTGGTGGTAGTGGAATGGCATTTGCAGTAGTGGTAAATATGGTAGAGGAGATGGGTGGTGAGAGAGAGAGATGAGTGAGAGACAGATAGAGAAGAGAGATAGAGAGATAGAGAAAGAGACAGAGTGATGAGCGAGAAAAAGACAAAGTGGTCACTAAAAGTACATTTTCTTGTAGTGGATCGATAAATCGAAAGGAAGCTCAATAAATAAAGAAGAGATGAGGGGGAGAGTGAGCAAGGCGAACACAGTGGGGGAGAGAGATAGACAGACAGACAAACAGACAGGCAGACAGAGAGAGAGAAGAGTGACAAGTGACAGAGAGAGAGAGACAGAGAGAGAAAGAGATAGAGAGAGACAAAGAGAGAAAGAGATAGAGAGAGAAACAAAAGATGAGCAAGAGATAAATAAAAAGAGATAGAAAGAAAGCGAAAAGAGATTAACGAGTGAGAGACATAGAAAAAACAGAGACAGAGAGAGAAGATAGATGAACGAGAGAGATAGAGAGAGAGACAAAAAAAAAGACAAACAAAAGATAAGTGAGAGATAGACAGAGAGAGAGAGAGAAAAAAAAAAGAGCGAAAAGAGATAAACGAGAGAGAGATAAAGAGAGATGAGCGAAAGAGTGAGATAGATAAAGAGAAGAGAGACAGAGAGAGAAAAGAGATAGAGAGAAGAGAGATAGGCGAGAGACACAGAGAGAAAGAGAGACAGATAGACAGAGATGAGTGATGAGTGATGAGTGAGAGAGAGAAAGAGAAGAGAGACAGCGACAGAGACACAGAGAGAAAAAGAGAGACAAACAGACAGATAGACAGAGAAGAGTGATGAGTGAGAGAGAGAAAGAGAAGAGAGACAGAAATAGAGACAGAGAGACAAGAAGATGAAAAAATTGGTGAAAAGAGAAATGTTATATAAAAAGAGTAAGACAGCATCGTAAAAAACTCTCCTTTTTTTTTGCGACTGCAGCTGGTGTCGTCGCAAAAATACTCTATTTTTTTTTTGCGACAGCAATTTCTATCGTCACAAATACAATATTTTTTGCGACGGCAAGTTGTGCTGTCGCAAAAAGTCACATTTTTCGCAACGGCAAGCCGTGTTGTAGCAAAAAGTTCCGTATTTTAAACTCACTTTTCTTGTAGTGTAAGTAAATTTTTTTTCTAAAATTAAAAAGATAACAATGTAATTAATCGAAAACTAAAGGTGAGAACGGTGAAAGATCCCCGCTAATAGTTTCATGTAGGTTTTTCTTTTAATTTGCTTTAAGGATTATTTTAAGAAATAACTTATAAATTGACTTTTTAACTTATTACGAAAAAACGTTTAAAAAGTTGAGAGGTGATGTGACTCAAATAAGTGAATAAGCCAATAAATTAACTTCTTTTTTTCTTTTTCAAAAGAGACCTAAATAAGAAAATTATTTTCATCTAACAATCATGATTTGGTCATTACCTTAAAATTGATATTTTTATTTTATATTCCTCGCAGAAAAAGAAAAAAAAAAAAAACCATTTTGGCATGCGCTAAGATGAGTACATACTTAACATTAAAATGTTAACCTACATGTAGTTGACTGATGACAAATAAAAACATACATTTCGGCATGTGCTAAAATGAGTGTATACTTAACATTAAAATGTCAACTTACATAACTAATTAAATTATTTTCATCTAACAATCATGATTTTGTCATTACCTTAAAATTGATATTTTTATTTTATATTCCTCGTAAAAAAAAAATTACAATTTGGCATGTGCTAAGATAAGTACATACTTAACATTAAAATTCAACTTATATGTAGTTGACTGATGACAAATAAAGAAACATACATTTTGGCATGTGCTAAGATGAGTACATGCGTAATATTAAAATGTCAACTTATATGTAGTTGACTGATGACAAATTTGGTAAAGCTAGAATACTAGAATGATTGCATGATTCCGTGTGTGTAACAAAATTTATTTACATAGCCAGAGTTGTGTAGGATTTATAATGTGATTTTATAATCATAAAGCTTGTTTGTGGTGAACTAAAATAATACACTTTTTATATTTTTATTTTTTTTAATTAAAAAGTACATTTATATAGATTATTCTAAACAACCTGAGAATGTGAAAATGACGAGCTCTCCTTCAACAACCAAAAACATTTGAAGTCATACAATTCGAGGACCTATTCATTTGTGACCCAATTAAATTCTTTCTTTCCTTCCAATAATAAAAGTTTTGTCTTTGCTCTGCCTTCAGTACTTATAGCCTAGGTAAACCCAAGTAATTGAGCAAGAATTTCAACAATAAAATTACCACATGGTCAAGAAAATATTTTAAACAAAAATGCTATGACCCACTCTTATCGATTCATAATTTATCCCAAATGTATTTGTAAGGTTCACGAGTAAAATAAATTTAACTGTTTAATTCTTCTTCTTTTTTTTTTTTGGATAAATTATGAATTTATAATGTTATCGTATTTTAAAAAGTACTTAAAAATTACATTTATGTATTGAACTTCTCTTTTCAAGTGTTTCTAAAGAGAAGAAATCCAGAAGTTCAATTTTGAAACGATTGCATCTCTAGGAATTTTAAAATGATCACAAATTGAAAGGGACCCCTAATAATAGATTTAGAAGCTTTTGGGTTACACTACCCTAACATATTTTTGGGTGAGTGATTTTCTGACCACACTGCAATCTTAGTATCCAGCTGGAGAGCACCGGCAGAATTGATGGCACCTGACTAACCTGTAACAGAAAGAGAAGACTCCGGTGGTAGTTCGCCACCCAGGGATACTCCGACGATCAAGTCAGTACTCAATATCTCTCAAAGATAATCAATAGTGCTAAACTTTCTAACTTGAGCATAAAAAGCATACCTTAGACCCATGGGGGTGCCTCTCTTTTATAGCCAACATAATCCTAGTTCCAATAGGAGCCTAGCTCCAATGGACTTTAGATTACTGCTAATCTTGGACTGTCAGTAGAATTAGGATAAACTCTCTAAGAGTCTCATCTTTACCCAAACTGAAGTCTTCTTCCATTCTAGGACTCTTGTGCCTTATCCGCTTTATCTCGGATTCTGACATCATCGCAGATAACCTCGGCTTAGCCGAGATCATCTCGGCATCATGACCATGACACGTGGCACCTCGGCTGGCACTCCGGTGACACCCCAGCCACGTGTCGTCATTCAAAAAATATGTCTCCACAATTTTTATTTTTATTTTTATTTTATTGGAGTTATATCATCTCTTATTTTGGTCATATTATTTATCTATCACAAAGTTTAAAAACTTATAAAAGTAGTAATGTTAAGGATTAAAAATTTAGACACGGAAAATTTTTTTTAAAAAAGTAATGTCTAGGTCAAATTTATTATAATTATGAACTTTATCATATAAGAGTTGAATCTAGCACTGCTGGAAAAATGACCTTTAGCGGCGTTTTTAAAACGCCGCTATATGTATGAAAAACGCCGCTAATTCCTTTAGTGACGCTTATCACCAAACGTCGAGGACGCGGCCGTCGCTATAAGTTTATGACGCTTTAAAAACGTCGTAAAATTAGTATAGGCGGCGTTTTTAAAAACGCCGCTAAATGCGATAAATAATGATAAAATGACGTCATCCAATATTTAGCGACGTTTTTAAAACGCCGTGATAGATTTTTTTATTTTAAAAAAAATGTCCGTTGGCACTGTAGTGGCGTTTTGAAAAAACGCCGTTATAGCTCTTTTTTTAAAAAAAAAATTTCCTGAATCTGTTATATTTAACTAAAAAACATACCTGTAATAAAGCTGAAAAATAACAATAATATGAATAAAATTTTACAGCTACTTCAATATATTGACTAAATAAACATTACATGTTTGATGGTTTCCATAACGATTCCCCTTGCAGTAGAAATTTTCTTCCTCCTCTTGATGATTTCAATCGAACAAACAATTTCCCAAATATCCCATTAAACAACTTCCCACATTATCATCTAGCTTTGAGTCAATCAAAAGAACAAAACTAGAGTAATGCACACCAGGTATATATTACAAGTAAAATGTATTCTATAAGCTTGAAAAACAGTGCCATCGGGTTTTAATCCCCATGTTCCAGAGAGTGCATGGACACAGGTTGTCCCATGCAATTCCTTCCTTTTTGTTGTTCCTAAAGACAACACAAAGAAACACAAAATAGCTTTAACACACAAGATGATAAACATATTAGCAAAGATAGATAACTAAAAGCTCAACAGCCCAGCCTAAGCGTACATATGGGCTATCATCCAAGGTGCAATTTTTTTAAAAACCAGTAAACACCCTGCAAACAGCATTGAAATTGAGAAGAAAACCAAAACAAACTGAATGGTGTAACAACTTGCAAAGGCATCAACCATTACTAATGCTATCTACTCTAGGGTATGGAGGATGTAGCATCAACGCTTTATCATGTCTGTACATATACTAGCAAGTACAAGCAGATGGAGGTGTAGTTGAACTTTATTGTTTTGAATTGAAATGCTAGCTAACAGTTTGCTAACCAGCACTAACATCTCACTAGATTTTTCTATTACTGCTCAACTATCTACTAGAGTCAGATTTTGACATACTAGTGCATGTCAGTGCTCGATTTTACAAGCCATGTCATTAGTGGTGGATATGTAAAATGAAGTGATATGTGATGCACATTTACCTATAATAAAACTAACACATATAAAATATTAACTCCCATTCAAACACCTGTAATGAAACTAACATATAAAATAATAACTCCTATTCAAATAACAAATGAAGCATTAATTCAATTTCTCATTCAATTAATATTCAATCACCATTACCCACAAAATAACATATATCCAAAAATCATATTTTAACATTAATCACAAACTAACATATATCTAAAAATCACAGCGCACCAAAAGATTCTTTCCCAGTAGAAAATTGCCAATGTTTTCTATTTCTAGGTTCTTATCTGATTCTAGTATGTCTTTAGAATATGATGAATACAAAATCACAATCCATTCCAAGATATTAATACATAGCTGGAAGTACATCCTTCTTTTCCTCTGAAATATTCCACCTTCTCAGCAAACAACTGAAATACATCCTTCTTGGCAGCTTGTTTCTGAAATTATGATAAAAAATTAGAAAACAAAACAATAACTCATAACTCAAATTATTCATGATCTATGATAATAGAAGGTACCAAATCAGCCAAAATAAAACATTCTCTAACAAACAGTTCAGCACATTCACTACTCCTCCTCCTCCTCCTCCTCCTCCTCCTCCTCCTCCTCCTCCTCCTCCTCCTCCTCCTCCTCCTCCTCCTCCTCCTCCTCCTCCTCCTCCTCCTCCTCCTCCTCCTCCTCCTCCTCCTCCTCCTCCTCCTCCTCCTCCTCCTCCTCCTCCTCCTCCTCCTCCTCCTCCTCCTCCTCCTCCTCCTCCTCCTCCTCCTCCTCCTCCTCCTCCTCCTCCTCCTCCTCCTCCTCCTCCTCCTCCTCCTCCTCCTCCTCCTCCTCCTCCTCCTCCTCCTCCTCCTCCTCCTCCTCCTCCTCCTCCTCCTCCTCCTCCTCCTCCTCCTCCTCCTCCTCCTCCTCCTCCTCCTCCTCCTCCTCCTCCTCCTCCTCCTCCTCCTCCTCCTCCTCCTCCTCCTCCTCCTCCTCCTCCTCCTCCTCCTCCTCCTCCTCCTCCTCCTCCTCCTCCTCCTCCTCCTCCTCCTCCTCCTCCTCCTCCTCCTCCTCCTCCTCCTCCTCCTCCTCCTCCTCCTCCTCCTCCTCCTCCTCCTCCTCCTCCTCCTCCTCCTCCTCCTCCTCCTCCTCCTCCTCCTCCTCCTCCTCCTCCTCCTCCTCCTCCTCCTCCTCCTCCTCCTCCTCCTCCTCCTCCTCCTCCTCCTCCTCCTCCTCCTCCTCCTCCTCCTCCTCCTCCTCCTCCTCCTCCTCCTCCTCCTCCTCCTCCTCCTCCTCCTCCTCCTCCTCCTCCTCCTCCTCCTCCTCCTCCTCCTCCTCCTCCTCCTCCTCCTCCTCCTCCTCCTCCTCCTCCTCCTCCTCCTCCTCCTCCTCCTCCTCCTCCTCCTCCTCCTCCTCCTCCTCCTCCTCCTCCTCCTCCTCCTCCTCCTCCTCCTCCTCCTCCTCCTCCTCCTCCTCCTCCTCCTCCTCCTCCTCCTCCTCCTCCTCCTCCTCCTCCTCCTCCTCCTCCTCCTCCTCCTCCTCCTCCTCCTCCTCCTCCTCCTCCTCCTCCTCCTCCTCCTCCTCCTCCTCCTCCTCCTCCTCCTCCTCCTCCTCCTCCTCCTCCTCCTCCTCCTCCTCCTCCTCCTCCTCCTCCTCCTCCTCCTCCTCCTCCTCCTCCTCCTCCTCCTCCTCCTCCTCCTCCTCCTCCTCCTCCTCCTCCTCCTCCTCCTCCTCCTCCTCCTCCTCCTCCTCCTCCTCCTCCTCCTCCTCCTCCTCCTCCTCCTCCTCCTCCTCCTCCTCCTCCTCCTCCTCCTCCTCCTCCTCCTCCTCCTCCTCCTCCTCCTCCTCCTCCTCCTCCTCCTCCTCCTCCTCCTCCTCCTCCTCCTCCTCCTCCTCCTCCTCCTCCTCCTCCTCCTCCTCCTCCTCCTCCTCCTCCTCCTCCTCCTCCTCCTCCTCCTCCTCCTCCTCCTCCTCCTCCTCCTCCTCCTCCTCCTCCTCCTCCTCCTCCTCCTCCTCCTCCTCCTCCTCCTCCTCCTCCTCCTCCTCCTCCTCCTCCTCCTCCTCCTCCTCCTCCTCCTCCTCCTCCTCCTCCTCCTCCTCCTCCTCCTCCTCCTCCTCCTCCTCCTCCTCCTCCTCCTCCTCCTCCTCCTCCTCCTCCTCCTCCTCCTCCTCCTCCTCCTCCTCCTCCTCCTCCTCCTCCTCCTCCTCCTCCTCCTCCTCCTCCTCCTCCTCCTCCTCCTCCTCCTCCTCCTCCTCCTCCTCCTCCTCCTCCTCCTCCTCCTCCTCCTCCTCCTCCTCCTCCTCCTCCTCCTCCTCCTCCTCCTCCTCCTCCTCCTCCTCCTCCTCCTCCTCCTCCTCCTCCTCCTCCTCCTCCTCCTCCTCCTCCTCCTCCTCCTCCTCCTCCTCCTCCTCCTCCTCCTCCTCCTCCTCCTCCTCCTCCTCCTCCTCCTCCTCCTCCTCCTCCTCCTCCTCCTCCTCCTCCTCCTCCTCCTCCTCCTCCTCCTCCTCCTCCTCCTCCTCCTCCTCCTCCTCCTCCTCCTCCTCCTCCTCCTCCTCCTCCTCCTCCTCCTCCTCCTCCTCCTCCTCCTCCTCCTCCTCCTCCTCCTCCTCCTCCTCCTCCTCCTCCTCCTCCTCCTCCTCCTCCTCCTCCTCCTCCTCCTCCTCCTCCTCCTCCTCCTCCTCCTCCTCCTCCTCCTCCTCCTCCTCCTCCTCCTCCTCCTCCTCCTCCTCCTCCTCCTCCTCCTCCTCCTCCTCCTCCTCCTCCTCCTCCTCCTCCTCCTCCTCCTCCTCCTCCTCCTCCTCCTCCTCCTCCTCCTCCTCCTCCTCCTCCTCCTCCTCCTCCTCCTCCTCCTCCTCCTCCTCCTCCTCCTCCTCCTCCTCCTCCTCCTCCTCCTCCTCCTCCTCCTCCTCCTCCTCCTCCTCCTCCTCCTCCTCCTCCTCCTCCTCCTCCTCCTCCTCCTCCTCCTCCTCCTCCTCCTCCTCCTCCTCCTCCTCCTCCTCCTCCTCCTCCTCCTCCTCCTCCTCCTCCTCCTCCTCCTCCTCCTCCTCCTCCTCCTCCTCCTCCTCCTCCTCCTCCTCCTCCTCCTCCTCCTCCTCCTCCTCCTCCTCCTCCTCCTCCTCCTCCTCCTCCTCCTCCTCCTCCTCCTCCTCCTCCTCCTCCTCCTCCTCCTCCTCCTCCTCCTCCTCCTCCTCCTCCTCCTCCTCCTCCTCCTCCTCCTCCTCCTCCTCCTCCTCCTCCTCCTCCTCCTCCTCCTCCTCCTCCTCCTCCTCCTCCTCCTCCTCCTCCTCCTCCTCCTCCTCCTCCTCCTCCTCCTCCTCCTCCTCCTCCTCCTCCTCCTCCTCCTCCTCCTCCTCCTCCTCCTCCTCCTCCTCCTCCTCCTCCTCCTCCTCCTCCTCCTCCTCCTCCTCCTCCTCCTCCTCCTCCTCCTCCTCCTCCTCCTCCTCCTCCTCCTCCTCCTCCTCCTCCTCCTCCTCCTCCTCCTCCTCCTCCTCCTCCTCCTCCTCCTCCTCCTCCTCCTCCTCCTCCTCCTCCTCCTCCTCCTCCTCCTCCTCCTCCTCCTCCTCCTCCTCCTCCTCCTCCTCCTCCTCCTCCTCCTCCTCCTCCTCCTCCTCCTCCTCCTCCTCCTCCTCCTCCTCCTCCTCCTCCTCCTCCTCCTCCTCCTCCTCCTCCTCCTCCTCCTCCTCCTCCTCCTCCTCCTCCTCCTCCTCCTCCTCCTCCTCCTCCTCCTCCTCCTCCTCCTCCTCCTCCTCCTCCTCCTCCTCCTCCTCCTCCTCCTCCTCCTCCTCCTCCTCCTCCTCCTCCTCCTCCTCCTCCTCCTCCTCCTCCTCCTCCTCCTCCTCCTCCTCCTCCTCCTCCTCCTCCTCCTCCTCCTCCTCCTCCTCCTCCTCCTCCTCCTCCTCCTCCTCCTCCTCCTCCTCCTCCTCCTCCTCCTCCTCCTCCTCCTCCTCCTCCTCCTCCTCCTCCTCCTCCTCCTCCTCCTCCTCCTCCTCCTCCTCCTCCTCCTCCTCCTCCTCCTCCTCCTCCTCCTCCTCCTCCTCCTCCTCCTCCTCCTCCTCCTCCTCCTCCTCCTCCTCCTCCTCCTCCTCCTCCTCCTCCTCCTCCTCCTCCTCCTCCTCCTCCTCCTCCTCCTCCTCCTCCTCCTCCTCCTCCTCCTCCTCCTCCTCCTCCTCCTCCTCCTCCTCCTCCTCCTCCTCCTCCTCCTCCTCCTCCTCCTCCTCCTCCTCCTCCTCCTCCTCCTCCTCCTCCTCCTCCTCCTCCTCCTCCTCCTCCTCCTCCTCCTCCTCCTCCTCCTCCTCCTCCTCCTCCTCCTCCTCCTCCTCCTCCTCCTCCTCCTCCTCCTCCTCCTCCTCCTCCTCCTCCTCCTCCTCCTCCTCCTCCTCCTCCTCCTCCTCCTCCTCCTCCTCCTCCTCCTCCTCCTCCTCCTCCTCCTCCTCCTCCTCCTCCTCCTCCTCCTCCTCCTCCTCCTCCTCCTCCTCCTCCTCCTCCTCCTCCTCCTCCTCCTCCTCCTCCTCCTCCTCCTCCTCCTCCTCCTCCTCCTCCTCCTCCTCCTCCTCCTCCTCCTCCTCCTCCTCCTCCTCCTCCTCCTCCTCCTCCTCCTCCTCCTCCTCCTCCTCCTCCTCCTCCTCCTCCTCCTCCTCCTCCTCCTCCTCCTCCTCCTCCTCCTCCTCCTCCTCCTCCTCCTCCTCCTCCTCCTCCTCCTCCTCCTCCTCCTCCTCCTCCTCCTCCTCCTCCTCCTCCTCCTCCTCCTCCTCCTCCTCCTCCTCCTCCTCCTCCTCCTCCTCCTCCTCCTCCTCCTCCTCCTCCTCCTCCTCCTCCTCCTCCTCCTCCTCCTCCTCCTCCTCCTCCTCCTCCTCCTCCTCCTCCTCCTCCTCCTCCTCCTCCTCCTCCTCCTCCTCCTCCTCCTCCTCCTCCTCCTCCTCCTCCTCCTCCTCCTCCTCCTCCTCCTCCTCCTCCTCCTCCTCCTCCTCCTCCTCCTCCTCCTCCTCCTCCTCCTCCTCCTCCTCCTCCTCCTCCTCCTCCTCCTCCTCCTCCTCCTCCTCCTCCTCCTCCTCCTCCTCCTCCTCCTCCTCCTCCTCCTCCTCCTCCTCCTCCTCCTCCTCCTCCTCCTCCTCCTCCTCCTCCTCCTCCTCCTCCTCCTCCTCCTCCTCCTCCTCCTCCTCCTCCTCCTCCTCCTCCTCCTCCTCCTCCTCCTCCTCCTCCTCCTCCTCCTCCTCCTCCTCCTCCTCCTCCTCCTCCTCCTCCTCCTCCTCCTCCTCCTCCTCCTCCTCCTCCTCCTCCTCCTCCTCCTCCTCCTCCTCCTCCTCCTCCTCCTCCTCCTCCTCCTCCTCCTCCTCCTCCTCCTCCTCCTCCTCCTCCTCCTCCTCCTCCTCCTCCTCCTCCTCCTCCTCCTCCTCCTCCTCCTCCTCCTCCTCCTCCTCCTCCTCCTCCTCCTCCTCCTCCTCCTCCTCCTCCTCCTCCTCCTCCTCCTCCTCCTCCTCCTCCTCCTCCTCCTCCTCCTCCTCCTCCTCCTCCTCCTCCTCCTCCTCCTCCTCTCTCTCTCTCTCTCTCTCTCTCTCTCACACACACATCCAGACTTGACGCAAATACTTAAATCTAGTTCAACGAAGCAGAGAGTAAAGAAAAGAAGAAAGCCACAAATCAACTTGTAGTTTCTTGCTTACAATTTCAATTTCAATAACCAAATCGAGAGAGACGGGAAGGAAGAGCGAGAGAGAGAGAGAGAGATATACCTCACTGGTGCAGATGGCGGTGGCGGTCTGGCTTCGAAATCGAAATTACAGAGTCAGATGAAATCGAAATAAGAGAAATCGAGCCGGTGCAAACGGTGGTGGAGGTGGAGCTTCGAAACCGAAATCGCTTTGAATCTCAAAGACGAATCTGTGAGAATGATAAGGGTTTAGAGATGAATCGAGAGAGAGAACTTCGATTAGGGCTACAGCGAGAGGTGAATCGATACGTTCAGACGGTTTAGAGATAGAGAGAGAGAGAGAGAGAGAGAGAGTGAGTGAGATTTTAGGGCTACAAAATAAGTATTATATTTTATATTCACCGCTCGCCCATTTTTAAGAGAGAGAGAGACAGGACATTCGAAGACGTTTTCAAACGCCTCTGGTAATGAAACGGTGCAGTTTTGATTTTAAAAAAGCGACGTTTAAAAAACGTCGTTAAATATTGTGTCGCCAAAACTCATTTTTCTTGTAGTGTAGACCGCTCTGTAATTTTTATTTATTTATTTATTTATTTTTGTGTGTGTGTGGGTATTTTTTAGGTGTTTTCAAAACACCAAAAATAATAATAATAATAGTTGCATGACGTATCTTTTATATTTTTTAAATTCATAAAAATGAAGAAAAAAAAAATGCATTTGAGAAGAGTTCGAACTCTAAAGGCCTAATAACTTTTTTCTTTACATTATAGTATAAATTCCCATGAATGAGGGGTCAATTCTGCATAGCACTTGGTGACTGGTTAGTTTCCTTTGTGACTTTATTTATTTTGGGTGAAATTTTTCTTTTTTTCCTTTCAATTTCATAATTCACATCAATAAATTTTTATTTTCAAATCAAAATTGTTATGGAAAAATTTAAAACTTATATGGACATGATAGTCATAAATTGTTAGTTTTTAAATATAATAAAGTGTCATAATTCTAAGAAGTAAAATAGAAGTATTCATTCCATTTGTGAAATGAAAGGAATCAAAATCTAGGTAGAATAAGTAATTATCCAATCTTTTAAGAAATTAAGTTGTCTGCCCAATATATCCTATCTTGACATCCAAGTCAACTTCTTTTTCTTTTTTCTTTTTAAATTCATCCAAGTCTATATATAGTGCATCAAAGGTGATGTTATACATCTCAGATTACAATATACTACCAGGAAGACTCTTAGAGAGCACTAAGAAGCAAGAGCAAGAAATAAAATTAGGCTACTATACCAAGCCAAGCTATACCCGTCCACAACTCTCTTTATCCCGGCACCATCCAACCACCCTTTTCGCAATCTTATTCAATTATGCTCAATATAACTTCGAACATTCACTACAACAGATTGCATAATTGGCGACTAAAATTGGCGACCAAAGCAATTTTAGTCGCCAAAAACAGTATATTGGGCGACCAAAATCCAATTTTAGTCGGCATTCATTTACTGTTTTTAGCTACTAAATTCTTTTAGTCGCCGTATAGTATTATTGGCGACCAAATTTACTTTCAGTCGCTGTTGGCAACCATTTTAGGCTACTAAAATTCCATTTAGTCGCCGTATGGTAACATTCTCCGACAAAAAAATTTTGTCCCCAAAAATTGGGAGTATTTTGATGAATATTTGGCGACCACAACATGATTAGTCGTTGTATAATAAACATTGCCGATGAAAATTTCAATTTAGTAGCCAAAATATGGTCTTTTTGGCGACCAAATTTTAGTCGCTGTTCACGACATTTGGCGACAAAAAAATGGTTTAGTCGCTAAAGCTTCGAATTTTTTTTAGAGGGAAACTCATTAATATATTGGCGCCTATATTTAACAATAAATTATTTTTCTTCTGTTTCACACACACACCAACATACAGAGCACTCGATGCCAAACCTCAGCACCGCTGACCACCACCGATCATCACCATCGCTGGCCATCGGCGCTCGCCACCACGACCACTGATTACAGGTATTTCTCTCTCATCTCTCTCCCTCTCTGTCGATCTGTGTCTGTCTGTTTGTATCTCCTTCTCGCTGTCTCTTCCATCCCTGTGTCTCACGATTTGTGTAGGGTTTTTAAATGTTTGTTTTCTTTCATTTTCTGTTCAATTTGTAATCAATTTTTTAGGGATTTTTCTGATTTCGTGAATGGGTGGTTGAGATTTCGGATTGTGGATTTCTGATTCTCCATTTTCTATTGTTCACCTATATGATCGAATGTGCCTCTGTTTTTTGGAATATTCCAAACTAACCCTATATATATATATAATCTAAAAATTTAATCAATTTAGCATTTGATAATCCGAATGTGCCTCTGTTTCCGGGGGGAGATGTGATCTTGGAAACTCTATCAATTTAGCATTTGCCAACGCGATTCAGTTGGGGTTTTAAATGCAAAACAAGGGTTGAAACCTCCCAGTTTCAGTTTTGACACTACACAGATTTTGGGCTTATATCAAAACACTGGGAAGATGTTGATGGGGAAGCATTTGATGCAGCTGTAGATGTTTGTATTGGTGAAATAAATCCATTAGAAAATGCAGTGAAACAGTCCAAGCAGAACACGGGAAGGGCGGAAGCTGCACAAGCAACTGTGGACCAAGTAAAAGTGGAGGGCATTGATACCAATATAGCTGTAATGAAGGTTCATAAAAATATTTTCTATTTGTTTGGCTTTCTTGTGCCAGAACAATAACTTTTAGTAAGAATTGATTTTTACTTTTTATTTTGATTTTTAAGATCATCTGCATTTAGTTAGATAGGTGTAAAAATTGTATTATTATTATTTTTTATCACAGAAACCATGTTTGGTCCAGTCTTTGTGTTTGAAGAAAAGGAAGACTTTTTCCTCATTCTCCTTTAGGTAGATGGCAGCTTTTAAAAATACTGAAGGGTCCCAGTCAACTAGACTATGAACACAATGAGGGGAAGTTAAGCACCTATTTTTCTATTTTAGATAAATCTATCTAATATTTTCCCATATATTCTTCACCTTGATATAGCTGGTCTATTATATATGCATTGTTGGGAAATTGAATGCTGTGATGATTCACCCTTTTGGATTTCTGCTTCTCCATTTCTGCTTTTTTTTTTTTTTTTTTTTGGAATTGAATGCTGTGATCAGGTTAGAAAACTGATATTAAGCCTCTCTGAAATTTGTATCACTTGAAATCCATATTTGCTTTAATTGATCTGAGAGTTGGGGTTGTGTTCCCTTTAATTTGCCTTGTTCTTTCTCTCCTTGTGTTATCATTGTAATGTTCATGAAATTAGGAGAAAATGAAGTATCTTTATCTAGAAATGCTTGTACAATATTTTGCCAATTTGTTGGAATCTAAGGGGAAAAGGGATGAATTTAGATACTATCTATTGTAGGTGTCTAGCTAATAATGAAACCATGGAGCATTTTTCATTGACGTGCTCTTGTGACAATGTTATCCTTTTAGTTACATTGAATTTAGACCATTGTTATCTCCTAATTTAATAATGTACAGAGGCATGAGCAGTTTCTAAGGTACATTTTTTTACATTATATATTTATAGTTTATTAAGCAAATTCATTGTTACAGTTCAGAGGTTCGATATCTCTCGGGTCACTTTGGTGGAACTCCAAACTTTAGGCTTGCACCACCGAAGGAATTAGTTGAAAAGGCAAGTATTGCTTTGTCTTCTTTACATTATTTACACTTTTTGGTTGTTTTGATGCCTTGAAATTTATTAATGAAAAACCTGTTTTCTGTACACCGTTGATTTGTAATTATAATCCAATTCTACCAAGCTCCTAACCAACTATATGCAATTGACAAATAGGCAAAACATCCCGATCTGTTATTACTATTTCGGTAAACATCAAAAAGCAATGCTAATCGAACCCTTAAACTTACTTAAGCTCTCTTCCATTACAGAGTACTTTTCCAAGTTGCCGTCCATTCTCAGGTTCATCTTTGGTTCATGTGTATTGTTCCAATAATGGACAAGAGTTGGATGATGATAAAAGATCGGCTCAAAAGTAAAGAGTATGTACAGGGTGTTCAGTCATTTATTGAGTTCGCTACGAAGAATTTAGGGCCGCATGATGAAATCCGTTGTCCTTGTGTTGATTGCTTGAACGGCACAAAATTTAGTCGACACGTTGTACGATTGCACTTGATTCAAAGAGGAATCACAATTTCTTATCGAACTTGGGTGCACCATGGGGAACATGTTCCCATGTTTCGTGATTATCCTACTATGTGAAGCGATGATACTAAAAGCAACGAACCTGGAATGATAGACAATCACGAAAATGTGGGTGAACTTCCTACCATGTTAGAAGAGATTTACATGAGTGGTCTCATGGATGATCATATCGACGAACAACATACTAGTTCGGAGAGGCACAATTTGTTGAAGTTCATGAAGTTGTTCGATGATGCTCAACGCAAAGTATATCCAGAGTGTGAAAAGTTCTCCATCTTATCCTTCGTAATTAAGATGCTTCATTTGAAGGTGTACAATAAATGGAGCAACAAATCTTTCGATATGGTTATGCAAGTTTTCAAAGACATTTTACCAAAGTGTGATGAAACTATTCCGTGGAACCTTTATGAAGCGAAAAAGTTCTTACGTGAATTGGGTTTGGGATATGAGGCTATTCATGCATGCAAGAATGATTATACCCTATTTTGGAAGGACAACGCCACATTGGAGAATTGCCCTACATGTACGGAGTGTACAGAGTGTAGATACAAGTTGAACGACAAGGCTGGTAAAAAAATTCCATACAAAATACTGAGGTACTTTCCTTTGACACCAAGGTTGAAGAGATTATACATGTCGAAAAAAATAGCCACATTTATGAGATGGCACAAAGATAAGCGTGTGGATGATGGAGTATTACGACATCCAGCTGATGGTGAGGTGTAGACGTCCCCCGAACGCCCCCGGGAGGAACGAGTCCCCCGTTCCGTTCGATATTGGGCTCACTACAGTTCAGACTCTCAATTTGTCACGGTTCTTAATCTGAACCAAAGAGTCCAAATCCGGCAAATCGTTTTGAGAAAACAGATTTTGAAAGAAGTGCCAAACATGGACTGCTTTGCCAGATACAGAGTCGCCACCTAAATATTTTATTTTGGAAAATTTAGGAAACCCTGACTCGTTTGCCTAAGGCCACGTGTCCGTCATCACCAAAGTTGCCTCGGCTCGGGAACTTGGGTACGATTGGGGAAGGTCACTTCGTGAGCACCCCCGCTCGCCCGATCAAAGATCGGCCTCTACTAACCATGATATCTATTTTTGAAAACATTATGCGTTCTTATTCCGGTTATTAGCCTAGATTTACTATGTGATGCGCACAACATACAAGTATAGACTGGATCGCCTGAATTGGAACAAAACATTTCATGTTTGTTTGTTTAAAAATGGTTTGATGGTGCTACCCGCAAGTAGGCTAAGACGTGGATTTGCCACCCTCGGGTGGGCTTAGAAAATATGATTTTGCCACTATCTAGTGGGCTTAAAACACACATTTGATGAATTGTTCCAATCCAAATAACCCAACCTTCACTCACAGGCATTCAGGCAGTTATATCACATAAGCAATTAGCCTTATGGTAAGCATGCTATTCATGGCAGTCACTCACACGTATGCAAGGATGCTAAAGCATAAAACTTACCGAGTACTCCAAGCCAAAACAGAAGCTGATTAGAAATCCATGCATGATCCTAACTATACAGAAGTGCTTAATGCAACACATGCAAAAATGCAACTATAGCAGGCTCGGCTATTCTAAACATGGCATATGAAATGCAACAGCTAACATGTATTCAACTTGGAATTGAAAATACAATGCAGTTAGTATGATGCGCCGAGCCCGGTGCATGCAAGACAGATGAACGAATGCAAACATGCTATCATACTGTATGCTAATTGAAACATGCCCTAATCTAACTATCATAAGCGGGTAAATAAAAGGGAGAAAGACATGGGGTTGGAAGACATACATCACATACACGCACACTTATTACAATATTGCCCTCGCGCGGAGGGTCCGAAAGAATAATACAGTCCTAAATGAATAAATAATACAGTCCCGAATAAATACAAAATCCTCATTAATTTACAAATTAAACTAAGAAAGCTGTAAACTAGCATGCAAGCTAGGGACTGCCTCAACTCCGCTCCGGATGATGAATGATGCATGCTCGGGTTGCTTGGCACGGAAGTCCACTGCGATGCCCCAATTAGCCTCTGTTTGTGATTGATGCCGGAATGCTGTGCAAAGCTTTTGAAAGGCTACTGATTCTTGATTTGCTGCAACAGAGAGCAGTAAAAGGGCATTGCAATGTATTTTCACAAATGTATGCATGCCTCGATCCTCGTGCCACCAATCACGCATATCGATGCATAATGGGCGAGGAGTCGAATTGCACGACTCAATATGAAATGAATGCACATATAAACAAAAAAAACTAAACTCCATCATGGATAATCCGGAGTGTCGGTGACTGGGAATTACGGACACGTGGCCTTTTGGCACCGAGTCAGGGTTTCCTAAATTTCCCAAAATAAAATATTTAGGTGGCGACTCTGTATCTGGCAAAGCAGTCCATGTTTGGCACTACTTTTTCAAAAATCTGTTTCTCAAAACGATTTGCCGGATTTGGACTCTTTGGTTCAGATTTAGAACCGTGACACAAATCGAGTCCGAACTGTAGCATGAGGCCCACGGGCGCGTCTACACATACACAATGCACAATGGACTTACACCAACATGAGTGAACCTCAGCCACACTCACGTCAGTAGCCATTAGATAAAAATGAGACACTCGAGATGTGTGCACGTATGCACGCAAACCGAGGACCGAACCTAAGGCACAACATGCAACTCTAACTAGGTATGGCAAGGCATGAAATATGGTATGCAAACATGCAAATTTCAGCACTGAAATGTGATGCAAAATGATCCCAAAACATGGAAACATGGCACCCGATGCATGGAATGGCCCCAAAACACAAAACTAGGCATACGCATTGGCCTATAGCCATACAAAACATGCATTATTTGAACATGAAGTGTGAAGACAGAATCAATACATTCCCAAAACAAGAATGTTTACAGTTTTAAGCAAGGCCAAACAATGGACACAAATAGGACTAAGCTAGCATGCAAAAATGGCCCCGTAAAAGAGGTAATGAAGCAAGTAGCAGCTTCTGGCCCTGAATGGCCAAGATCCCTTCTACAAAGTTGAAGAGGGGCTCAAAATGAAGCACTTTACAGTTTACAACAAGCCATGAATCTAAACACAAATAGGCCTAAAACATTGTGCAAGAAGCTGATCAAAAAACATTGTGCAAGAAATGGGCCAAAAGGGAGACAAAGAAGCAAGTGATGGTTGCTGGCCTCAAACAGAGGAGGGCCCTTCAACAAAGTTGAAGAGGGGCCCAAACCATGGTGTTTTACAGTTAGTAGCCAAACCCAAAACAGTGCACATGCAAGCTTAAAATACTATGCAAAATAAGGCCTAAAAAGAGGTTTAAACCCAAAGAGCAAACAGGGAGCCTCAAACAGAAAAAGTCCCTTGATCAAACATGAATAGGGGGTCAAAATAAGGCTATTTACAATTCGGACCAGAGCCTAAAAATACAAGCACAAGGGGCTAACAAAACATGCAAAAATAAGGCCAAAAGAGGGATAAAGAGGCAAGTGACAAAAGGAAGCCTCAAACAGTGAAGATCCCTTCAACAATGTTGAAGAAGGCCTCCAAATAAGCCACTTTACAGTTTATAACCAAGCTCAAAACAGTTTATAAATAGGCCTAAAATACTATGCAAGAAAGAGGCACACAAGAGAGGTAAAGAGGCAAGTGTAAAAAGGAAGCCTCAAACAGGGAGAGGCCCTTAAACAAACATGAAAAAGACTTCAAAATAATGCTATTTTCAGTTAGGGTCGGAGGCGAAATATGCAAGCAAGTATGGCTAATATATTGACCAAAATAGGGCAAGAAAGAGGGAGGAGAGGACTTCCCATTGAAGACCAAGTCTTTTACAACTCTTGGACCAAGTTTGGTGGCTCCTTAGCTCTGGAAAACAGCTCCAAGTGGCTGGAATGGATGGTGGTGGTGTGGTGCTAGGTGGTGGTGTAGAAATGGTGTAGGGTTTGAGAGGTTTTGAGGGTTATAGAGTGTAGAGAGAGAGAGAGATACAATGCAAGAGCTTTCAAGCCAATTTTGTAACCCTTTGAAATGCAACTGGAGGTGCTGTTATATAGGCAAAAGAGGGAGGAAAAAAGGAGGGGAATGGAATTCAAGTTTCCCCCCAAAAGTTGGCCCCCCCCGGGGGATATAAAATCTGGGGGGAAACAAAATACATATTTGTAATGTACCAGAGGAGGGGATCATGGCCGGCCGGGTATTTAAGTTGCAGGTGGCCGGCCGGCCCTCCCCACGGCCGGTCGGCCAAGGGTCAAAAGGGTCAATGAAGATTAATGGCCGGCCATGCCAAAAAGAGGGCCACTCATGTGTGCACAACACAACCAAGTGGTCAAAAACTGGAGAAAGTGAACCAGGAGAGAGAAAAAGCCACTTTTAGGAGGGGTTCAAAAGGGTCACACACAATTACTGGCCGGGCATGTGATATTGGTGGCCTCCCAGGTGTGTACAACACAAATATGTGGTTTAGGGCTGGAAAAAGTGGCCTTAGGGTGGTCAACATTGGCTTTCAAGTGAGAAAAACGGGCGACGGAGGAATAAAACTGGTTGTCAGAACAATTACTGGCCTCCCACCCTTCTACGACCTTTTTAGCAGTGAAAACAAGGTCTCCACCAAAAATGAGCCCAAACCGATGCAAAATGAAGGTTCGGGGGCCGAAACGCGCAGCCCGAGGCCCCGAAAACTGACTGTTAGGCACCGGAAGTGGTGTTCGACCACGAAGTTGGTCTCTCGAGCCACAGTGTCCTTCAAAATGGAGCAAATGAGATGCATGCCAAAAATCAGAGCAAACGGAGGTGGTTAAGTGGTCCCGAACTGAGGCACACGGCCAACGGCTCCGAAAAATCCGAAATCGGGCTCCAAACAGGCAAAATGGCCTACGACCATGAAACATAGCCTACGGCCACTGAGAGATGATCTACGAGACCTCTCCCTCCCTTCGAGAAGAGAAAAAAGAGAAAACAGAGCCTGGTTCGCAAACCGAGGCAAAGCATGAAAGAGTTCGGAAGTCCGGAGGCAAGGCTCGCAGCCGAGACTCTGAAACCTCTGAACGAGCACGATATGCAACATCATCGAGCGCTCAATCGGTGACGTCTGAGTCTTAAGGTTGGTCAAAAATGGGATGTCTACATGAGGCATGGAAGGATTTTGATATGTTGCATCCTACGTTCTCTGCAGATCCTCGAAACGTAAGGCTAGGGCTTGCCACAGATGGTTTCAATCCATTCAGAAATATGAGTACATCGTACAGTATGTGGCCCATAATCTTAATGCCTTACAATCTCCCCCTTGGAAGTGCATGAAAGATCCATTTGTCATGATGTCATTGCTTATTCCCGGACGATCCGCACCTGGAAGAGACATCGATGTTTACTTGCAACCATTAGTAGAAGAGTTAACTAATCTGTGGGAGCATGGTGTGCAAACATATGATGCCTCGAATGGCCAAATATTTACAATGCATGCAGCAGTCATGTGGACCATCAATGACTTCCCCGCATATGGTTCCTTGTCTGGTTGGAGTACAAAAGGTTACTTGGCATGCCCTAATTGTAACATGGATGCTTCATCTCAGAGTTTCCAAAGTAAGATAGGGTATATGGGTGCTCGACGGTATTTACCTGAGAACCATAATTGGCAAAGAAGTAGGCTATTCGACGGTGACATTGAGAATCGGTCCAAACCCGTGGAGCTATCGGGAGAACAAATACTGGAGCAAATTAATTTGGGAACGTACAAGTTGTACGGAAAGCATTCAACCAACCAAAAGAGACAAAGGACTGAAAAGCCAAATCCAAACTAGACAAAAAGAAGCATTTTGTTTGACCTACCCTATTGGAAAACACTTAAGCTTCGGCATAACCTTGATGTCATGCACATAGAGAAGAATATATGTGACAATCTGCTTGGGACACTATTGAGCATGGATGGCAAGAACAAGGACACAGACAAAGCACGTTTGGATCTGGAGGACATGCGAATGGCTCTTTCGAGAAGCCTCCGGCATTGTATACATTGTCCCCGGTAGAGAGACAAGGGTTTTCTGATTTCCTGAAATCGATTAAGTATCCTGATGGCTATGCGGCAAATGTATCCAACTGTGTCACCGCGAATGGTGGTAAGTTAGTTGGCCTCAAGAGTCATGACTGTCATGTCCTTCTACAACGACTTCTTCCCATTGGGATGCGAGGATACCTTCCTACCGAGATTGGGACGACATTGTTTAAGTTGGGAACTTTTTTCAAATAGTTGTGCTCAAAGACATTGCGGGTGACTGATTTGGAGAAATTGCAAGAACAAATCGTACTTATACTTTGTAAGCTTGAGAAGATTTTTCCTCCTGCTTTTTTTGATGTCGTGGTCCACTTGGCAATTCATTTGCCTTATGAGGCTATGCTTGGAGGGCCTGTGCAATATCGATGGATGTATCCTATTGAGAGGTATAACTACGATGGGGGTGCTTTTTTCATGTAAATATAGTTCAATATGATCATACTAACGATCAGGTTGATGTGTTACATGTAGGATGCTTGGACTTCTTAAAGGATTCGTGGGCAATAAAGCTCGGCCAGAAGGTTCCGTTGCGGAGGGCTACATATCGAAAGAGTGCATGACGTTTTGTTCAATGTATTTGGATGGAGTTGAAACAGTGTTTAATCGGGCAGAAAGGAACTATGATGGGGTGACAATGGCCCGGGGTTGGTGATTTTCACTCAAAATGTTCGTCCTTTTGGTCAACTCCCAAGGGCAATTGATGTGTCCGTAACTGACCGCGAATTGGCCCATTGGTTTGTCCTACACAATAGTTTGGAAGTTGACGAATATCTAGAGTATGATTCTTCATCATATTTGCAACATACATTTTGTACATGGTTTTTATTTTTTAAAGTCTTCATTATTCCAATTACTTATGAATTACATTGTATTAAGTAGGGAACACAAGCTCGTGTTGCAACAAACATATGGAAGTGACTACAACATTGCAACGCGACAATGCAAAGAATTTCCTAAATGGTTCAAAGATCGCGTAAGCTAACACTCGTTAGCGTATAGTTTGCAGATAATGTTACATTATTCTAAGTTTGAATTAACATGACATACTTTCTTGTGTAGATGAACCAATTGCGAAATCAAAAGTCGCCCGAAGCAACCGATGAGATGTGGTCATTAGCCAATGAACCTAATGCCTTAGTGAACATGTATTCGGGATGCATTGCTAATGGCATCCGATTCCATACTATCGACCATGATAACCGTCGTAAATGTCAAAACAGTGGGTTGGTAGTGGAAGGCGATCACGAAGGCCAATTGATAAAGTTCTACGGCTACCTTTGTAAAGTGTGGGAACTGACATATTTGTTTGGACATCGAGTTGTTTTGTTCCAATGTGAATGGTATAACATCAGTAGTAGTCGAACTTTGCGTGTCGAACCACATGTGACAACTGTTGATGTAAGAATTCGATGGTATAAAGATGACTCGTTTGTGTTCCCAAGCCAAGTTCAACAAGTTTCTATGTTCATGATACGAAGTTAGGGCCGAATTGGCAAGTCGTAGAAAAGTTTCAACATCGACGAATTTGGGATGTGCCAGAGCTGGATGTGCCAGAATTTGATGAAGTGTTGCAAGAAGATGAAACCACTACCGTTGTACCAACTGAGCCTATTGATGATGATGTTGTTTTGCGTCGGGATGACATTGAACCTGAAATTATTTCAATGGAAGTTTCTCAATCCAAAAAACGTGTACAACCTGAAGGTGTTATGGATGATGCTTTCATCTGTGATGACGATGATGAACTAACAATCGCGGGTGATGACGAAGAAGAAGATGAGATACAAAGTGATTTCGATACAGATACAGATACGGACCTAGAGTTTTAACTCACTTTATGGTAAAATTACTTTATGTGTTCTCTAAGTATATTGTTGACGAACTTTGTTTGTTTGTTTATACGGACCTAGAGGTTTCTTCTTCTTCTTGTTTGGACCCCAATTTCCCAACTACATTCATGTGCTATGAATTTAATACCCTTGTAATTAATTTCCTGTATGATTTCTATGAACTTTGGCCGAAAATTGAAAAGCAAATTTGTAGTGAAGTCAGATTTACCATGTGGTCTGCTGTCCCACTTGGCAGATTTTCCTACAATCTGCAGTCTGCTGTCCCATTTGGTAGGTGTTATAAACCTGACCTATATGCCAAATGATTCAAGTTTGGACCATGATATGTCTCCACGATTTTGTAGCTGATATCCTTGGTAGATCAGAGTCCTTTTTAAGAAAGCCCTCTTCTAGGTAGATTCAAACAAAAAATTTGGTGCCTGCTTTAATACGGTTAGTTACAAACTTGACCATACATCTGATGGAAATAATGAGATCAAACCCACAACTCTTTGGTACTGTTACAGTAGGATTCTGATAAACGCATAACCTGTCCTATAGTATACAGTGATTGTCATTTTCATAAATTCAATACTTTAGTTATTTTTATTTTATGTTTTTTTCTTATTCTTCTCTTGCTGCAGTAGGATCAAATGAAGATAGATGGACTTGCATGTGCAGTGCAGATAGTTTACCTAAAGTAGCAGCTGGCAATCACAAACATTATACATAAAAGCCACATGACAACAGTCTCAAGCAAAATATACCAGGACTAAAATTATTGTGGTTGTTGAAAGATAGCGCTTTAGCATAGCTAGTTTACCAGACACTCCCCATAAAATCCTCTGCGTAAACGAACTTTGAAAACCTTATCCAACAATTTTGTAAATAAGTTCAGCTAGAAAGAACGGTTGGTTGTGAGTCTTGCGAGAATGAGTTTGAGCCAATAAATGATGCTAGAAGGAGACCCATAACACTCTTGGCATAGAATTTGTTGTCATTGTTTGGATCTTGCTCAATTCTTGCATAAATGGGAAAGTGAACCAGATTGTCTCTTCAAAGGTGATTATTACTGGTTATGTGGAAGTTCTCAGTAGGATGGTAAGATGATGAATCAAGGGAATTAAGCTTGGTTGACTGGGGGCTTGATTGTGATTGCAGAAAAGATGCTCACGTCAAGCTTAATACATTGGCTGCTTAATCTGCTTAATCATGGTTAGTCTGCTTAATCTGCTGGCTGCTATTTTAGTTTTATTGTTGTAAATGTATGTAAATGATGTGAGTGATGTTTATTACTCATGTCATTTTGTTATTTTTTTATATAGGTACCATGGTTCTTGGAATGAAGACGGGGCAGCAGAAGACAGCAACAAGTGGTAACCTATTATCAGCCTCCGAAGCATGTCCAGCAGTTATTGGCACCCCGTTGACGTTATCTGATGAGACGCAGCCACCAGATGATACACAAATAGTGGTGGAGGAGACGCAGCCAGGTGGCGTTGGTAAGAGCATTTCCGTAGTTGTTTACAAATCTTTTTTTTCTTTTTCTTGGGGTGCATAACTCAGGTCATTACGGAAATGAAAACCCCATAAATAGAAAGAAAAACAAAGAAAATGTGAATGGCTTGTGAATCTGATTGGTAAGGAATGCCTTTGTTCATCTGTAGTTTAATCTGTTTGTTAATCTTGTTAGTCAATGTGAATGCCTTAGTGACCACATAACCTGCCTATAGTACCCAACCCTTCAACTCATTTTGTTGTATCTCAAGTTTAACAGAGGCAACACATGTACTCTTCGGTTGGCCTATAGTTGGTTGAGGTGATATTATAGCTTTATTGTGCTTTACATATTTAAAATTAAAATATGTAAATTTTGTTGTACATAAAGTTCATTGATTTAGTTTTTTTTTTTATCAGCAAAAGAGAAAGAACCTTTATAGATGGAAAACCATACAATGAGATTACATCAAATAAAGGGAAGGAATTTGGTGAGGAACCAAACCCGAAAGGAAAAAAATAGGAGAACATAACACAGACAAAGTGAACCAAAGCAGAACAAAAAATCTAAACAGACCAAGCACAACAGACATAGCAGTAGGAAGACCTATTTTTGAAAAAAATGAACCTAAGCCAAAAACAATTCAAAATGCATACTTGACCCTTTGCCATCAGCCCAGAATTACACAACAGATTCAACCATAGCATACTAGCAAACCTTAGCTTAGCAGCCAAGAGGCCACCAGCAGTCCACCATCAGACCAACAGAGCCAAACAATGTAACAATAGACCACCAGTAGTCCAGCAACATAGCATAACACATCATCCCAGACTTAACAGCCCACAACTAAGCCTAGCAAATCAGTTAAACAGCTCAGCAAGAACACTTGCAGAACACCATATTAGAACAGCATGCAGGACTTGCAGCCATAACTTGCAGCCAGCTTGCCCACTTGCATATCACATCGCCCCAAATTGACAGCCCACTATTAGATTTAGTTGAGTTCTAAACTTAAAAGAAACCAAGGGATGTACACTTAAATATTAGTTTGATAGTCACTAATTATGTCTTTGCTGTTACAATGCATAAAATGTGTTTCTTTTTTTTTTTTTTTTAAATGAAGCAACAACTCATACTAGTTGAGTTCATTAACTTTGTTTGTAATTTGTGACTTGCTTCCCTTTTGTGGCAGGGCGAAAAAGGTCAACTCGTGTACGAGGACGTACATTAGGCAAAGGAGTGCAAAAAAGAATAGTTAAGAAAAAAGGAGAGAAATTACATGTGTATGTCAATCGTGTGTTGAACGCAATCACAAGAGGGAATGCAACCCCAGCGAAAAATGAGTTGGGATTGCAAATTAGACAGTTGTGCCCTCTTCAGAGCGTGAAGTCATGGAGAAAAATCAATCAAAGTACCAAAGATGCGGTCATCCAAGCGGTGCTAGTATGAGATTCATCTTGGTTAAATTATTATGTTATTTGTAATTGCTTAAATTAATTGATGAACTAATTGTCTTATTATGTTTGTATGACAAGTTTGTTATCGGCGATGATTTTGATAATGATGAACAAGCTCAACAAATCCTCAATAGGAAGGCATATTTGCTATACAAGGATTGGAGGTACAATCTAAAGCAAGAGTTCGTCGAACTTGAGGAAAAGGGTGTTGATGACCCCTATAGTCATCCGCCTAGTGGAGTGAGCTTGGACGATTGGAAATATCTTATTGATGTTGCTTGGAAAGACGAATCTCACTTGGTAACAAATTAATTAGAAACCCCATTCTTGAAATTCATTTATGTGAATATAAATAAAAATTCTTTACTAATTATATTTTTTTTTGTAATTTTGTTTTTTGTTTTTTTTTTTCTTGTTAGAAATGCTCTAAAGCTGGTAAAGCAAATAGGGGTATGCTCCCCTACAATCATACAAGTGGATCGCGATCATTTCTTATAGCAATGTCGCTTATGGTGAGAAGTAGTTATTTGTTTAGTAATGTAATGGATGATTGATTATTCTTCATTTTGAATATTACTATGTACTACTTCATCAATGGTATTTTTTCAAACCTAATAGGCAAATGAGGATGGAGAAATAGATTTCCCTGAATTTATAAGAAATCACACAAGTCCAAGAAGACGGGAGACTGGATTGACCCCAAATGTGGTGAGCTACATGTGAGTATTGAATGTTGAAACTAATTTAGTTGCAGACATATTAGTAAAGTTGTTTTCAATTCCTTCAACCATCTTGACTTTATTGTTTTTTTGCCATGACAGGATGATATGGTGAATCTACAAGTCGTAGCCACCGATGCGGGGTTGCCATTGACCCATGAAGAACTATCAAGGTAAGTGCTCGGGGAAAAAAGAAATTACTTGCGTGGATGTGGGGTAGGCCCACAACCCTCATCAACAGCTTCCAGTGCGGCACGAGCACGTGATAAACATATGGAGTCAATGAGAGCGAAACTGGAGGTTCTTCATGAGGAGCATCAAAGAGATTGTGAGGTGTTGCTGAAGGAGAAAGAGGAGCGGCAAAGAGATCATGAGGAGTTGGTCAAGGAGAAAAAGGAGCGACAAAGAGATCATGAGGAGTTGGTCAAGGAGAAAGAGGAGCGACAAAGAGATAAGGAGGAAATTATGAGGGAAAGAGAGGAGCTGATGAAAGAAATTGAGGAAGGAAAAAAAGCACGTGAGGCACAACAAGTACAACTCAATCATTTGAACGACATGGTGTCACGGCTGACAACCCTCTTGCAGGGTTCAGATGGTCATGCTACTATTTGGTAAACATAATTTTATTGATAAGCTAATACAAGTTCTACAAAAATATGGAAAATATTGGCATAGAATTGTTTTCTAAAGTTGTTATGCAAATTTTTTTTTGTTATGTGCTTGGAACAGGTTATGAGGCATATTGTGAGTAGACTTTACAGCAGACGAACCGTAATCTGATTTCCATAAGGTAACCACTGCTTCCAAAATTGCTTCCAAAATTGTCCAATTAATCAAATACATAAATGCATTAAAAAAAATTAAAAGGACACATGCAAATCAAATAATTTGTATTGAACATATTGAACCATTCCAAAGTGGCTCACATTTGGAAGGCATTCAGTACCTCAGAAACAGCCCTCGAAAAACTCCCTTCTGTCTGGATCAACTTAAGCTTTCCTACAGTAATGTATGGGTCAACAGTAGGTATAACCTCAGGATATTGAACTGCAGGAATAAAATACTTCTTCTCTGGCTGAGACATCAAGGCAGACAAGTGTACAATCCAAAAGTAAACCCAGCACAAACCAAGAATTGTTAATTTAATGTCAAACAAATCAATCTTATCAAGAACATGTGTATAAAATTTCAAATGTGCGTATAAGGATCCAAGTAAGTTTTGACAAAATTATTAATAAATAATGATATTAATAATAGATAAAAATATTAATAATAGATAAAGGTCAAAAGGTTTATAAGGTGGGACGTTATTAGCATGTGTACGTTGGGGGTTGCCGTGACAAACGCATATATAAGCTTATAAATATATATTAAAGCTTATATATTACAGCTTATAAATATATATGTTATATAAGCATCTCTATATATTTAGTTTCATGAATAAAATATATATGTGTACAGTTTAGACTAAACTTGACTTGGGGCTCATGCATAACTTGGAGGCAAATTTGCCTTAAACTGTGTGGATACCAATACAGATAAATGGAGGGGCAAATATTGTCCTATGGAAAGTGACCTAGTCCACACCTTGAGAGAGAACCAAGATGAAGGCTTTCTTATGAATAAAAATTATTGGTTGTTGACTGCTCAGGAATTGTAGTTACCGTGATGACCTAGAAAGTGGAAGGTTTGTTGATCATTATGGAGATTTAGATGTTAGATTTTAAGTGCGAGAAACAAATCTTGGAAATGTGAAATATACAACTTACTGGGTAATAAATACACTCTTGAAATTGTATGATGCTGCGAAACACATGGCCTATATACACCTAGAGTTGGGAGAAAACCAAGTACTTATAGAAAAACCAAAAGTAATCCTAGATTTGGAAGAAAACCCAATCCTTATTGAAATCCGAAAAACTGTGTTCGCGCAGTCCGCTTGAGCGACCAAAATCCCGCTCAAGCGTCTTCAGCAAAATATGCGCGTGATATAACAGAGGTCCGCTCGAGTGTTAGAGAACCCCCTCGAGCGCGAAATCACACAGCTCAGTACTTTTACAGGCGACCAAAACTGCTAGATCCAGAGATTCTCCGCTCGAGCAGGGTAATGTCCACTTGAGCGAACAGGCAACTTGGAATGCATTTTTGCATTTTGCTTCGGGGGCGCTGCCCCTCTCCCCTCCTGGGCGCTGCCCCGGACCCGCCAAGGGGCGCTACCCCGTGGACCCCCGCGAGCTGATCGGGCAGCTCGATCCCTGTCATAATTAGCGAAGTGGCAATCTTGAAAGCATTAGCATCACAAACTTCTCTGAAAGGCTCGATTCGGGTTGGATTCGCATCTAACAACTCATAGCCTCACTGAAATAAAAATGCGAATAAAATTATAACTCAAAGGAGTTTTGTCAAACGGGATTGCCAAGAAATAAACCTAAGAGAGGCTAAACTCAATTTTTTTTTTTTTTTTTTATGTCAAGACGACTTCAAACTGCGAGGATTGAAACACTTTTGAGGTAGGTTTATTATGTCCTTGTTTACTTCATTTTGTTGTTTTAAGGATTTCTTGCAACAATATTCCTTGATTCATAACATGCCTTCCTGACTTCATGAGTTGGATTTCCATATTTCATTTTTGCGAACTTGATATTATTACTTATCATTAACTTCTTGACGTAAATCTAGTCTTATGTTAAAATAGTTGTTTGAAATACTCTTTTCATGTTTTTCACAAACAAAAATTTGATACAAAATTCTAAACTAGAATAATGTGGCAGTGATTTTTACAAAAAATATAAATCATTTTGATGGATTTTAATATTTTGAATGATAAGATTTTATTACATCATTCTGAATATTTCTTTTCATATTTTTTTATAAATTCTTTTTATTTATATAACATTTTCCTTTTTTTTTCAAAGCACCTCCTCCCTTGCTGCCTCACAGAACAAGATTGTGTCATCCGCAAACTGTAAGTGAGTAATGGTAAGATCATTGGTACCAATAGTTGCTCCTTTAATCAACCCCAACTGTATAGCTCTGTTCAGCAAAAGATCTTTTAGTTATAATCCAAAAGATCTTCAGTTATAACTGATGTTCTATTTGGCTACAATTCTTTTTTTTTAATTTTATTTTTTATAATTATAACTTGTACAAGATTCAGTTAGTGCATTTATGGGACATTTGTGGTAATGAAACCCACAAATATCATAATTTACATATGGTACATATCTTTTTGAAGGTGTGTACCGTAACAATTCCCTGATTAGGTAGTTTCCTTCGTGATTTCACTTTATTCTGGGCAAAATTTTGGTTTTCTCATTTTCATTTCATAATCAACAATCATGAATGATCCAAATCAATACATTTTTATTTTCATTTTCAATTCGAGGATCAATTACATTTAGTCTACATTCTATTTTCTAAAGTGTTTTGTTAAAATGTGCCTTGAAAACATATATTATGATTGCATTAAATAAGGATAATTACACCCACTTATATAGGAAAAAATTAAAAAGTCTAAAAGATATTTTAACTTAATAATTCTTTTTTTATAATGAGACCAAATTAACCTTTTATGTTTCTTCCATTTAATCTTTTCACATTTTTTTTTGTGGTAAAAAATTAAAATTAGTTTGATAAAAATAAATACAAAAAAGAAGAAGATATTTTTAAATTTTAAAAATCATTTATTTCCCAAAATGAAAAAATTATATAATACAACTTGCATTAAAATGTCTCAAAATAATTTGATGAATCCAACAATCTTATTTGTGTGGAAATAATAGTATACCCTACAGTTTACACTTGAGTTAGTTAATATCCATAAATGACCGAAATCTCCACAGTTTGAAATTATACATTTGTCCAAAACTTACTAAGGGACTGTTGTACTCCTTTTACAATGTTCTTTTACAATGTTTGAAGAATCCACATTTCAAGTAATTTCAAATCAAAACCCCACAGTTTAAAATTACACATTCATCCAAAACTTATTAAGGAGTTTTTGTAATCTTTTTAAAATGTTTGAAAAATCTCACATTTTAAGTAATTTCAAATCAAAATTTCACAGTTTAAAATTATATATTTATCCAAAACTTACTAAGCGGATTTTTGTACTCTGTTTAAAATGTTTGAAAAATCTCACATTTCAAGTTGTTCCAAATCAAAACTCCACGGTTTGAAATTACACATTTATCCAAAACTTACTAAGGGATTTTTTTATTACTTTTAAAATGTTTGAAGAATTACACATTTCAAGTCATTCCAAATTAAAACCTCACAGTTTGAAATTATATATTTGTCAAATCTTACCAAGAGATTTGTTTTTACTCCTTTTGAAATGTTTAAAAAAATCACAGATTTCAAGCCATCCCACATTTCATTTTGAAATTACGTAAGGCATTTTTTAAAAATTCCACATTTGAAGTCATTTTTGTATTTCTTTTGAAATATTTGAAAATTTTCACATTTGAAGCCATTCCAAATATATATATATATATATATATATATATATATAAATCCATCCCAAATTTGATTCATGTGTTGTGTATCTTACCTTTCCAACACAAAAGAAAAAAAGAAAAAAAAAAGAAAAAGAAAAAGAAAAAGAAAATGTAATCGAAATAAGGGTATAATCGTAAACTCAATTTTCAAAGAATATATTTATCTTTCCAAAATCAATAAAACTAATTAATTTATAATAAATTTTTTTAAATTAAACGGATCAGTATTCTTAAAAATAAAAATGAGATTTATGAATAAATTTTCGTAAAACATCCCCATCTTGGGCTTTTAAGTCATCCATAATACAACTTGCATTACGATATATATAGTGCATTGAAGACTCTTGAGAGCACAAAAAACAATCAGGCCACCATACCGACCAAGTTGTAGCTCTCTCTCTCTCTCTCTACACCTTATTCAATAAAATTTTCGACTTTCTTGAAGTTTGTGATCAAACGAGATAATTGGAGAACACTTTTGAGGTTAGTTTATTTATTTATTTATTTTTTTGTTCTTGTTTACTTCATTTTGCTGTTAACAAGATCCTTACATTATATCCAACCCTAATAAGATACATGATTATATCTGCTCTTATCTAATTAATGTGGGAACCCTACATATTCTCCTATGATAACTCTGTAATAACTCTCATAACCCATCATCCACTTATTAAATTAATTAATCAATTAAATAATTAATTGAATATTAAATTACACGCAAGGATAGAATGAAATAGTCAGCCTTTACGGCACTTCATCAATTAGTACAATCTATACTTACTATATATTAAACAAAAGGGGGTTTCTAATCACAAGTCTTGTAGGAGCTCCAACATTTCAATCTTAATTTTCTAATTTTTTGATTTAAAAATAATAATTACCTCAGCATTTATTGATTTCTTCCAATCCACAGGCCTTTTGATTTCTCTCATAGTTATTGTAGCACCTTTTTCAACTTCTCCCATACACTATAGTTAGTAATAGGATTATTAAATTATTTTTATAAAAATTTAAAAATAATAATTTGTATATTAAAAAAATATCTAAAATAAATATAAATATAAATATAAATATAAATATCTATCTATATCTATAGTATATATTAAGCAAAATGGGGTTTCTGACTACAAGCCTTGTGGGAGCTCCAACATCCCAATCTTCATTTTCTAATTTTTTGATTTAAAAATAATAATTATCTCAGCATTTATTAATTTCTTCCAATCCACAAGCCTTTTGATTTCTCTCATAGTTATTGTAGCACATTTTTCAACTTCTCCCATACACTATAGTTAGTGATAGAATTATTAAATTATTTTTATAAAAATTTTAAAAATAATAATTTGTATATTAAAAAAATATCTAAAATAAATATAAATATAAATATAAATATAAATATCTATCTATATCTATAGTATATATTAAGCAAAATGGGGTTTCTGACTACAAGCCTTGTGGGAGCTCCAACATCCCAATCTTCATTTTCTAATTTTTTGATTTAAAAATAATAATTATCTCAGCATTTATTAATTTCTTCCAATCCACAAGCCTTTTGATTTCTCTCATAGTTATTGTAGCACATTTTTCAACTTCTCCCATACACTATAGTTAGTGATAGAATTATTAAATTATTTTTATAAAAATTTTAAAAATAATAATTTGTATATTAAAAAAATATCTAAAATAAATATAAATATAAATATAAATATAAATATCTATCTATATCTATAGTATATATTAAGCAAAATGGGGTTTCTGACTACAAGCCTTGTGGGAGCTCCAACATCCCAATCTTCATTTTCTAATTTTTTGATTTAAAAATAATAATTATCTCAGCATTTATTAATTTCTTCCAATCCACAAGCCTTTTGATTTCTCTCATAGTTATTGTAGCACATTTTTCAACTTCTCCCATACACTATAGTTAGTGATAGAATTATTAAATTATTTTTATAAAAATTTTAAAAATAATAATTTGTATATTAAAAAAATATCTAAAATAAATATAAATATAAATATAAATATCTATCTATATATTATATAAGGAAAAGGCTTGTGAGAGTTCCAAACTCTCATTCCACAATTATTAATTTTTGTGATTTTAAAAATATTTAAAAATAATTATATTGGCTAACAAAGTAATTATAGATTGAAAAAAAAAACAAAAAACAAAAAATCACCTAAAATTTTGAATTATAAGTTCCTAAAATCTCCCCCAATATTTCTCTCTTTCCTAAATCCCATCTCATAATAAAGTAACTATACATTAAAAAAAAAAAAAATCTCACCCAAAAAAAAAAAAATTCTCATCTCATAACAAAGTAATTATATATATATTTTTTTTAAAAAAAACATTATGGATTGAAAAGAACGTAAAACCACAATTGCTAATTTTTGTAATTGTAAAATATTTAAAAATAGTACTATTGGCTAACAAAATAATTATAGATTAAAAAAACTAAAATTGTTAATTTTTGTAATTTTAAAAATATTATTTAAAAATAATACTATTGGCTAACAAAGTAACTATAGATTTTAAAAAAAAAAAATTGAATTACAAGTTTCTGAAATCTCTCCCTAATATTTATCTCTTTCCTAAATCTCATAATCTATCTATCTATACTATCTATATAAGCAAATGTAGTAGAGCATGAGAATTCTCCAAACTCCTAATACTAAACTCTTATGGATTATCTTTCTTACGTGTTACCTCTCAAGTCTTCATAACTGATAAATCTCACCAATCATATCACATACAGAAAGGGGAAAAAACTCTGTTTTTCTTGGATTTATTATGACAAACTTCAAAGATGCAAATTGAAATTTAATGATTCTCGACCCATGCTTACAAGGAAATCTTACCATTGCCTCAAAGTTAAAATCCAGAAGTATGTTGGCTGCCTTAATGTCACGATGTATGATCTTAGGATGGCCTGCAAATAAAAAAAATTCAATTAAAAAAATATATTAACCCCAGTATCATATGCTAAAGAGTCGCTTCTTGCTTCTAAAACGAGAAGCAAGTATATGTATGAAGAGAACTTACAGTCCTCGTGCAGATAAGCCAGTCCTTTAGCAGACCCTAGAGCAATTCTCAATCTTGTGGACCAATCCATGGTAGGTCTTCCCTTTCCTGAAACGTTTTATTTTCTATATCAGAATCAATTTTACCAGAAGCATCCAGCATCAGCTCAACCGGTTCTTAGACAATAAATTATACGTAGGACTCATAACTCAAGTACATTTGGCGACTAGAGTTAATTAATAATCTATTGTTTATTGAGAAGGATTGTTCAGAAAATATACATGCAAATTTAAAAGTAAGAACCACTGGTTAAACAGATGCATTTCACAGTTACATTATACAAAAATAGGCTACAACAAGCTAAATTATTATTAATATTATTGATTTTTTTTTTTTTTTTTTGGTTTGGGCCAAAA
>NW_021025567.1:739716-766352 GCF_004153795.1 Camellia sinensis | reverse complement strand
ACGTTCGGGGCCAGACTCAATTTTGGGCTCAAAGTCGGCCCAAAAATAAGCCTATGTAAACCAATTTTCCAACAGTAGCAACAAAATTCTCCAGCCACTTTGCCTACGTTTCACTATAATTCCCTCTTGGCCCAAATATCTATATAACTACATTATCATCTTTGGTTAAACACAATTACATTTTAACATATACAATTATAAAATTAAATATTCTTTTCCAAGTATTCAATTTAACTATTTTATTATTAATTTAGCTTATGGTATTCAAAAATAGCATTATCGTATAATTTTCGTGAAAGGTATTATTCGGAGTGTTACAGGAATGACGTGTTTGGTTTCTTTGAGTATCTTTAATGACATGGTGCCTTTACCTTCCAAGGCAAAAATCAAGGTCATGTCATTGGTTGTAAAGGTCAAGTTCTTCTTACCCAATTATGAATGCTTTTGGTTTTTTCATTGTATCGTTGGAAGATTGCAACTACATTATCATCTGATTTCCTACACTTCCTTGGATCCATCCTTTCCGTTGTTAGAGCTTGGATCAAATACCAAAACGGGGTCTTTTTGAAGCTCCTACAACTTGATTGAATTTATTTAAGTGTTTGAAAAAAGGACACACCAGATGAGAGGGTTTGATCGGTATTGAATGTTGTAATTAGCTCTCTTCCTTTGGAGTTTCACAGGTCTTTTTCCCTTTGAGCTTGAGTTGTTGAAGTTGGTGTCATCCTCTTTATGCTTCACTATAAGAAAAAACACCTTTGGCGACTAAATTTTTTAGTCGCCAAAAGTCAGGTTTTTTTAGTTTCCCCGACTAAATTTTTAGTTGCCGTTTTGGTTCGCCAGAAAACAGTCGAGAAAGGTATTGGCGACTAAAAAAATTTTTGTCACACAAAAGCAAATCTTTTAGCGACCAAAAACTTTGGTGCCAATAGTCAATTATATTTTTTAAATTATACATTTACCGACTAATGTTTTAGTCGCCAATAGTCAATTTATAGTCGCCAAAAGGCTTATTTGTGAAAAAAAAAAAAATTACCACTTTGCTCTTGTGGAGATTCAAAACCATCAACCTCAAGCTTGGTTGCCAATAGTCAATATATATTTTTTAAATTATACATTTACCGACTAATGTTTAGTCCACAATAGTCAATTATATATTTTTTAAATTAAAAATTACCGAAAATATTTTTTAGTCGCCAATACTCAAGCTTTTTGGCAACCAAACATTTTAGTCGCCAAAAGTTTATTTGTGTGAAAAAAAAAAATTACCACTTTGCTCTTGTGGAGATTCAAAACCATCAACCTCCCACACCATAAACCTTATACAACACACTCTTTCCACTACGCCTCCATAACCACCGATCATATGATTATATATGCAACATATATTATTTATATAGTACATAAACCCGTATTAATATAAAAGTATATATATAAACATAATTATTTTTTATTAAACATAATTTATTTAAAAATAAATTATTTAGTAGAGCGCTAAAATTACCACTTTTGGCGACTAAACTTCTTTTTAGTCGCCAAAAAGCCTCACTTTTGGCTACTAAACATGTTTTTAGTGGCCAAATGCCTCACTTTAGGCTACTAAATTTTTTTTAGTCGCCAAAGGTCCTTACATTTGGCTACTTCAATTTTTTTAGTCTGTCAAAGCCATATATTGGCGACCAAATAGACTTTTAGTTGCCAAAACCTATACATTTGGCTACTAAATTTTTTTAGTGGCTACTACTGCTTTTTTAGTCACCAAAAATGCTACTTTCAGCGTCGAAAGTTGATTTTTTAGTCACCGAAAATGCTTTTTCTTGTAGTGCATGTTGCCTCTTTGACTTGGACTTTTTATATTTGGTGTGGAGTTTGTGGTGTTTTGCTGCTGCTGCTGCGTTTTGATCTAAGATCATAAGAGGCAGACTTAGAGACTTTCGGGTTTTTTTTAGTGTTTCTACTGTTTTTCTACTTCTGCACTTTGCTATTTCTAGACAATGAAAACATAAAGATCAATATTTAATCCAAGAGAAAATTACACATGGCAGAGAAAATTAAAATGCTAAAGAAAATTACACATGAGAGAAAAGTAATGTGGCTTGAGAAAATTAGACACAAGCAAGAGAGAGTATTTTCCTGTGGAATACATGTGGCCACAGAAAATTTCCATTCCTAGAGAAATTTTCAATAACTGAGAAAATTAAAGATACGAATACACAATTAGCCAGAGAAAATAAACAAAGCAAAATAAACATGCCAGAGAAAATTACACAACAGAGAAATTTGGAGGAAAGCGAGAATTGAACAAAATAAAAATGCCAGAAAAAATTTTAACAATTGCGAAAATTACACATACAAGTAACATATAGCCAGAGAAATCCAAAAAAGAAACATAAATCTAGCAAGTCACAGAAAATTAAAATGCCAGAGAAATTTACAGACACAAGCACACAACAAGCTTCAATAATAAGCTTGAAATGCACAGAAATTTTATTTTTCAAAACAACAGGGAAATTTTCAATAGAAAGACAATGAAAACATAAAGATATCAACATTAAATCCTAGAGTAAATTAAACATGGCAGAGAAAATTAAGCCATGGCAAAGAAGGAAAAACTTAAATTTTTAACATCTTATTGTGTTCTGGGTAACATGGATGTTTTGACAGCTTAATATTTGTTGGAATGGATTGCACAATGGGCCCGTAGGATTTATTAAGTGGTTTTTAACAAAACAAATCAAACATGGCAGAGAAAATTAGACACATAAGAGAGAAAAGTAATGTGGCTAGAGAAAATTAGACACACAATAGAGTACTAGGTGTTTTTCAATGGAATACATGTAGCCACAGAAAATTTCCATTCCCAGAGAAATTTTCAATAGCTGAGAAAATTAAAGATACGAATACATAATTAGCCAAAGAAAATAAACATTGCAACATAAACATGCCAGAGAAAATTACACAATAAAGAAATTTTGAGGAAAGCGAGAATTGAACAAAATAAACATGCCAGAGAAATTTTCAACATTTGTAAAAATTACACATAAAAGTAAAATATAGCCAGAGAAAATTCGAAAAAGAAACATAAATCTAGCAAGCCATAGAAAATTAAAATGCCAGAGAAATTTACAGACACATGAAATGATCATAAATTTTATTTTCAAAACAACAGGGAAATTTTCAATAGAAACCCTAATTAATGGAAGGCTAATATAAAATGGAATTAACTGTGCTTTAAGAGAAAAACTTACCAGAGTAAGGATGAAATCCTAATTACGAACTGTGATAAAGAAGATGAACCGAGACGACGACCAACAGTGATGAAGATGAACTGACACGACGACTCACAGTGATGAAGATGAATCGAAATGACGACAAACAGTGAAAATGCGTCAGAGAAATTTGTGCAGAAGGAATCGAAAATATTTTCGCGGAAGATGATGAAACCCTAATGTCTATCGTGAAGGTGATTTTGAAACCCTAGTGTCTCTGTTCTCGCTCATGGATGTCAGTTGTGCAACTCGTTGTCAGAGAAATTTGATCGAAATGAATGCAGATTAGTTTTCTCGGACGGTTGAGTGTCAAGGGTATTTTGGTCCAAGAAATGAATAAAAAGTGCGGGTGTTTTGGTTTAGGGATATCATCTATTTTTTTTAGTGTCCTTTATCCCCTAAATTGCTATTATTAGAGACCTTAAAAAAAAATCACCGATATTAAGGTAAGCACGTATCTATTGTAGAAGATAAGTAAAAAAATACTATAGATAATTACCCTTATCTGTATAAAGGAAATTCAATATATGGATTGGCGCCCACTTTTCAAAGACAGAATAAAAATTTAAGGTTTTTTTGAAATAAAATTTTAACTAAATAGGGTGTTTTACTAATTTATAATATTTATGGGCTTATACTTTATTTTTATAATCTTTGTAGGGACTAAGTAAGTTTTAATTAAATACTTTAGGGACTTAATGGATTCAATTGATAGTTTAGGGACTAAATAGATTTGATTTATATACTTTAGGGACTAAATAGAGAATTTGATGATAGTTTAGGAACTAAATAGATTCAATTGATAGTTCAAGAACCAAATAGAGAATTTGATGATAATTTAGGGGTAGAAATATACATGTAAAAATATAACCACACTAGATTGGTCATTTTCATTGACTTTTCAATCATCCTGCCCCTTCCCTTTTCTATTCCACTAACTCTTCTCATTTTTCTCTTACAATTTTGATTAATTTAAAAAATTGGACTAATTATATTACGTAAAATCATATTGTCATTTTTCTTCTTTTTTTATCGAAAAAAAAAAGACGATTTGTGGAGATATTATAGTATTTGTGGCTCAGATCCTAGAGTAACCGGTTACCGACCATATTTAACTTAATCCACCACCGGAACACACAATAAATCTCACTCACCTACCACAACAAAAGGCAAAGTCTCGATTAGAATATAGCACAATCAACTAAAATTGTTTTGCACCCCCAAAGTTTGAACCCTGATGTTATATGTAAATGACAAGTGCATTATTCATTTGGTTACTACCTCGGTGGTTTTTTTTCTTTCTTCTCTCTTTTCCAATGAACTGTTCCTTATCCATTTCCTAATAAAAAATGAGAATTAGAATAGACATTGGCGACGAACAACGAAAATAAGAATCAACAGTGACGGGGTGGTGGCAAATATGGTTAGGGATGGGGTTGTCTATTTCTAAGGGATAAAAATATAATTTAAAAAATTTAGAAAATTTATACGTAAATAGAATTATCAATTCGTTTGTTAAGACACACAAATTATGATGGGTAAATTAAAAATATATTATCTGAAATTTGCTTAAAATATGAATGGTCTCATGTGATTCTAAAAATTATATCTTATCCTTAAAGTTTTTTTAATTTCATAACAAATAGACCATTTTTCTAATAAATCATCAAGTCAATTTACAGTTTGTAATGATGTCAACAATTTATTTCAATTAACAACTCAAGTAATTTTATTATTGTGTAGAAGAGTAGTTAATAATTTTATTTTTTCAGTTAATTCTATTAAATAAAAAATCCTAACAAGGGAATATTTGTAATTTTCTAAATGAAAGAGGACAATCCGTATTTTAAACAAAATTTCAGGAGTGTATTTGTAATTTACCCAATTATGATGTATATGTTGAGTATAAAGGGTAGTTTTGGAAAGTGGGTATTAGTGCGATTTGAAGATAAAATTATGAGAAATTCTTCTTACACTACGAAATCAGCTTATTACACCCTTAACTTTTTACTTTTTTTTATTATTACATTTTTATCCTTAATGAAAAATATAAAAATCCCTCAAATCTAAAAAGATGAAATTTTAATTTTTTCTTCTACCTACCTCCTTTATCTCCACCAGAGCACCATCCACCATCGCCCGCCGCCACCCCAACATTCTTTCTTCTCTCCAGTGACGCCCTAGTTATCTCTCATCTCGTTTTTCTTCCTCTCCTCTTTATTCTTCTTCATTCACTTTCTTAAAACCCTATATCTAAAAGTAAAAATCACAGATAGCGATGGAGATGGGTTGTGATGACAGTGGGTCACAAGATAGGAATTGCGACAGTGGTGATGGTGATGTCGAAGTGGGTAGCTGGCGATCACGATGGCTAAGGTCGTGATGGTGACAGCTCGCATACATAGGAACTATGATGGCGATAGGTCATCGGTCGTAGAGGGCTACGATGGCGGTGGATCAGCAATCTTAGGGAACTGCGACAGTAGTGGATTGACTGTAGTGGATGGCAGTGAGTCGGCTGTCGTTGGAGTTTGCAATAGCAGTAGTTTGTGCAATAATAAGGGTTTGCGAAGGCAAATGGATAGGGTGCTGCTGGGTGGATCACAAATGGACAGGACGTGAGGAAGGACTGGTTGAAGGTAGTGGAAGGTGGTGGTAATGCGGTTGTAAGATTTGTTGGACAATCTTCACTGTATTTAAATAAATTAACTCTGTTTGTGTACTAAACGACAAACAGAATACAAAAAATAAAAACCGTAGGGACCTGTTTGGAACCCTGTTTGGGTGTACAGTAAAACCAGACCAGATTATTTCTGGAAATAATTTGAATTCTGGACAGTTGGACAGATTTTATTTCAAAAATAAAATTAATTCCAAATGTTTTTGGCCCAAAAAGATTAGTATTGGGGCGGACAAGCCCAACCCAACCTCACACCACGCATCCGCGCCCAAGCCCAGCCTGCCGGACAAGACGGATGGTGGCAGCCGCGCGCTTGATTATTTTTGGGTCCAATGGGTCTAGCCCAATTAGTCCATAACCTCTTCCTTCTACAAACTTGGGTTGCCTCTTGGGGCCTACCCATAAATTTCTTCCCACCAAACCAATGTGGGACAAGCCTATATTCAAACCTTTAAGGATTTTCCACCAAAACTCCATTTTCATAGAGCACACTTTGGCTTCAATTTCCCATTCACTCGATAATGGTTTTGAGCAACTAAATATACCATGTGAATCACAAGGCGGCATAGAACGCGTTACCACTTTGACCCACGAAAATCGACGCATGGTCCCACCTAAAACTTAGACTAAAGTTGGTGAAAAATTCTATTTTTACCCAGATTTTTCCAACCATTTCTAACAAGATTAGTGTTTGAATGAGTTGAAGGCATAAGGAGAAAAAATTGGCAGGGATGAGGATTGGTTTGAAATTATGAAAAGTATAAAGTGATAAAAATTATAAAAAAAAAATTTAATTTTTTTAAAAGGTGTAATGAGAAAAAGAGTGTAAGGAGATAAATTAATGGTGTAAGTAGAATTACACTAAAATTATAAACTAAATTGTGAAGGCTAGATTGACAAATAACTAAATTGTGGTTTGGACAGTTACAATTTGTTAGTTGATTAAAGAATAATATTAAACAATTGTTAACCATTTGCATAATATATAACTTTAAATAATATTATATACACACACATATATATATGATATTAATTTGTAATAAATTTTACATATAAATTTGTGACACACTAATATTTGCTTTGATATTTCATTAGAGGTAAAAAAAAAAAAATATATATATATATATATGTATATATATATTTATATAAGTATAACTATCACATAGTGAGATGATTTAGAAGACAGATTATAAACAAACTAACTTTTGTGGTTAACGGATTGAATGGTATTTTGCACCGTCCTTCTATGTAATATTCAAATATTAAGGTTTAAATTATTATTATTTTTTTATTATACTTTGTACCCTTAAACTATCATCAAATTGTCTACTTAATCCCTGAACAATCAATTGTGTCTATTAGGTCCCTAAAATATATAAATCAAAATCTATTTAGTCCCTAAACTATCGATTGAATCTATTAAGTTCATAAAGTATTTAATTAAAACTTATTTAGTCCCTAAAAGGATTATAAAAATAAACTATAAGCCCATAAATATTATAAATTAGTAAAACATCCTATTTAGTTAAAATTTTATTTCAAAAAAAATCTTAAATTTTTATTCTGTCTTTGAAAAGTGGGTGCCAATTCATATATTGAATTTTCTTTATAAGAATAAGGATAATTATTTACAGTATTTTTTTACTTTTCTTCTACAATAGATTCGGGCTTGCCTTAATATTTAGTATTATATGTCAGATTTCGTTTATAATTTCTAATTGATTGTTTTTAAGTTTTTTGCTAAATTCTTTTTATCACTTAATTAATTTATTATTTTGTTCTATTACTATTTGTACAAAAGTGTTATTATTTAAACTATTCAATTCTACTTCTTCAGTATATCTAATATTCATATAATCTGTTGGTAAGATTGAAAAATCATACTCTAATTTAATATTAATTTAAACACAAAATGAAATAAAATATCTTTTAAAGACAAAATAAAAAATTAAAAGATTATAAACAAACTCATTTTTGTGGTTAAGGGATTGAATGGTATTTTGAACCGTCCTTCTATGTAATATTCAAATATTAAGGTTTAATTTGTTTTTTTGGTTTTTTTTTTTTTATAAAAAAACTAAGGTTAAATTTGTTGTAGGAGTTAAACCATAGCCTAGGGTTGTCATTTCGCCAAACAAGCTTTTCGAAATTTGGGGCTCAATTTGGGGCAATTCTATTTCCACATATCAAATTATCTTTGTGTACATCTTTTCTCAATCCACACATGTAGTAATTTGATTTTTATTTCTTTGTCTCAGTCCACACACTTCACATTCCAAATATATCCTCACATTCTCTGTGCACATCCTCTCATTCCATCCTTTCTCCCTCCAAAAACCTTAACCCTAACTACACCAGTTATTCGCGACGACGATAGCGACGACATCAAACACTGCCCCTTCCTAGCCTCTCAGCCACTCTCACACAAGGTTCAGGTGTGATTAAGCTCGTTGATTATTTGATTTTGTCTCATAGATACATATATATATATATATATATTTGGATTTGGATATAGTGTCTTAGGATTTGAGAGTTAGAGTCAAGAAGACAAACAGCAACCATGTCACTTACGCCTAGTGCGAGAGCCAAGGTTCGCCGGAGATGTGTATGGAGAAATTGATCTTAAGGCGCAAAAGACTAGTATTGCAATGGAATCTTTTATTTTTACTGTTTCTGAGGGTAATTTCTCTGGCCTTGACATAGAAGTTGTCTTCTTTCTTATGACTACTACAAGTTTTTCTTTGTAGGCTATTCTGGATAATTGCATTATGTGCTATTTAAACTTGATGATCTCTTTCATCTTGCAAAGAACATGATGCAACCATGGATTATAGATTTTGGAGAATTAATATTCAGGAAGGAAATAGATTTGAAAATTGGATTTTGATCGTCTCTTTTTCTTACCCTTTCTTGTTTGCTAAAAATGGGATTCAATCAAGAAAAATGAAAAAAAAAAAGAATTGACAGTTACATGTTGAAAATGTATCACCTTTTAGTAAATCTGACTAATAAATTATGTATGCATACAAGCATGATTCAATTTTATTTTTTGGGTGACCAAATATCATTTTTTTTTTTTTTTTGTGATTGAATCCTTAATTTGTATTTTTGACATTTTCATAAATTTTTTAATACTTTTATCAATTTTGTTAATATTTTAAATCTATTTAATCTAAATACATTTAGAAAGTACAAATTTTAAAAAAAAAAAAAAAAATTCAAACTCTGTATTTGAGATGGTGGTGGGTGAGATATGAATGGAAAAATTATGAAATATGTGGGTGAGATAATAATGGGTGAGATGATAATTTTATTAAAGGATAAAATTGTAACGCTAAAATGATTCATTAAATATGTGGGGGGTAAGGAAACGCCTAAAACTTGGTACGTTGAAATAAAATTTCCCCTCAATTTGCCTTTTATTAGAAGAACAAAATTTTGGGGCAACAAAATTGGTGGCGGTGGTGGTGGTGGTGGTGATGATGATGATGATGGAGGAAGAACGCCTGAAACGCCTGAAACGCCATGAGTTGATTGAGGAGGAACGCAAGAAGTTGTTGATCGAGGAGGTATTTTTGAGGCTTCCACCGCCGTCGGTGGCTCGATTCAAATCCATTTCCAAGTGGTGGCGACGATATCTGTCCGAACCACCGTTCGTGGATAGATATGAGGCTAGAAATCTCTCGGTTTTAGGGTTTTTCTACCAGACAAACTACAAAAAGTTCGTTTTCAGAGCGATCCCATCCAATCCCAATCCCAATCCCAATGATAAGAGTTCGAGTTCGATTTCGATTTCCACAGGCAATCGCCTGCGAATCGGTTTTGAGGGCCATATTGGAGCATCAGATAACACCCTGCTAGTCATTAACTTTTCCAATGGCCTACTCCTCCTCTACTCTTCAATGCCTGTTCCTTACTATGAGGTTTATAATCCTACTACCAGTGATAAAGTCTCTGTCCGATTCTCTTACGATTACGAAACCTTTGCCACACGGTATATGGTATTTGGATTTGCTTTTGATCCTTATTCTACCCATCCCTGCTTCACAATCGTCGACATTGCAGATACTGGAGCCCGTAAGTTTCGGGTTTTTTCAATGTGTTCTGGTCTCCAGACAAATGTGGGCTCCAGACAGATGCCAAGTTCATTAACCATTTTTATTATTTCTGTAATCAGGATGATTCATATCTGGAAAGTTACATTAGCACTATTGGAGTTGACTTCGTAAGCAATCTTTTTTATTTCCCTTGGTTTGGGTTGCTGATTACCTTAACATAGATTGTAAAGTTGTAAATTATTCTTATGTTCTCTTCTGCAGAAAATCCGCACAGTTGAGCAGGATGGAAAACCATTAAACTCCAGATTGTAAGTTTTAAGTGCGTTATTAGTTTGGTTTGTCTATGAAAGCTGTAAATTTCAGTTTCAGCTTTGATTTAGTGTTTGATTGGGAATCTGTGTAAATAAGGAATGCCATATAAACATTTCTTTGCCATAGGATGGAAATTTTGCATAAAAGTAGGCTTAAATTCTATAAAAATTTGAAGGATAGCTTTATTCGAAATGAAATCCAGAGAATTCACACTCTTGAGATTATATGTTAATTATATTACAATTTTGTTTTTAGTCAAAATTTATTGTGATGTTTTCTTCAACATGGTGTCCCATGAAGTTAGGTATCTTTTCTTTTGAGTTTTTTCTACTTGGGATTGTCAGTTTTATGTAGAAGGTTGTTTTCAGCATGGCCTTGAGGTTGCTTCAACTGATGATTTGTTTATTATGTCGTTTTCAACATGGGTATCACTCTTTTTTATTTCTTCCATATTTAGATGGGCAATTGATATTATCAAATATTAGTAATGAGCTAATTTCTTTTCTCTTCTAATCCCTCCACTTTTGGAGAGATTCAAAAAATGGGGGTTTTTTTTTTTATATATATATAAAAAAATTCTCTTCATTTCTCTCCTCTTTAGTAGCTAAGAGAAATTCATTTCTCATCAAATCACCCCATCCAAAAAGACTGTAAAATCCAATTTTTTGGGTAAATTCTGTAACAATATAAATATGTTAAAAACATTTTATATATTACTTTTTAATATTGATAGCTAACGTAAACTTTGGGATGGTTTTATATATTACTTTTTAATATTACCTTACATTAGTCTTTTTTTATTCAAATAGCATATTTCTTCCCCCCCTGCATTGAAAGAACATATTAAAAAAATGATTCAACTCCATACTCAAATCAAAGATAAACACAATTTTACATCTTCTTAACCCCAAAATGGAAATGATTTGGTGTAAAGCGTTTGTAGGGCCACCGCTGGTACTATATGCATATGCATTAGCAACCCATTGGTATACTATATGTATATGCATCCGCACCATTTTTATAGAGATAAACACGCTTTCACATCTTCTTAACCTAAAATGGTTGCGAAGAGGAAAGGTTCCGGATTGTCGATGATTTTATATTGGGTTATGTAAATGGATGCCCTTGGTGAATTTTAATTGGAGATTCTTTGTGAATTAGAGTCCAAATTCAAGTAGGAATTCTCCTAGAGTTTAGATGTAGCTATGTAATTGTCTCTTGAGAGGAGTAACATGAAACTCGGAATTATGGGTGTATTCAATATTCTCAAATTAAAAAGCAAGTTAATTTATGGTCGATATTTACTAATTCTATTCTTCTGGATGCGCTCGTGTGTTTTAAGTTCTAACATCTGTACATTTTTTGCTATTTATTATTATTTTTTATTTTGTAAATGCATTTGTGTAAAACTTCGATTTCAATCCATACAACCGAGTTTGTTCAACTCTATTTGTTATCTACTTTTTGGGGTCCAGGTCATCTTGAAATCTGAAAACTTATCTATGGATACTTTTGTTTGTAATTGATTTTGCCATGTTTGTCAAATTCTCATTCCATCTTTCAATGGAAAAACATTAAACTATTGTCTGTACAAGTCTTAAAAGTGTTTTGAAATGGGTTAAAAAAGGGATGGTTATATATTAGCTATTTTTTTTCACTATTTTATATAGAAAGATATTATTGATATTTATTAATTATTTTTAATAAATATATATTTCTCAAATTCTTACCCAGGATAGAGTAACAATAATAATACAAACATCAAGAATATAAAAAAAATATATATAATTTGTCTACAAAATAAGCGGCTACATTAACATTTATTAATTTAAAATAAAACATCTATAAAAACAATATTTAATTATCAAAATCCCACCAACATATTATTTTGATAAAATTTTTGTAAGAATATAGTTTGTATAAGAATATCATTTTATTTTTTAAGTTCAATTTTATTCGCTACTTGTAGATATATCGTTTGTTATAACAATTTGGATAAATGTTATTTATAGAAATGCCACGATAAGACATTTTGTGCATAGGAGTATTGTGAATCAAATTGCCCTAAAGAAGTTTTATTTTTTTTATAATTGAAATTATTTTAAATAAATACTTGTAGATATATTGTTTGTTACAACAATCTAGATAAATGTTATGTATAGAAATGTCACGTTAAGACGTATTATGCATGAGAGTATTGTGAATCAAATTGCCCTAAAGACTTTCTACATTTGACAATTTTTTTTTTTTTATATTTTGAACTTTGTTGTTTTATCTATAACTAAAGACATGGTTGCTCACCCGAAAGCAAACATCTTCTTAGCCAGAGCGAAATCAGTTATTCATCGTCTGAATGACGATGGCCTTATTCATCTCTATAGTCCGCTCGAGATTTGTCAAGTGGCTATGAAATGTTTTTCTCATCTCCAACATGTCGAGTTCAATCCAGCCGGAATTCCTTTATGGTCTCTCTACAATTTGCATGCCCCTTTAGCATTCATGGGTCTTCGTGGTACACACATTTTCTTTATTTGATTTTATTTAAATTTACTTTTGACTTTTGGATTGTTAGTTTATTTAACTTTATGATGACAAGAAATTTTTTTTTGCCGTAAATACAATGGCTTCATTCAAGTTGAAGGACGTATGTATGAATACACCGTTGAACGTGAGAATTCTTATGCATTTTTTTTTTCCTTTCACATTTATAAAAGTCGTGTTGTTGTTGGCATTAGAAAATAATAATAAATAGATTTATGGAATTAAAATTGTTTACAGTTTGGCACTTGAAAATGCCTCTAAAAGAAGAAAAAAGAAGTGTCTTTCCTATGATGGCAAAAACTGCGACCCGTCTGACCCTTGTGTGGGGCTCTATTAATTGTAGGATAGAGTCAAGTTTGGGATGAGCAAAGGTGAATCTATTCTGGTTTAGGATGGAAAAGAACTAAGAATTAATAAAAAATAAATTATTTATCAATTTATAAAACTAATAGAATCCGTTTTAATAATAACTACCTTCAGTGGGTTGGTCTGGATAGGTTACCTCTGTAGGAAAATAATACACATATAATATAATCATATATGTATGGATATACAGCGGAATAAACAGTTTCGCATTGTAATGGTATTTTCTTGTTCTTGTTCTTGTTCTTATTATTATGAACACAGTTATAACCATCAATGCTTTTAGAGTCTTATTTTTCCCTTTCCCCTTCAAGTTTAGAAATAGGGGTTGATTTATATATGAACGTCATTGTGTCTTTTTTCACTCTTCAGGAAGCTCTGGATATTGTTCATGTTAGCAAAGAGGATCAAGAAAGTGTATTTAAAATGCTCACTGCAGTTTTGTGGTTGGGGAATGTCTCCTTTACAGTGATTGATAATGAAAACCATGTTGAACCTGTGGCAGATGAAGGTAACAATCTACTAAAAAGATAAAGTTTAACAGTTGCATGGTTGTTTTGTTCATTTGATTTGTTGTTATTTATTTTGCTTGTAGGTGGATTATTGGCTGTAGGTAGCAACACTCCTATTTGAATGAACAATCCTATTTATTGCAGTTTGGACATACGAATCCATACTAGCCCTCCTTGAGCCTGTTGCTCTTGAGTATGACCCCATGCACCTCAGTTCAAGGGTTCAAATGCTAGTGATGGATTGCTAAAATTGGACATGGCAATCCTTGTTGCAGTGAAGAGGTTTTGAAACCCCTTTAAAAAAATTACATTGCTGATGGTACTTCATGAATGCCATCAGCTGTTCTTATAGTCAAATCAAAAATTTAGAAAACAAGCTCATAGGATTTTGGAAGAGGGAGAAGAACTATTAATAGATTAGATTGATTGTTGATATTTGCTGATATCTACTTGTTTCTCTCACTTCAATCCATTGTCTTAATGATAGCATGAGTGGATTAATAAGTTCTTCCCATACTTTCCTTTGTCTTTAAGCAATAAGTTTTATGCATAGGTGGATTAATAAATTCTTCCCATTCTGAACCAACATAAATTTGGTGAATTTTATATGATATATCAATAAATGGTGGGTTAAAGATCAGTTTTCTAGGAGAATGGCTTTAAGCCAAACCTTGATTGTACTATTGTGGGTTAAAGATCTGGGCATTGATATTGTTTGAATTTTATGCATATTTTCTAAAAATGATAAATGAAAGCTCAATTTTCCATCTTTCCGCTATCTATGCTCCCTTGAATCTCAGGAATCTCTTGACAACGTGGTAGTTGAACTCTACAAGGTACGCACATTTCTTCAAATCTGACCTTCTCTATCACCATAGATATAGCTGTTGATCTGATGTGAATTTTGTTGGTAACAATTAGGAGAATTTTGAAATGCAACTTTTGTGTATGGATGACTGGTGTGATTTTCCTAGCATTTGGAAAGAATGCCTTTTTGATTTTCGTGGCATTTGGAATAAGTTGTGTTTGGATTTAATGGATAGGAAATTAAATGATTTGGCACTATTTATTCAAGGAACTAGTTCTAATTTAGATTTCATAGTTTACAAATGGATTTCAAGCCTTTTTTTGAGAACTTTGTCGTGATGAATTTAAAATAACATTTTAGTAGTTTCTTGAATCTTCATGGTAAGGGGTTTTAGTTCTACAATGATCCTAATAAAAAAACTTTTTTTACCCCTCTGTGTTCTCTTTCCCATTTAGCCTAATAGTTATAGTTTGACATCTTGAATACTCTCTTTAATTACTTGGTGACCAAGACAAATCTTTGAGTATACATTTTCATTTTATTACAGAGATCTGGTAGAATTGAAGAACAGATTGAAATGCCTCAACATTAAAGTGAAGACTATTTTTGGAAGAACAGGTTATTGGGGAACTTGGCCTGGGCATACTTACAGCAAAATAATGTTTTGGATTTCAATGACTTCAATCCTTCCACTCTTGATAATGTTCATGCGTTCCTTGGACAAAAAGTCTCTTTGCAGCTCATAGTTTAGTCAATGCGGACCCTACTGGTGAGTTCTCATTCTGATCAATTATTTTACGTGCACATAATCCGATCACATAATCAAACACAACTTCTTTCATATGGAGGTGGGACTCGCACATTTAATGGTTACATCTCATATAAAAAAGTTGTGTCAAATTCTGTGATAAAATTGTGTGGACTTAGAATTATTCTATAAATTTCAAAAAATGTTCAATTTAAAAAAGTTGTGTCCAATTTTGTGATAAATTGTGTGGCCACAACAACATTGAATATTTTTTGGGGGTAAGTAGAATTGTTGATGCTGGTATGATGCTCTCAACGATGGGTCAATGACCAAACCTTCCTGTCAAAAAAGGAACTGTTTAATCACCACTATTATTTTGGCCCTAGAAAGAAACCATTATTGTATTTGGCCATTTCCTTTTCTTTTATAGATCATCTGTTACCTATAAAATAAAAATAAAAATATTTATAAGAAAAAATAATAAATAAAGTGATCACATTAACTGTTATCTTGATTACCATTAAAGCTATATGAACATAACAATAGGAAAAATTTAAATTTAATAAATCAATGAATCAAACATAACTCATTAAATGCATGAATCAAATTATAAGAAACTATTTTCTCTTCCTGTGTACTTTCCAACATTATGATACCAACATTATTTCCACCTCTTTTTTTATTTTTATTTTTTCTTTTTCTTTCCTCTTTCTCCTTTATTTGCAGCAACTACCTGTTTAAGCTTTTGCTCATTGGAGATTCGGGTGTTGGCAAATCATGTCTCCTTTTGAGGTTTTCTATGAGTTCTCCCTCTTTTACACAGCTTATTCTTCTTCTTTTCCCCCTCCATTTATGTTCCTTCTTTCTTTTTCAAGATTGCTTTAATTAGCCATGTTGTTTTGATGTGATTGTGTTATTTTTCAATGTTTTCTGGTCTCCAGTCAAATGTGGGCTCCAGACAGATGCCAAGTTCATTAACCATTTTTATTATTTCTGTAATCAGAATGATTCATATCTGGAAAGTTACATTAGCACTATTGGAGTTGACTTCGTAAGCAATCTTTTTTATTTCCCTTGGTTTGGGTTGCTGATTACCTTAACATAGATTGTAAAGTTGTAAATTATTCTTATGTTCTCTTCTGCAGAAAATCCACACAGTTGAGCAGGATGGAAAACCATTAAACTCCAGATTGTAAGTTTTAAGTGCGTTATTAGTTTGTTCTGTCTATGAAAGCTGTAAATTTCAGTTTCAGCTTTGATTTAGTGTTTGATTGGGAATCTGTGTAAATAAGGAATGCCATATAAACATTTCTTTTCCATAGGATGGAAATTTTGCATAAAAGTATGCTTAAATTCTATAAAAATTTGAAGGATAGCTTTATTCGAAATGAAATCCAGAGAATTCACACTCTTGAGATTATATGTTAATTATATTACAATTTTGTTTTTAGTCAAAATTTATTGTGATGTTTTCTTCAACAAACTCCGGCGGGGTTGTTAACAACCCCGCCGGTCCCAAGCCCGAGTTAAGGAGGAGGGTTGTGTGTTAGGTAGCCGACAGCCAACACGTAAAAAAGCCGCTCAGATCCCTTATGAAAATGAATCCTACTTTGAATTGTTTAAATGTTAGGTCGTTCCCCTCAAGTGACGCGTTGCGCCTGTCTCCGGGTGTTTCGAAAAGTGAGCAAGGGGGCGCCGCATCGACGCCTGGGTGCGGTGAAAAATGGGCAAAGGTTTCCGCGTTTTTCTGGACGAGCGCGGGTAAAGAAGCTATTCCAAGACTATAGGTTTAGGATAGCCACTTGGAACATAGGAACCTTAACTGGTAGGACGATAGAATTGGTAGATGTTATGATTAGGAGGAGAGTTAGTATAGCTTGCATACAAGAAACTAAGTGGACGGGAGAGAAAGCTAGGGAAATTGAGGATACTGGTTTTAAACTTTATTATAGTGGTAAGGGTAGACGCAGGAATGGGGTAGGAATCATAATTGCCAAGGGTCTTGTGGAAAGTGTGGTGGCGGTCACTAGGAAAGGAGATAGGATTATGCTAGTTAAACTAGTTATTGGTGGGAATATAGTGAACATTATTAGCGCTTACGCCCCTCACGTAGGGTTAGATGATCAGACTAAGAGGGATTTTTGGGAGCAAATGGATGAGATCTTACAGGAGATACCCGTAGGAGAGAACCTGGTTATAGGTGGAGATTTTAATGGCCATGTGGGCATAGATAAAGTAGGTTATGAAAGGGTGCATGGTGGATACGGTTTTGGTGACAGAAATGAGGCTGGAGAGAGAATCTTAGATTTTGCGTTGGCTTCTGACTTGGTGGTGGCCAATACTATGTATAAGAAGAGGGAGGAGCATTTGATAACCTTTAAGAGTGGATTAGTTAAGAGCCAAATAGATTATTTCTTAGTGAGAAAAGTGAACTGCCTAAAATGCAATGATTGTAAGGTGATTCCTGGAGAGAGTCTGGTCTCTCAACATAGGATTTTGGTACTAGATTTATGTTTTAGAGGGCAATACCAAGCTAGGAAGGATGGTGGGCGTCGTAGGACGAGATGATAGGCCTTAAAAGGGGATAAACTGGAAATATTTAAGAATCGAATGGATAAGGATGGTACTTGGGACTTAGAAGGTGATGCTAACACTATGTGGAATTCGATAGTCAATTGTATGAGAATCTCAAGGGAAGTGCTTGGAGAGTCGAAAGGAACGGGACCCAGCTCTAGGGAAACTTGGTGGTGGAGGGAAGAGGTCCAAACGGTAGTTAAGGCAAAAAAAGAGTGCTTTAAAAAGTGGCAGAAGGATAGAATTGAGAAAAACCTTAAGAGCTATAAATTGGCTAATAAGGAGGTCAAGAAAGTAGAGAGAGACACTAAGTTGAAAGTTTATGATGACCTATACACTAGACTAGATAGTAAGGAGGGAGAGAAAAGGGTATACAAACTTGCTAAGATACGGGAGAGGAAAACAAGAGATTTTAATCAAGTAAAGTGCATCAAGAGTGAGGATTCTAAGGTATTGGTGAAGGATGATGAGATTAAGGAAAGATGGAAGAATTATTTTGAGAAACTGTTAAATGAGGAACATGGAAGTACGACAATAGGGGAAGAAATAATCAGTAATACGATAAACCAAGACTATAGGTTCTATCGCAGGATTAGGAACTTTGAAGTGGAGATTGCACTTAAGAAGATGAAATCAAATAAGGCTTTAGGACCTGATGATATCCCTATTAAAGCTTGGAAGTGTTTGGGTAAAAAAGGAGTTGCTTGGTTGACTAGGTGGTTTAGCAAAATTTTGTTGACTAGGAACATGCCAGATGAGTGGAGGAAGAGTATTTTGGTGCCAATCTATAAGAATAAAGGTGATGTCCAGAATTGTAACAACTATAGAGGAATTAAGCTAATGTGTCATATAATGAAAGTGTGGGAGAAGGTGATGGAACGCCGATTGCGAGACATAACAGAGGTGTCAGAGAATCAATTTAGGTATATGCCTGGTAGGTCAACAATGGAAGCGATCTATCTTTTGAGGAGAGTAATAGAAAAGTATAAAGAAAAGAAAAGAGACATTCATATGGTGTTTATCGACCTTGAGAAAGCATATGACAGAGTGCCCCGAGATATAATATGGTGGGCGTTAGAGAAGAAAGGGGTGACAAAAGGCTACATTGGCGTGATTAGGAACATGTATGAAGGGGTGGTGACCACTATTAGATCGCCAGCTGGAGAAACAAATGAATTTCCTATCACTTTAGGGTTACACCAAGGATCTACCTTAAGTCCTTATCTTTTTGCTTTAGTTATGGACGAGTTGACGATAAATATTCAGGATGACGTGCCATGGTGTATGCTTTTTGCAGACAATATTGTGCTAGTGGATGAGACTGGAGAAGGAGTTAACACAAAGTTGGAGATTTGGAAAAAAGCTCTTGAATCTAAAGGATTTCGGATAAGCAGAACTAAGACAAAGTACATGGAGTGTAAATTTAGTAACAGTAACAATGAAAGCAGAGGAGAAGTGAAGATTGAGAACCAAGAACTGCCTAAGAGTGAGCATTTTCGTTATTTAGGGTCGATTATCACAACAGCGGGAGAGATTGATGCAGATGTGGCCCATAGGATTAAGGCGGGATGATATAAGTGGAGAAGTGCGTCTGGGGTATTGTGCGATAAATGAATACCCACTAGACTAAAAGGTAAGTTTTATAGAACGACTATTAGACCAGCTATGTTGTATGGGACGGAGTGTTGGGCAACCAAGAAACATGTAGATAAGATGAGTGTGGCTGAGATGAGGATGCTAAGGTGGATGTGTGGTAAGACTAGACAGGACAGGATTAGGAATGAGTGTATTCAGGAATGGGTAGGAGTAGTACCGATAGAAGATAAGTTGAGAGAGAATCGTTTGAGATGGTTTGGTTATATTCAACGGAGACCAACAGAGGCAGTAGTGAAGAGATGTGATGCTGTAACGATAGATGGAAGTGTTAGGGGACGGGGTTGGCCTAGATTAACGTTGACTAGCGTTATAAATAGAGATATGAATCTACTTAATTTAACTAATGAAATGGCCTTTGATAGAGCCGCGTGGAGGAGAAGGATTCATGTAGCCGACCCCATTTGATGGGACTTAAGGCTTGGCTTGGTTTGGTTTGGTTTTGGTTTTCTTCAACATGGTGTCCCATAAAGCTAGGTATCTTTTCTTTTGAGTTTTTTCTACTTGGGATTGTCAGTTTTCTGTAGAAGGTTGTTTTCAGCATGGCCTTCAGGTTGCTTCAACTGATGATTTGTTTATTATGTCGTTTTCAACATGGGTATCACTCTTTTTTATTTCTTCCATATTTAGATGGGCAATTGATATGATCAAATATTAGTAATGAGTTGATTTCTTCTCTCCCAATCACTCCCTTTTTGGAGAGATTCAAAAAAATGGGTTTTCAGAGAAATCTTTTTCTCTTTATTTCTTCCCATTTCTCTCCTCTTAAGTAGCCAAGAGACATATTCCAACGCCTTCGCTCATGCCCCAACAATCTTCCAAATGGAAGTTGAGATGATACGAACTTAATCCCCTTGTAACATTCCAATAACAACTAAAATTCAAAAACCCACATTTAAACCAGCCAAATTGTAACATTCCAATAGCAACTTAATTTTTGAATTTTTGTATTTTAGTTGTTGATGCTGCTGCGCACATTCATGTGTCCTGTATGTGTTTGATAAAATGCCACAACAAGCTTTTAAGAAATGACGTAATTATGATGTAAGAGATGATGTAATCATAATATATTATTTTATTAATAAAATCCTCCAAGGAGGAGGAGAGTACAGAGGATACACCAGCACCACAGGTGAGTACAGGGGATACACCATAAGCATGCGAAGCATGCGAGTAAAACTCATGGTAGAACAATCTTAATAACAGCTTCATAATCATAACAATGGATTCCATTGTTTTTTATAAAAAATGTAACAGCATCTTCGTATAATACTTCGTGAGCAGCTTCAACGACCTGCCAATCTTCTCCATCAAATACATAATATCGACCTTGTATAATATCTCCAATAGAGCGAGCAGCTCTGTAATCCTCATAAGCAATGCGATGAGCCATAACTAAATGCCAACAATGAGTGTAAACATATTCATGTGCTTCCGCAATAAAATCAGAACGATCAATAATAATCTGTTATATCTTTCTGCTCAAGCAATACTTGAGCCTTACATATTTCTATCATAACACCATGAATGACAATACCATCTGCTTCAGCAGTATTATTGAATTGATTCAATAAAGAAATCTTCCTTTCAAACATCTCTTTCACATAATCATAATAATATTTCTTCTTAATCTCCCACTGAATATCAGAGGGAAACATATCCCACTTGTCCATAATATATGTTGAAGATGGACGAGAGAGAGAGAGAGCACCAAGAGAGAGAAGGATGAAAAATAATGAAGGGAGAGCACTCCTTTTATAGAATGAAGTAGACAATGGAGTGCTAATTCATCCTTCTTACAAATCTCCAACACGTGCCGTTGGTTGCATTTATGCCACGCGTTGGAGATCTATAAGAAGGATGAATTTTTACACCTTTTGTTATCACTCTATATAAGGCGTACTCCTCATTAATTTTCATCCTTCTCCTCTCTTGGTGCTCTTGTTCTTGAATATTATATATGTATATTTTATTTATACAATGGTTTCAAGAACTAAAAGTTCTCGTGAAGAAATTCTCATCATCCATGATGATGTTCGGTTTGCTAATGATGTGTTTGATGTAGATCGCCTATTTTCAGCGGAAGCGACTGAAGGAGCTGTTAAGTTATACATAGAAAAGATAGCTATATCTGTCAGTGGTGCTGCCCATGGTGGTTCTAGTGGAACTCGTTTAGGGTTTGTTCATATTAATGGTGTTTCAGACTTAGCATCTGTAAAGTATGCTATGTTGCCTATTGCATTTAATCATGCTGATAAAGCACAAACTATGTCAGCTTATTATGAGTTTGTGCTTGTGTTATGGTTATGATTTATTAGTAAAAGTCATGATTTGTACTACCAAAAGTTATGACTTGTTATGGTGAATCATAATAAAAAATGTTACGACTCAAATGTTACGATAATTTGTTGAAATAATTACATTTGTTATGAGTCGTTGTCATATTGTTATGATTGATAGTGTCTTTATTATGACACCATAGTGTATATTATGGCATTGTTATGATTCATTGTAGTAATTGTTATGATTTTTAAAAACAGTTATGATTATTTCATGTAACCTATTAAATGACCTGTTTAATAGGTTACTTTTTATGACGTGGCACAATATGGACCACACAATAAGTGCATATCATATGCCCTTTTAGACGGTACACATTGTAGAAGTTGCTAAAGTTATGATTTTTTATGTCACTTTTTCATTAAGTGTGATTATATATATATTTTTGTAATCACACCTTCTAATTAAATGTGATTATATATATTTTTTATGTCACTTTTTAATGAGGTGTCATATATATATATATATATATATTTTGGAATCATAACATGACTCTTTCTTTCCAATTCTCTTTGCCTCTCTTTTTGATTCATTAGCCTTAATTCAATTTTCTTAGTCTGCCATATCTGAAACCACTTTCTCTTTGGTCTCTGGAATGGCCTCTCTCTCTCTCTCTCCCTCTCTCTCCCTCTCTCTTACTCAAAAATACTCTCTCGCTTGCTTTTTGGTACGCCTATAAAGCACGGATACTTCAAAAAGGGAGACGTATCCGTATCGGATATTTATTGGATACCGATACTCCTTAGATACTTGCGGATATGTATCAGATACTTTTTAAACGTATCGGATACTTCTTAATTAATTTTGAAGTATCGGATACTTAATTTTGAAGTATCGGATACTCGAAGTTACATATTACTTATAATATTTTGTTTAGTTCTTTGATAAGAGGAATATAATGAGAGTTAAAGTAATATAATTTGTCAAATTGATTTATCCTTATTGTCTTTCTCACTTCTCTCTCGCTTTCTCACACTTAATTTTAAAGTATCGGATACTCGAAGTTACATATTACTTATAATATTTTGTTTAGTTCTTTGATAAGAGGAATATAGTGAGAGTTAAGGTAATATAATTTGTCAAATTGATTTATCCTTATTGTCTCTCTCACTTCTCTTTCGCTTTCTCACTCTCTCACGTTTCTTCTCTCTGCTCTTATTTTTTTTTTTTGGTGTTGGCATGTAAGGATGATGTTTAATTTGCATTTGCTTTTGCTTTTAGTTTAGATGTTTTATGAATGTTTGAAGACTTTTAGATTAATAGAAATCCCTCTCTTTATTTATTAATTTACTTTAAGTTTTATTTTCATGCATATTACATTATTAAAATTATAAAAATATTTTTTTTATGAATGTATCCCGCCGTACCTGTATCATATTTTTTTTTTTAAATTTTGACGTATCGTCGCATCCATATCCCTGTATCACTATATTTATATCTGTATCCGTGCTTTCTAGTCACATGCACGCGAGTGCATTGGAAACAATGATGACAGACAACAACAATCTAGGGAGAAGAAAATGCAAGAAAAGAGGATACAGAGAGAACTATATAGGGTTTTATCCCTTTATTTATTTATTTATTTTTGGGTCTCTACCTCTTTCTCCGTCCTCCATGGCTCCGAAGGTGGATTACATATCATCGACAAGAATTGCCTGGACTACTGATTCATGACACCCAAAGGCTAACGGACCACTATCATTGCGTCGAAGAGACCATCTTCACATGAAACATCTCTACAAGCTTACCCCATTTCTGTCTCGTCAGACCATTGGATCAGTACCATCACGCCATTTCCATACAGGTAACGAAACTTCCATTTCACTCTCTATTTTCTGAAATGGGTTTCTATGAGTGAAATAGTTTCGAACTGATTTGATTTCAGTTATGAAATGGTGTGATTTCTTTGAAATGGGTTTCCTAGATAGTTTCTATTTCTATTTTCTGAATCTGAAATGGTTTTATCAAATGGTTTCAATCTTTGATTTCGGATATTGGTCATTAGCACTCTGTCAAATTGTATTGGACATGAGAACTCTATTTTTTGGACTTTGGTCCTCATGCTTTGTGAATACTTGTAATTTAAGTGCTCTCATGCCTAATATTCTTCACTTAATGAATGTTAGGCATGATCATGCTTCTTCACAAAAAGCATTCCTAATGATTTCTGTGAAATAGTTGTGAAATGGGTCTCTTTCTATGAAATGAGTTTTATGGTTTTCTCTTTAATGGGTTTCAGGGGCTTCTAATACATTAAAAGGCAAGAAATAAGGGAAATCAAACAAAAATGAAGTTGCTTCTGTTTCTAACTTTAACTATCAACTAAAGTAATAGGGGTTTCTCTAATTAACTTTAGTTCATAAATTTTATTATTAAGTAGTGGTTAATTTTTCCATTGTGATTCTGTGGGTGGTTTTCATTCCATTGTGATTCATGGTTCATTATCTTATTAATAAATGTGATTCATGTTTCTAATTTTCTTATAATTTTTTTATGATTCATGTTTCTTATGTTTATAATTTTCTTATGATTTTGTGAGTGAAAGGGTGATTATTTGATTCATGGTGTTGGAAGGAATACTTTCATTTTGTGCAGGTAAGAAATGTTCTCCCTTAATTTCTTAAGCTTCTTCTGATCTATTTCTTCTCTATAGATTTTATTTATTTTTGGGTTTATTATATGGTATTTGGGTATATTTTTTTAATCTCTTTAAAACTGTGCTATGTTTTCTCTTATGTTGGTGTAAATAGGTGATGCTATTGATGTTGGAAGGACTATTTTTTATTTTAGGTAAGAAACATCTTCTATTCATTTCTCATGCTTATTCTTATTTTTATTGGTTTACACATTTTAAATGTTAAATAACTGTAAATCCTTCATTCACGTTTGTTTCCTGTGGTTTTTAATATTAGTGTTGGGATTTTTGCTCTATCCCAAATTCCTTTTTATTTATATTAATAATTGTTTTAGTTTAGTTTAGATTTTGTGAGCAGTATGTTAAATTGGTGGTGTTTGGTTGGGTAGTGTTGGAACTCATTATTTTTATGACAAAATTTATAGAGAAGAAAAAAATGGGTTGAAGTCCTCTATGCTACGATATCTACAGCAACGAGTAATCTTTTCATGGGTAGTTCAAAGAGAATGAATATTGATGATTGCATTAGCTCATCATTTAGTTTGTTTATTTATTTTAAGAGAAGTTAAGAGTTTTGTTGGTGTTGGAACAATCTTCTATGTAAATAAAATAACTTGAAATAAATTCAAACAAAATAAATAAATAACATACCAGATTTATTTATCGAACTGAATTAAAATTAAGACCAAGTCGAGTGTGTGACACTTTGTCCTTAAGACAGATTCGCCCCGCTACGGTACTTACGGTTGAGTGGCGTCTATCTCCCAGGATACAATGATCTTTACAAATTGTAGTAGTACTCTCTAAACAATTTGTTCGGCGAACCAAACCTGTGTTCTAACTCTCTGAATTTTATTCTAATACTAAAATGAAGAATAATGCAACAATGCACCAAATATAACAAACTGGACAGCAAAAAATATTTCAAACTATTTTTTGGGGATTCTCTCGGACTGTTGGAAAGAAATTTGTATTTATAGACAACTACAGTGATCCGAATAGGTGCAACTTGTTTAAAACAGATGTTGACCGTTTTGTTTTTTGAACACATTTATTCAAACTTTTGAAAAAAGTAACCGTTGGTCAAACACAAGTTTTCAAATAATTTGAAGGTCGTTGGTGGAACAGTACCTGTTGAACTTTATTAAATAAACTATTTTGAATATATATATATATATATTAAACTATTGAATATATATATATTAAACAAATTGAATAGTTTAATAAATAAAGTAAGAGGTACAAATTTTAGGAAATCACTTAGGAACCAAAATTTGAATTTAGAATTAAATTAAATTCCCACAATAATTTATTGAAAAAATTCAAAAGAATTTTATCTAAAAAATTAATGTTAAACCCAAGCATAAACACTCACCAGTGTACTCCGAGCCAAATAAGAAACTAGTTAGTAATCATGCATGATCCTAGTCATGTCAACAATGGCTATGCGACACATGCAACATGTAATTAAAATAGGCTCAGCTATCCTAAATATGCATATGAGATCGACAATTTGATGCACGTATTCAACTTGGAATTGAGAATATAATGCAGTTAGTATGATGCGCGAGCCCGGTGCAGCAATACAGATGAATGATGCGAATATGCATAGCATAAGGATGCTAAAGTGAAATTGTCCTTAAACTAACCATCATAACAGGTAAGTAACAGGAGAAAGACGTGAGGTTGGAAGACATGCGTCAACACACACGCACGCTATTACACAGTTATGCCTCTCTCGACGGAGGACCGAAAGACTAATACCAAATTAACTAACTAACAAAGTAATTATTATATACAAACCTCAACTAATTAAACAAATTAATTAAGTACTAAAGAGTAAACAGCCTCGGGAAGAGAGATGCATGCATGCTCGGTCGGCGGAGATCCATCGCCATGTCATGTTGTCTCTGTTTGCACTGCTCTGTACCTTTGGAAACTGCACAAGTCTCAAGGATACTTCTAAACCACCTTGGGACATGCTGAGAGTCCATCGACTAAGAGGCCAAGGCCATCGCCAAGGAGAACTGGTTAATAACCAAAATAGGGCTCTGCCAACAATGTATAGCCCGGCCGGCACTTAAGATGGCGGACGCATCTATTCCTGCAGAATCCTGTTTTTGCTGCAACAGATGACAAGAAC
>NW_021025567.1:700412-728472 GCF_004153795.1 Camellia sinensis | reverse complement strand
AAAAAGATGATGATCATCTTGCTAAAACTCCTGTAGATGTTAATTTGTACTTTCTAAAAATGTACAGAAAGTATTTCTTCAATTAGAGTATGCCCAAATTATTGGAAGCTTAATGTACTTGATGAACTGCACTCGTCCAGATATAGTTTATGCAGTAAGTAAATTAAGTAGATATACGAGTAATCCGGAGTAGAAAACTGGAAATCAATTTTAAGGGTTCTTAGATATCTCCGATTTACTCGTAACATTAGGCTTAACTATACTAGATATCCAGCAGTACTTGAAGGATACTGTGATGCAAATTGGATATCGGATACTAGAGACTCGAAGTCCACCAGTGGGTATGTCTTTACTCTTTGTGGGGCGGCTGTATCTTGGAAATCTTCCAAACAGACTTGTATTGCTAGGTCTACTATGGAATATGAATTCATAGCTTAGACAAAGCAGGGGAAGAGGTAGAATGGCTTCGCTACTCCTTGAAGATATTTCCAATATGGCCAAAACCGGTGCCTGTTATATGCATACATTGTGATAGTCAATCAGTAATTGATAGAGCACAGAGTCATATGTATAACGGTAAGTCTCGACACATTCGTCGTCGACATAATATCGTAAGACAACTACTCTCTAATAGAATTATGTCCATAGAAATATGTTAAGTCTAAAGACAACATAGCGGATCCACTAACCAAAAGGTTAGCAAGAGAGTTAGTTGAGAATTCATCGAGGGGGACTTAAGCCTATTAAATAAGAGTTACCACAATGGCAACCCAACCTAGTTGACTGGAAATCCAAGATCTAGGTTCAAAGGGACAACCGAGTTGTGATTGACTCAGAAGGATCACTGTGGAGTCCAACTCCTACCCATTTCTATGATGAAATAAGTGATGTCTGCAGCGATTTAGGTTAAGTAATACTTTTAATGATTCTTATATCTAGGTAAACCTAGTGGAGTATGGCAGGATACTTTTCATAAGAATCACCTATTTGAGGTGTAACTGGGCCGGTTCTATAAGATTTGTGAAGGGCTACAAGTCTTTAGAGCACTCAGGAAGACCAGTTGTTCAGGGCCAAAATGACACAATAGTGAGAACTAAACTGTGTCTGGGAATATACTGTGTGAGTTCTATTGTCTTGGTTTACACAAACGGCTGAACAGTTCAAGACATCATGTTCACTGTTTAGCTAGTAAATCCGATAGTGTCTCACAAGGGAAGGTTCAAAGCCAAAAGCTACCTATCCTTTGCAGAATATTTTCAATTTCTGTACTCTCTGTAATTAGATCATGTTGTTGCATTTTCTTTCCGTCAAATTCCATTCATGTGGGGGATTGTTAGAAAAATAGTTTAAATATAAGCATATTTTTTAGCCCAAAATGAGTGGGCCCAAATGTCTTTGGGGTGGGTCCGAAGAGGTGACGTGTTTCCTTACTGCGTGGCAAGTCACACGGTGAAGACGGAACGTCAAAACCATTTATGAGTGAATGGAAAGTTGACGTCATTTCTTTAGCATCTCGCATGAGTGTGAATGTTAACCCTCGAACATGCTTACCATGAGGCTAATTGCTTATATGATATAACTGCCTGAAAGCCTGTGGGTGAAGGTTGGATTGCTTGAATTGGGATAATTCATTGAAATCCGTGTTTTAGCCTACTTGCGAGTAGCAAACTTCAAACCATTTTCCAAATAAACGGATATGCGATACTTTGTTCCAAATTAAGCGATCTAGTCTATACTTGTTTTGTTGTGCGCATCACGTAGTAAAGATTAGCTAATTAACCGGATTAAGAACGCATGTGTTTTTCAAAAACTCGATATCATGCTTAGTACTAGCCGATCTTTGATCAGGCGAGCAGGGGTGCTCATAGATGACCTTCCCCAATTGTACCCAAGTTCCCGAGCCGAGGCAACTTTGGTGATGACGGACACGTGGCCTTAGGCATGAGTTAGGGTTTCCTAAATTCTCCCAAAATAAAATATTTAGGTGGCGACTCTGTATCTAGCAAAGCAGTCCATGTTTGACACTTCTTTCTTAAAAAATAGTTTTCCAAAATGATTTGCTGGATTTGAACTCTTTGGTGATTTATCGATCTTGCATTGCACTTTGCGGGATTAGATTCAGAACCGTGACATTTGAGTCCAAACAGTAGAAGCATGGCCCTCGGGGGCGCGCCTACAAGTACCAGTTCGCTAAACGTCCTATCTGATGTATTGTATTCTGCAAAACATGTGTTAGTTTAAGTTTGAACAAAGTCATTAACATTAGCTACATGTGTATATGTGCAAGCAGATCCTCATTCAACGACTAAATTATCATATACATTAGTTGATTCTATAGTTTCCTTAATGGTGATTGGAGATATTAGAACACAAAAGTGTTACGTTCACACCATATATCCCAAAGAATAGCCACCGATTGAATCTATATCTTTCACCCCGTTCGACCCAAGACGTGAGCTAATGTCTTATTTAGTACTATGAAAATTCTTATAGCCTATCATGTTATGTGTGATACAAAATGACTCTATTGTCACTAATTACGTAAATAAATGTAATTAAGCATGGAAATAATTATTGAAATAGATTTGAAAACTAAAAAAATGTAAATGGGAATGCAATCAGCTTGAAAACTTAAGAAATCAATAGTAAAAAAGAATCCAAGATTATTTGAAATTAGATGACTTAATTTTCATACTTTTTATATGTAGCACTCCAGAAAATTTTTTATTCTTCTTTTCTCTTTGCTCGAGCGACGGATTGTTCGCTCGAGTGGTCTTTCGAGGCATCCAGTACTTTTGTTTGCAAGCTTGAGATGCTAAGAGTTGATTGTGTTCGTCTAGCGCAAAAGTGGTCACTTAAGCAGTTTGTTCGGGATCAGCATGTATAAAACCTACTTTTTGTTTCTTTTCTCTCATTTTTCTCTTTTCTCTTCCTTCTCTCTTCATGTCCGAAAACCTTAGCTACAAAACCTTTGATTTCACCTCATTACTCCAAGGATCCACCTTAGATCTTGCAAGATTAGTGAAGAATAAGTGAAGATCTTTCTCTTGACTGATTGGATTGCGAATTCATCGGAGTTCTTACTTGGGTCTTTGTTATTTGCTCACCTTCTTGAGGTAGAGAGTTCTCTTAACTCTAATCATTTAGGATTTCATTTGATTATGTTGTATTATGGAAAGTATGGGTTGATTTGATTTTGAAATCTTTGATTAAAAGATGTTTTATATTAAAAAATTGGGGTTTTCACTCAAACTTTTGAAATATTTAGAATGTTTTAAGATATTGATGGGTAATATTTGATTATTGGTAGATTTGATGATGAAATGAAGAAAACTCCCAATTTTCTTGAAACCCTAGATTTGGGATTTTGTTTTTAAATGAGAGTTTGAATTAAAATTGTACTTTATGTGAAAATTTGAATTAATCTTCTTGAGTATAAGTATGTGGGATGAGATTGGTGTTATGATGATGTTAATAAAGGATTTAAGGAAGTTGTTTTGGGTAGAAAATTCGGCAATGTTGAAAGGTTTAATGTACGAATTAGTATATAATTAAAATTGATGGCGGGGATGACATAGGGACATGGAAATATATATGTACTTTATATCGTATTCATTGGATTGATTTTGTGTGTGATTGAATTGGACTCCAGTTAAGTTACAATATTATGAACTCTTGCATTGTATTGCATTCACAGAGTGTTACATTAAGTGTTGTGTTGTATAATTGGGTATGTGTAAATTTAGAACGTGTTGTGTGTATTGAGGTGCCCAAATGCCCTTCCATGCTCTGAGGCTGGAGAATGTGAGAATGTCATTGGTTTATGGTTAAGGTGCCCAATTGACCTTCTGTCCTTAACGCCGATAAATGTGGAAGGGGATACGGTTGAATAAATGTGTTGGGTGTCCGATTGCCCCTCCGTGCTCGGTGGCTGGTAAATGTGGAGGTATTTTTTTAAAAAATGTAACGGGTGTTCAATTGCTCATCTATGCTTGATGACCGGTAAATATGGAGGTGTTTTTGAAAAGTGTAAAAGGTGCCCAATTATCCTTCTGTGCTTGGTGGCCGATAAATGTGGAGGTATTACGAGATTTGTTTTGGGATTTCACAAAAATGGAAAAAGAAATGTTTTCAAGAAGAAGTAAGGTCCAAGTGTGGAGTCCATCATGAGTGTACGGGGAAGAAATAACTCTCCTCGTATAATCCTGTTGACCAAGTCCACGCTCCTCCGTACGACGTCGCTTTGTCACCTGAAAACACAAACGTGAGCTAGCCGGCGGGTGTGTGCCGGAAACCTCTCCAATGCCTAAGTCAGAAAACTTGACAAATAGACAAAGCTCTAAGTTCTCAAAAAAATTGTGTTCTGTTACCTCCTCCAAGGTGATGCTTGTGAGCTTTTATAAGTTTCCTGTGGCACAATCCTAGTAGGACTTGTATATCTCCATGCAGAGTCCTCCTAGGATTCATACTCCTAAGGATAATGCTTATCCTTTTACACCCTCCCCCACTGCTTAAACCAAGTGGGATGGTTTTTACTTTGGCCGAACTACTATATGACCGATATAAGCTTGGCTATGCAGAGCCACTGAGTAAACCGAATTCATCCTTAGTTCGGTTCTTGTGTTATCCCTTTCTTATCTCGGCTTTCTATGTAGAACCCATAGTACGGTCTTAGACCGGACCAATGACTTTCGGCCAATATAACCTTAAGACCGGTATAACTCCAAGTTGCTTTCGGACCGAAGTATCTTTACAGTCACTGTGCTGAAGTAAATTTGTCTCTCTTATGCCGGAGTAGCCTTGCCTCTCCTGGGCCGGAGTAACTATACCTCTCTTGGGCCGGAGTAGCCTTGCCTCTCCTGGGCCGGAGTAACTATACCTCTCTTGGGCCGGAGTAACATTGCGGCCGTTTCACCAAGTCCTTGGCACTTTGGACCACAAAGCCCATCACATAGCTCGGCCCAATTTTTACCAAAAATTACCCTCTCAATTGCCCCTTAATTCCATCTGCACAGCATGATTGGGATTACCAGTCTAACCGAGCTGAAGTTATTAAGCCTTTCCAGCCGAGCTACAAACCTTTAGCCTCTCCAGCTGAGCTAATTTTACTTCGGGCTTCACTTTGTCCGGTCAAAACGTCTCTTCAATCACGACTGTAACGCTTCCCTTTCCGTATACACGTGGCACGCCCCTATTCGTAGAAGGCAGTTGTCAACGCCGTCTTCGTGTTTCGCAATTTTTGAACAGTTCCCGCTTCTTCCCTTTTCTTTTCCCTCTCTCTCATTTCACCAAACACTCTTTTCATTCTTGAACCATTCACCTTCTTCTCTCCCTTGTTCCTGAGCCCCTGAGTTTTGAGCTTGCTGTGTTCGTGCCTCCATTGCTGCCATTGCCTCCATTTCCTAGCTTCTTTCTTATTCGGGTAAGCAAGCCTATCCTTCTTGCTCTTTGTCTGCTTTACCATCTGTATAGTTTTGTTTTGTATACTTTTTGCAAACACTTTTTTCCATTTGTTGCTTTTGCTTCTGTACTTTCACGAAAAAATAATAGCAGAGCTCATGTGTGTATGAACTTCTATAAAAAACTAGTCTTAGATCCAAAATCTCGCCCCAACCGAACTAGGATACTGTTTTTGTGCTAGTGGTAGATCACCTTAGACAATTAACCGAACTAGAACTTTGCAAGATGACAGCAGCTTTGAAAAATAAATTTCCGATTCAACTTAGCCGAAATAAGATCACCGAACGAAATATGAACTCAATAAACTAGGAACCTCAGTCATTAACCGAGCTAAGCCTTTGGGGCTAAGCCAGCTTTCTCGGTTTCTATATCAAACTCCGAAAGCTGCCCCTAGAGGCTCAACCGAAGTAACAAAACACATAGTTCAACCGATTTAGGTCCTGGGGCTAAGCCAACTCTCTTAGTTTTTAGACCGAACTAAGAAAGCCGCCCCTAGATGGCGAACCGGTCTAATAAGCAACCTTCTCAAACCGAGCTTACCAAACCTTTTGCCAAACCGAGATATCACCTGCCCTTAAAGCCGAAATAGGGCATTTTTACCTTGTTTTTAATTTGTAGCACGGTCCTATGATCTGTGCTTAACCCCTTTGTTTTCTACTTTGCAGACTTAGGTTGCCCAGGTATTCCTTCTTGTGCTCAACCGAGCTACTTGAGTCCAATCTTCCGACCGAACTAACTTATTAATAATTTATACCACAAATGGGTAAGTATAGGTATTTGGTAGAGACCCCTGGTGGCATGGCCGAATTCCGAAGGGATTATGGCATTCCAGACGATGTACACCTTACCCTAGCCAAGAAGGATATCATACCCTGGGGTGAGGCAGGCTTTGTACCCTTTACCCTGCTTTCAATAATTGAGACCGGACTAAGGTTCCCAGTACAGCCATTAATTTGTGAATTTCTTAGGCAAACCAGACTATGTCCAACCCAGCTATCCACCAATACATACCGAATAATAATGGGTATAGCCGAGCTAAACCGCCAAGCAGGCCTGAACCTCGGTTTAGCCGAAATCTTCCACCAGTACTCCATAGGTTCCAAAGAAGATGGCTGGGTTTATTACCTTAGGATACGCCGCCGTAGAGAAAAGATAATACAAGACACGCCGGATAAGGACGTCAATGATGATGACTTTTTCTGGGTATCGGGCAATTTTGAAGATCAGCAAGCCCAAATCCCAGGCCGAAGTATTAACTGGAAGAAAGGAAAACCTCGTAGAGTTTACTTCGGTTTTATTATTTTTTCTTGTACTTCGGTTTCAGATGTTATAACCAATCTAACAGTTGTATCCTTTTTGCAGACTTAGCTCATCTTGCCTCCTATTACAGCTACCCAAGTTTGAACACACTCCGAGCCGCATTACATGTTGAAGAAAGGAGTTGGGCTAAGCTTTTAAACTTTGAGCCGACCTACAGATATAGTGGTCGCCGAAAAGCCCGAGTGACCGATTTCTTTCTCGAAGACGCACCTGAACCAGACCCAACCCTGCCCGAAATACGACTTGTTCCATTAACTGCAGAAGAAGAGATGGCAAAGAAAAGCAGAGTCAGGGCCCTTCTGACCGAAACAACTAGGCCCGAAGTAATACCACCCAGCCAATCGCAATCTGCTGTTGTGGCCCTCCCTTCTCAACAGCCGTCCTCTTATCGCCGAACCAAGCGCGCCCGGACTACTGAGACCGAACAGATTTTGGTTGATGAGGCAGAACCCATACTTCCGCCGAGCTTGCCACTGAGCCCCCAACTGGTACCCTCTGACCGAACTACCGGCAGCTGGGCCCCAAAACTTACCTTCAACGATTGAGACATCCGAGATACAGATTCGGTTGTTGCTGAAAAAGACCACTTGTTGGCCCTCAATCTGGCCAAGGGTGTGTGCCTCCCCAAAGACATGGAGCATCACCAAAAACAACTGAATACCGAACTAAAGGCCATCCGGTCAACGACAAAATCCATGATTCTGGTAAGCAACTTCGGTCGTCTTGCTGTCTACTTTATTTTTTCAACTTCTACTTCGGTTTAAAGGGAAATCTTTGCTTTGTCAGGCCCTTCAGAAAAACCAAATCACCCATAGGAAGGTACTGGAGCTCAGGAAAGTAACTAGGCAAGCAGCGGCAGAGGCCGAGGCGAAAGCGGCCGAGCTGGAGGAGGCCAGAAAGGAAATGGCCGAACTCCGAGGTGAGATTGGCCGACTGACCGGAATGGTTAGTTCGGCCGAAGCCGAAAAACAAAAGACTGCCATTGTTCTGAAGGACAAGTACTTGCGCGAGCTGTTAAAACTTGAAAAGAAAAAAGACGCCGAAATAACCCAGGCGAAGGAGAGCGCCAAAGAGGCCGAAAAAATTGGTTTCTAGAAGACAGAAGATGTTTATGTCAAACAATGTGAGGCCGCCAAGGAGCTTTTCTTTAAGTGCGGCTGGAGGGAAGCCGTTGAGAAGCTCGGTCATGATCCTCAAACCGAGGTTTTCGACCCTCCAGCCTACTTTATACCGAAATCCCTTGCGGAGTACGCAAATGTCATGCAGCAATAGTTTCTTGAGGGCTCAGACTCAGATGAAGATTCTGCTTCTGACAATGCTCCGGTTGTTGATGTGGATCAGACAGTTCGGTCGGAACCTATGGTGGAAGACTTAGTTGTTGATCAGCCAGGTGAAACCGTGGTTCCGACCGAAACCACTCTTGTTACCGACACCGAGCTTCCGCCTGAAATCGGTCTTCATGCTAATGCTGATGCTGCCTTTGACGCTGAGATCGAAGATCTTTTTTCTTGACTATGTACTTTTTCTTTTGTTATTTCGTCTTTGTAACCGGGCTATGCCCCTCTTGTACTTACTTTTCAATGAATGAAAAAATTTTGCTTCGGCTGTTATTCCGGTTTTGATTCGTATGCTTGTACTTGTAATGCCCTCTATTATTTCAACTGCTATTTCGGTTTTAGGTTGTCGACCTATGCTCACTAGCCAACCACTCCTCAGCCGATATAATCATTTCGGGTGAGGAGTATACGGAGTTGGTTTATCCGGCCAACTGTTTCTTCAGCCATGCCCTTACTTCGCTTGAAGAGTAACCAGAGTTGGTTCATTTCCAGCCAACCACTCTTCAGTCATTCCCTTACTTCGGCTGAAGAGTAAAGAGAGTTGGTTTATTCCAGCCAACCATTCTTCAGCCATAAACTTACTTCGGTTGAAGAGAAAAGAAAGTTGGTTTTTTCCCGCCAACCATTCTTCAGCCATTCCCTTACTTCGGCTGAAGAGTACTTTTGACCCCTAGCCGGCCGGCTAGGGGGCATGGCCGGCCGGCCACCTGAAGCAAAAATACCTGGTCGGCCGTAATCCTTGCACTGTTCACTTTACAGCTGTATAGCTTTATCCCCCAGAAAATATCTGTATCTGGGGGATATTTTGTGGAGGAAAGTTTGCCTCCTTTTCCCCCACCTTTACACCCTCTTTTTGTTCCATATAACCAATGGCCTACACTTGAAGAAGGGGTTAGAAAAATTGTCTATCAAGTCTTGCATCAAAACCCCCTCTCTATCTCTCTCATTTTCTCAAAACATTCAAGTTCTTCACCTCATTCCTTCATCACCACCAAGCACCACCACCACCACTCTATTTCCAGTAACAAGGAGGGCTTCTCAAAGGCTAAAGGAGCTGCAAATTGGTCCAAGAAGCAACAAAAGACTTGTCTTCAAGGGTGAGTTGCATTCTCCCTTTTTTGGTCCATTTCTTGCACCATTTGTAAGCCATATATGCTTTTTCTTTTGAGCTCTGACCATAACTGAAAGTGGCTTTATTTTGAGCTCATTTTCACTTTTGTTTAAGGGCTCAACCCTGTTTGAGCCCCCCATATTGCACTTGCTTCAATACCCTTCTTAAATACCGTTTTCTTGCATGATATTTTTAGCTCGTCTGTAATCTGTTTTGGAGCATGGTGTAAACTGTAAATAGGCTTATTTTGAGCCCCTCTTCAACATTGAAGAAGGGCTCAACACTGTTTGGGACCTCCATGTTATACTTGCCCTTATACTCCTTTTTTGGTCCCTTTTTTGTATGCTTGGGCAGCCTATTGTGCTTTTGTTTTTGGCCATTTTACAGTTCTGAAAATAGTCTTATTTTGGTCCATTATTCATGTTTCATTTAGGGCTTTTCATGGTTTGGAACCTCCATATGCCACTTCATGTTATATCTCTCTTTTGGTCCCCATTCTTGCATGTTTTGTTAGCCTATCATGCTTTTGTTTTTGGCCATTTTACAGTTCTGAAAATAGTCTTATTTTGGCCCACTCTTCATGTTTTATTAAGGGTCTTTGGCCGTTTGTGGAATATTTTGTATACTTTGTGTTATAGCCACTTTTGAGCCTCATTTTGCATTGCATTTCTAGCATGTTTGTATAGTGTTTTGGCTATTTTACAGTTCTTCAAATAGTCATATTTTTGGTCCCTCTTCAATGTTGTAGAAAGGAATTTTTCGGTTTGGGCTTTGCATATACCACTTGTCTCTTTGACTTGGCCCTTTTTCTTGCATGGGAGTGCAGCCATACCTGTGTTTGTTTTTGGGGTTTTTACAGTTCTGGAAAACATCATATTTTGGCCCCCTCTTCAACTTTTTTGAAGGGCCCTAACCTATTTGGAGTTAGCAACTATGAGTTGCTTCATAATCTCATGTTTAGGGCCATTTTTTATATGCCATTGTTGCCCTATCTTTGCTTGCTGTTTGGCCATGTTTTGAACTGGAAAAATGCTTATCTTGGGATTGCCTTGCTTCTGTATTTTCATTTCATGTCCATATTAAGCATGCTTTGTATAGCTGTAGTTCATTCTATGCGCCTAATTTGCATTTCGGGAGAGATCCCATGCATCGGGTGCGCTTTCGCCTCGTTTCGGGGCTGTTTTCCCCCACATTTCATTGCTGAAAATCCATTAGCATGTTTGCATGTCATTTCCATGCCATTGCATTGCATATACCATTGCCTCGGTTTGCGTGCCCGTGTGCACGCATTTCGAGGCACTTCATTTTCATTCACCGGCCTCTTATGTGAGTGTGGCTGAGGCTCTCTCATGTTAGTGTAAGTCCATGTTGCATTTTATATGCCATTTCCATGCCATTGCATTGCGTATGCCATCGCCTCGGTTTGCGTGCCCGTGTGCACGCATTTCGAGGCACTTCATTTTCATAATTTATTTAGTAAAAGAGTTTTGAATTAAGTGAAAATTTTTGATGTGACATATGATATTTGATATAAAAATTTACAACTCACAACTAAACATACAACTCAAAATTCTATTAAAGTTCATAAAAAATTTTAAAAATTTTGAAAAATATTTTTTGTTGAATATATGAAAATTAACAAGTGTCAATTGCAAAAAAAATAAAAAAAAAAATTGCACTGTTCTGGTCAATCAACCGGACGACTGGTGGGACGATCGGTTAATCTAAATTTTTTCACATTCGATCGAGTTTTTAAAAATGAGTGTGGAATTAATTTTTGAAAATAACAACTAAACACCATATGCAAACTAAAAGTTAGAATCATAATTCCAAAACTCTTCCAAACATAGCCTTATATGTTCTTAATTTCTGTTTTTGTTTTGTGAATTGTTTTATTGGTTCTTGGTTTTGATGATATTTGCTTTACATTTGATCGATTTGAAAGATAAAGTCGGATTTTTCAATTATTGTTTGATATGCTTTAGACTTTTTACTTTTTTTTTGTTCCCTTAATATCTTTTATTTCACGATTTAGAAATTCAGAAAAAATCCAGAGAATTTCTCTGGCCTTCCTAGAATTTCATTATTCATTTCAAGGTTTATAAGCTGAATGAAGAAGAGCACAGATGGGCTGAAATGACAGGTTTGGGTGAGAGAGTATTGTTGGTGGGTACAGATTGCTCCTAATCTGTTTTTGTTGCAAATTTTGATTGATGCAAAGAGGAGAATTGTGTTTTCTTTTTAGATGAATGTTGCAGTCTGTATGATGAAAGCTTTCATGATCAATAAGATGAACTTAAGGCATATGGTCAATGGAAAATTGGGATTTTCAGTTTGGAGGATGGGAGTGTTAGGCCATTAGTCTTTTACCCTAGCTTTGCTGACATTTTTTGGCCTCCCCTAACTTGGCTACTTTCTCCAAATTCATTTTTATACCTGTCTTGAAAGTAAAGTTTCAAATACACTTTTTTTTAAGAGGCCCCCTAAAGTTTTGATTTTGAATCATTAATACAGTCCCTTGTTATTTGAAGTTAGAGAAATTTTTGCGAAAACTAGAGAAATTCTCTAGCTTTCCCAGAATTTTTCTAGAGAGATTCTCATGGAATTCTAGAGAAATTCCCGGAATTTCTTTGGATCGAATTTTATCTAGATCGATATTGATGGACTTTAGACATTATGAAAATATTAGATGTTTTTTATGCTATAAAATCTTAATACTATGGACCCTAAAAAGGAAATCCCTTTTATTTTTTTATATGGTTTTTTTATTTGGGGCTATTTTAGTGGATTTTATAATATTTTGGTTAAAATTTAATGTTACCAAACGAACCAGAATATAACTGGTGATAGAAAAAGTGATGCCACTTTACAAAAAAAGATATATACATTTGTTTAAAATACAAATTGTCTTTTGTGATTTGAAAAATTATAAATATCTTTTTGTTAGAATTTTTTATTTAACAGAAAAAAATAAATTTTTTAACTATTCTTCTATAACCAAACCAAATCAAGCTTTAAGTCCCATCAAATGGGGTCTGTTGCATGATTTTTTTTTCTTCGCTTGACTTTATCCAAGACTATTTCGTTAGTCAAATTAAAGAGATTTATATTTCTATTTACTATACTAGTCCACGTCAATTTAGGTCCCGTAACATTACCATTTAGCGTCATTGTATCTCATCTCTTCACTACTGTTTTTGTTGGTTTTCGTTATATATGATCAAACCATCTTAACCTATTCTCTCTCAATTTATCTTCTATCGGTACTACTTTTACTCATTCTCGAATATACTTATTCCTAACTCTGTCTTTTCTAATCTTGGCACATATTCACCTTAGCATTCTATTCTCAGCAAGAATTATCTTATCTACATGTTCTTTCTTAATTGCAAACATTTCGTCCCATATAATATTGTTGCTCTAATAGTCGTTCTGTAGAACTTTCATTTTAGTCTAATAGGTACTCGTTTATCGCACAGTACTCTAGACACACTCCTCCACTTAAGCCACCTTGTCAAAATTTTGAGGACCACATTCGCTTTAATCTTCCTAGTCATTGAGATAATTGATCATGAATAATGAAAATGTTCACTATTAGGTAGTTCTTGGTTCTCAATCTTCACTTCTCCTCTACTTCCATTGTGACTGTTATTAAAATTACACTCTATATATTCTGTCTTAGTTCTGCTTATCATAAATCCTTTAGATTTAAGTATTTTCTCCAAATCTTCAACTTAGTGTTAACTAACTCTTTCCCTAGTTTCATCCACTAACATGATATCATCTGCAAAAAGCATACACCATGGCATATCATCCTGAATATTGCGCGTCAACTCACCTATAACTAAAGTGAAAAGATAGTATTTTTCTCCAATAGGAATTCTATTAGCCAATCATAGCCTTTCGACTAAATACAACCCAGCAAAATCAAAACACCACAAACCATGTTCTTGCAATACAACTACTGTTCTATTTCCACACCTTATTCAACTGTGTTATTGAAATACTCAAAAGTTAACAATACCCAAAACAATATTTCTAGACCTTTGAAATTTGAAGGGTTTCATAATTGGTATAAAACTATATATATAAATAAAGGGATGTTTTAGATACATAAAAGTGAATGGTAAAAATGAAAGTCACACTCGTGTGACAAGAGAAAGATGCAAACTAAACTACGCTTCACATAGAAAGGGTAAAAGATACAAGCCAAATCACACTCGTGTGATAAGGTTGGAAGTTACAAGCCAAGTCACACTCGTGTGACAAGGGTGAAAGATGCAAGCCAAACCACGCTTCACATAGAAAGGGTAAAAGATACAAGTCAAATCACACTTGTGTGACAAGGGTGAAAGATGCAAACCAAGTCACACTCATGTGACAAGGGTGAAACATACAAGCTAAACTACGCTTTACATAGAAAGGGTAAAAGATACATGCAATGGTTATGAAAACAAGCCTAGACGCGTTTTACTGCGAAGAGGGTGAAAACTATGTTGGAGTTCATGCTCTTCAAACATTTAGAGGGGCAAACAAATTTTTGGAACTTGATGCAGGGTACCATCCCATTCTGGGAAATAACATTTTTTCTAGAAAAAATCTCAATGAGAGGTGTTCACAGAGACCACCTTGTTAGGATGTGAATCGTATTTGTACTTTACACGTATCTCGCTGCCAGAAAATGATACAATTGCACAAATTAGAAACAACTCTACTAATTTTATTCTTGAAAATGGGCCTAAATCCACGGTTAACATATCCTGGTAAAAAGACGAAATACACAAAAATGTACTCTGAAACACGGTTCTATAATTCTTGAAATCTGGAAAAGGCTCTGATGTAAAAATACCTTATTTTAGTTCGGAAAGGCTTACCCATGCACCCAGCCAAACAGAAGCAGAATGGCATTTTGAAAGCAGAACAACATTCAGATCTGACTGGATCTAAAAACACACTGCCAAGCCCAAAACAACACGGTCGGATTTGAATAGCGGCTTCAGGCAGTTTTGACTTTTCACGATTGTACCTCCTTAAAACATACTTTTGGGCTCTTATTCCACCCCTACACCATGTGAAAATCCTCTCCCCCTCTCTTTAGGTATTCTCTCTCTCTCTAGATTTTTCCTCTATTCACGTTACCCAACGGTTCTTGCAAAATTTATTTTGAAAGCCTTTTAATCCTCTACATTTTGGACCGATTGGAAATTTAATTGGTTGAGTTTTGGGTTTATCTTGATTTTTTGGCTCATTCTTTTGATTTTCTTGTGATTTCCTCTACCCCCTCTTGATTTTCAACTTTTTCTTCATTTTCTCTCTCTTAGGGCTTGGGTTTGGGGTTTTTCACTAATTTCTCGCAGTTTCCTTACTTTTCTCTCACTACCCTCTTACACTTGCTCACTTTTACACTCTCCATGGATAATGATGAGGTTCCATACGGTGGTATGCCTTTGGCTGATGTTGCCATGCCTATTCTCGAGCCGGCCACAGACATCGGGCCATTCTTGGCGAGGATTTGGCGGCTGAGGACATTCCTCCTCTAGCACCGGAGCCTGAATTGCTTCCCCTTGTAGATAGACCGTTTGACCCAGCTACTTACCAGTTGAGCTCACATGCCTTGACTCCTGGCAGTATTTTGAGATTTGAGGGCCTCATTCCTAGGATAGATGAGGACATTCTACTGCGTGAGCCGATGGAGCACTTATCCGCTGATGCCTCCATGATAAGAAATCTTTCCCTTCAAGCATATTTTACTTGAATTACATTTTAGTTCCTTTATTCAAAATGCTGACAACATTTCTCGCTACAGGTTATGGCCCGAAAGATAAGCGGATATGAGACTGTTACCGGACCGCGAGGTTAGTATGAGAGGCTCCCTCAAGAGGTCTACACTTTGATTGATGATGCCAGCTTCGAATCTTTCTGTTTAGGGCTCATACAGATGAAGGCTGAGCCGCTGCTATACGGTGCTCTAGTGGAGAGGTGGTGGGACACCACCAAATCCTTCTATTTTTCATCGATTGGGGAGATGACCATGACTCCTTATGACTTCTCGATGCTTACTAGCTTACAGGTAGGAGTTGGCGACTTGATCTTGTTTGATCTTGACAAGATTCAGTGGAGAGCTACGCAACTTTACCTTCTTTGAGTGATCCCAGATGTTACCGGACACAGGATGGTGTGCTATAGCTAGTTCCTAGACCATTTCTTTGCCCTCCAGCCAGCTACTCTAGATAAGATTGCACAGTACGCTCGTGGGTTTCTCATGTATCTCCTCGGTACTACCCTATTTGCAAACAAGGAGAATGCCATAGGGCTATACTTTCTGGGAGCACTAGTGCTTCTCCTGCAAGTGAGGGAGTACGATTGGGTGGTGCTAGCCTGGCCACCCTCTACTGCTATATGAGCTTGGCATTTCGCCGAAAGGCGGATTCACTTGGTGGATACTGGAGGGTCTGGGAGGTACACCTTACACTTCATTTTCTGTCTTGCTACAAGCCATGCTTTTTGTTTTTCATTTTTTGTTTCATGTGTCCAGTTGATTCTTCAACTTGTTTTCCTTTTGCAGTTGTGGGTTTGCACATATTTCACATCTATCGCCCCTGTTCCTGTGCAACCCATTGAGTTGTTTGTGCCCCGCTCTCAGTACTACAACACCAGATTGGAGCGTCGGAGATGCGCAGGTCGCGATTTTGCCTACTTCCACCGCTTCTTCGACACAATCACAACAAAGAGGGTAACAAAACCTCATACTGGTCTTTGTCTTTTATTGCTTTCACTATTTTCATATTGTTCAAACCTTGATATCTGACATTTGACTTATGTCCTCTACTTGCAGATTGATTGGCACCATTGGGAGGCCATTTCCCAAGCATCGAGGGTGACCTATACCGCTGCATGGAACACCTCTACCATGCGAATTTTGTTCGAGGGTCCTTTCAGCAGGGCTTATTACCTGGGAAAGAGGTTCATCTGCTAGACTTGGAGTAGAGTCGATCCTAACGTTTCGTATCCTCCTCATCCAGGCATGAGGATCGTTAATGGTCTTTGTGATAGACACTAGACTGACCACCTTATGTTAAGGGAAGATGGCGATTTGCATCACAGAGGCGGCCATTTCATTACATTCTTACAGACCTGTGTGATGGCTCCTCTCACTAGGGGTGTGGTTCGTGTGTTCTATGTTGCCGTTGCTGCCGCCGCTGCTGGAGGTGTTTCCACCGTAGCTTCCATTCCTGGGCTTCCCACAATTCCTACTGAGGTTGTGCACATGCGACCAGATGGAGTGATTGAGGAGAAGGATCGCAGGTTGGTGATTGCTCCTGATGTTGCACAGGTAAACATTTCTTCTTTGTATCCACCCATTGTACTTCACAATTTTGTTCTATCGACTCATGTCTTGCCTCACTTGCAGGTGTCTATGGAGTATGTTGACGATCTCCTGCGGACGACTGACCGTCTACTTCTCATGGTGCAGAGGAGACAAACTGCCTTGGCTACTTATGGGACCGAAGTATACTTACCCACTCTCTCCATAGTCAAATACTTTGCAATTCATTCATTCGCCAGCCCTAATATACTCTGATATCCTATTCACAATTCCGCTATATTTGTTTTGACACCCTGTATCTTTCCAGCTTGAGCCTGCACTCGCTGTACCTAAGGGGCCTCCTCTAGCTAGAAGGAGAAGAAAGAGATGAGCCCCAGCGAGAGATAGAGGGCAAGCTGACCATGGAAGACATGGTAGAGGTAGAGCGAGATAACGCTCGCCTTCTTTAGAGGAGACCCTTGACAATTCTGAGTACACTGCCTTTGAGGACGAGGGGGATGCTAGTGCTGACATCCATTCTACCGGAGACAGTAGTGATAGTGATGAGTCCCCTCCTCCATGACCAAGGATGAAGAGGCTAAGAGGGGTTGACTTTACCTTTTCTTTTTCTTTTTGCTTTGTAGTCAGGAACCTATGTAGCTTCAGATGGACTCTCATTGTTTTTGAAGACTTTTCTTTTATTTTTGTTTTTGTGAAACAATGATTGGGGTTGGACTTAATAGCTTATGAAAAGAAAGATTTTGTTTATTTTTGCACAACATGTTGATATATGGCATGGTACTTGTACAAAAATGATTTATTTTCTAAAAAAATGAAACTGAGAATAAAAATTTTTGAATTGAGTTCTAAACTAGATAAAAAAACCTACAACTAACCAAAATGCAAAATACAACTTGATAAAAGAAAAACAAAGAAAAAACAACCTAAACACACCTATTTACACTTGTTGGACCTAAAGCAACACTTAAAACAAGAGCTCGAAACACAACGATGAGGTTTGTTGCTTCTGCAGTTTAGGCAAGAACTAAGATAGGTAGGATCTCAAATACACACGGCCGGATCTAAATTAGGACAGTCGGATCCACTTAGCAGCCGAGCACTCTGACACAGCTATCATACATTCATCCATTTCCAATCTCTATAAAAGGTTATTCGTACTTGCCCCTGATTGTAGTGAATTCTAATGCCTTAAGAAGGGTCAAAGCCACATAGGGTTGGCATTGGCTGAAACCTTAATCGGCTTGGATGTTTTCCATCGGTGGGAGACTTCTCAGTTCGCAGGGAGCCCGCTGCTTCTTCAGGTTTTGTTTCCCCACCCTTTCTTATTTGTAATTCTCACATCACTTGGGGCACTCAATCTCTGTTTTCTCTCAAAAGCCATTTCCTTACTTTTTCTCTCAACGTATATCTCTCAATTCTTTAATCTCTCTTATTTTTTATCCCTTCCTAGGTGTGATTGATGGATATGATAGAAGGTTACGAATCCTATGTAGGGGTCGAATATCCAACCCTAACTCTAGTTCGTGCTTTGCACTTGGCTCGATACCTTATTGCTTGGAGGATGAGAGAGCTTTTGGCCCTTGCTGCTAGCCATAGACACCCCATTTTTGACCGCCCTTAAGACTTGGGCACTATTGATGGTTTACTTGGTGGAGAAAGGTGTGCAAGGCAAAGGTTCAGTTTCTTTGGCAAGGAGAGAGTCAAATCTCAACTTCATACCCCTTTTGGACCAAAACAATCTTGATTAAAAGATTTTTGACCTCGAAACCCTCTCTTTCAAAATGTTTTGAAAATAAAGTTCCTACGATGTTCCAATGCTCGCATTTCGTTAAATGTTGCGCTTTTCGATAAACCGAACCAAGATGAAGTGGAAATGAATGAAAGAGAGTTGAAATCTTTGAAAAATCTTTCAAAACACCTTGTTTAGGGGTTTGGAGTTGAGGAAAATTGAAGAAGAGGGAAGAAACCAAGTTGAAGAAGAAAGTGGGTATGAATCGCTAAGAGAAAGAGACGAGCGGCCCTCGTTAAATCATGCCTATTTGTCTGTACACTTGGATTTTAACTATGAGGCCACCACCGTTGGAAAGCTCATTTCTGGGGCTTCATTGTGCACTCAAGAATCTGCTAGAGCCAAGTCCGGATGGGGGAGATATGGTTGGTTGAAGTAGGGCATCAATCCAGTTGGACCGAAACTGCGCGGCTTCACCAAAACAGGCATAACTTTTTTTGCAGTTGGAATTTTGATGCAAGGCTGGTGCCATTGGAAAGCTAACTTCTAGGGCTTCAATTTGGACACTAGACGACCACTTTTTGGCCTTTCCAGCTATTGGCCGACAACTTTTCTTTCCAGGAGACCACTTTTTGTCCTGAAAAACCAGAAAAAGTAGCTGGCCGACTAGTAAAAGTAGTCGGCCGACCACTTTAACTGGTCGGCGGCCTTCCTGTATATTCTACAGGTGTTGTGGATGCCAGCTGTGCTAGCTGGAGTGCACAGATTGCATCTCCATACACGTGTATGGAAGGATTGCATCTAGCTTCAAACTTCTTCAACAAGCTTGGTGCTTGGTTTTCTATAAGAGGGAACCTCCTCCCTCTTATCTGGGGTTGAAAAATTTGTTGAGAGCTATAGATATATCATTCTATTTCTATATTGCTTCTTCTCTCTATATTTGCATTGTTTTGTGCCCTAAAGTGCCATTTTCTTCACACTTTTGCACATAAACACATAGTGAAACACCTTCATTCTTGAGCTGAGGTTCTTGGGGGTTTGTTTGAAGCTCAAGGCTTGGTTTGAAGCCTCAGGAGTTGCTGATTCGTTGTGTTTCTTCAAGGGTGAGGCTCAAATCCTTTTTTAAGCTTTGTTTTGCTTAAGTACTTAGCCTTATTTGCATGTTTCTTATGGCTTAACTTTAAACTACAAAAAGCTTTATTTTTGAGTACTTAACATGTTTGTTTGAGGCTCCTTGGGTGTTGGGGGTGTTCTACCCCCTTTTGTACCTTGTTTGGCCTTGTTTTGTGCCATACCTTGAGGCCTTTGAATTAGTCTTTGCTTGGCCTTTTAACCACTGAAATCCAGTGGATTTTCAGTGGTAGGCATGTGGTTTTGAGGCCTCAAATCAAAGGGGGGTGATCCCCTCTCTTCTTGTTTTGTTTGCTTGCATTATTGGCCTATCAAAGGAGCATGTGTTTCTAACATTTTGAGGTTGAGTTCAAGCACTTTTTTGTGACTTCTAGGGCCTGCCTTGACTCTTTCCATGGCTGGTTTGGTCACCTTTTGCATGCTTCTTGTATGTGTAGTGTAATCCCATTTGTGGCTTATCAAAGTAGCATGTCTTTCTAGCATGTATTGGCTCCATTTCAGTGGGTTTTTGGCCATCATTTGACATGTCATAACTCTGTTTTAGGTTGGTTTGATGGCCCCATGCATGCTCCATGCACTTGTAGTGCATTTCCATGAAACAGCCTAACATGCATCATGCTTCGACATGCCATTTTAGCATGCTTTTGGCTTAGCTCTAAGAAGACTTTGTTCATGTTTTAGCATGCTTAAGGTCTGATTTATGTTGTTTTGGTCATGCATGCCATGCTTTGTATAGCCATAGTGCATTTTAGCTCATTAGCCTTGAGTTTCCAAGCCACTAGCATGCATTGCTTGGGCTCTTTACATGATTTAGCATCATTTGGAATGATATTTCAGAGTTTATATCTTTGCCATATTCTCATGTTTATCACTCCTTCAATGTGTTTGAGAGTTGCACCTTTATGCCTTGTTTGTGAGCCATTGCATGAGCTTGATTTTCTTGCCTTTCAAGCCATAATTTCAGTTCATTTTGGCTACTGTTTTGGCCTGTATAAGGTCTATTTGGGGCTGGTCTGGCCATTTGAGCATTGTCTTGTATGACTCTAGTGTAATACACTTCACTAGCTTCGATGCTTGAGCCTTTCAACATGCATTACGTGGGTTGTTTGCATGATTCTAAGTCATTTTGCATGCCATTTCAGTACTGGAACATATGCCATTGTACTCCATGTTTCATCCTTTCAATGCCTTTGGAGAGTTGTATTTTGTGCCTTGAGCTTGGGCCAATATGCATGCATGTTTGTATAGCATTTTGAGTTTCTATCTTAGCATGTATGGCCACTGATTTGGGCATGACTAAGGTCAGTACATTTTGGTTTAAGTCCATCGAGCATTGTGTATGCCATATGGTTCATTGCGTTGTATATGCCATGTCCATTCGCATTGTGTATGCTAGTTGTTGTTCATATTGTTGCATACTTATGTTGTCTTGCATTGAGTATGCATGCATTAGCATAATTTGCATGGCATTAGCTTTGTTAAGTTAATCATGTCACATTGCATTGAGCTGGCCATGTGGTTCTTAGCACTGTGCATTGTGCATGCCATTAGCATTAGGGGTGTTCGTGGTTCGGATTTGGAAGGTTTGCGGATCGGTTTGGACCCGCCCGCATTTATGCAGTTTGAGGAAAAGACAACCCGCAACCGCCCGCAATGCAGTTTTCGGTTTGTGCAGGTAGGGTTCGCAGATGTGCGGGCGGTTTGTGGATTGGACTTTTTTCTTCAAAAATTCATTTTTAAACCTTATTTTTTCCCCATTTTGTAAATATTTATTTTGGGTCATTTTCTTCCCATTTTCTAAAATGCTCCAACATTAATAATTAATGAATTAAAAATTATAAGATTAAAAATACAAGAAAATCAATTCGTAACACAAACAAATCATTCAAAATCTTAAATCAAATCATAAACTAACACAAGCATATATTTCAAAATCCTAAACTATAACTCCATATTCATTAAGGAATATAAAATTCCAAATCACACTTCATTCAGAACAAGTTCAGTTATGTAACAATAATAATATGATCAGTATTTATTCAGTTTCAGTTGATATAATACTATTAACAAATGTAATGCTAAAGTAAGTTCAAAAAATAAAGGGTGTTTTGTTTTGGACAAAAATGTCTAGGTGGATATAGAAATGAAATCAATAGTTAAGATAAAAAAATAAATAAATAAATAAAGTGCGGGCAGTTTATTGCGGGTGCGGGTTAAACCCGCAACCCCCAAAGATGCTATATTTCAAACCGTATCCACCCGCATTGTATTTGCGAAACCGCCCATTTGTATGCGGATTGGGTAGGTTGGGCGGTTTTTGCTGATCGGATAAACCGTTGCCCACCCCTAATTAACATTGAGTATGCTAAGTTACATTGCATTGCATGTTTGCATGCTTGTTCCTTGCGTGTTGTTTGCATGCTTGTTTAGTTGTATTGTATCGAGTTGCATGCTTGAGTCGCATTGGGTATGCCATGCTTGCTTTGTATTTGTGTTTGGAATAGGTGTTAGTCCAAACACGGGAAACAAGGGACGTTTCATACTTGAAGTGATGAAACGCGCCTCAATTCTCGGTCATCGGCGCTCTTGATCATACATGACAGAGTTTTAGGCTTTATGTGTTTACTTGTGCATTCATTTCCATATTGAATTGTGCAACTTCACTTCTCGGCCATCATGCATTGAAATGCGTGATTGATGGCCCGAGGGTCGAAAACCGCACTCCCTTGAGCTTACGTAATGATAGGGAGGGTGGTCGTGCATACATGTGTTGCAAATACTTTGCCATGCCACTTTCTTGCTCTCTGTTGCAGCAAACTGAAGTTTGGCAGTAGAAACTGGTCGGCCGACTAGGCAAAGTGGCTGGCCGACCACTTTTTTTGGTTTTTATCACAAAAAGTGGTCTACAGGTGGTCTGTAATGCCAACAGCTGGTCGGCAACATCCCTACAGGTTCCCATGGTGGAGTTTCAACCTTCTGGAGCCTTGTGCAGTGTTCTGGGACCAGTTGCAAACAGAGGCAAATCGGGGCATCGCGATGGATTTCCGAGCGAGGTGATTCAAGCATGCATGCATCCCTCGTCATGAGGCCATTTCAGTGTTTTGTTAGCTTAGAATGTATATTTGTTTCAATTTTGGTTGTGTAATAATTAATTAGCTAGAATAATTAGTTAATTAGTCGGTTCTGTATTATTTATTCGGACCCTCCTCCGAGAGGGCAATGTTGTAAATAAGTGTGCGTGTGTGTGATGCATGTCTTCCAACCCCCATTTCTTTTTCCTTTTTATTTACTAGCATACGATGGTTAGTTTTAGGGCATGTTTCAATTAGCATTCTTATGCTCGCATGTTCACATTCATTCATCTGTCTTGTATGCACCAGGCTCGGCGCATCATACTAACTACATTATATTTCAATTCCTGTTTGAATACATGTATCAAGTTGCATTTCACATGACATTTTAGAATAGCCGAGCCTATCTTAGTTGCATTTTGCATGTGTTGCATTAGGCATTCTTGACATAGCTAGGATCATGCATGATTACTAACTATCTTCTATTTTGGCTTGGAGTACTAGGTGAGTGTTTATGCTTTAACATCCTTGCATGTGTGTGAGTGACTGCCATGGTAGCATGCTTGCCATGAGACTAACTGCTTATGTGATATAACTGCATGAATGCCTGTGGGTGAAGGTTGGACTATTTGAATTGGAACAATTCATTGATTGCGAGTTTTAAGCCCACTTGAGAGTGGCAAATCACCATGTTTTCTAAAGCCCACTTGAGGGTGGCAAAATCCGCATTTTAGCCTACTTGCGAGTAGCAAACCGCTTTCAAAAACAAACATGAGATGTTTTGTTCCAACTTAGGCGATCCAGTCTATACTTGTATGTTGTGCGCATCACATAGTAATTATAGGTTAATAACCGGAATAAGAGCACATGTGTTTTCAAAAACGAGATATTATGCTAGTAAAGGCCGATCTTTGATCGGGCGAGCGGGGGTGCTCATTGCATGACCTTCCCCTCTTGTACCCAAGTTCTCCAGCCGAGGCAACTTTGGTGATGACGGACATGTGGCCTTAGGCACGAGTCAGAGTTTCCTAAATTTTCCAAAAATAAAATATTTAGGTGGCAACTCTGTATCTGGAAAAGCAGTCCATGTTTCAGTTTTTCAAAACGATTTGCCGGATTTGGGCTCTTTGGTGATTTATCAATCTCGCATTGCACTTTGCAAGATCAGATTAAGAACCGTGACATTGAGTCCGAACTGTAGTAGTAAGCCCAATGAACAAAACGGGATTCTCCCGGGACCTTCGGGCGCATCTACACTAGCTTCCACTGTGCTTTTTCTGGCAAGTGTGTTGACAATGGGGAAAAGACATAAACCTTTTTCAACTGTGCCCCTAGTTCATCACTTTGACCATTTTTTTTGTTTTTAGCTTTCTGCTGAAACAATTTTGACCAACGCAGGAGTTTAGATTAACATGCTTGTTCGACTTTTTGTTTTGAAATCATGTAAGTCGGGCTGTGAACAATGAAAAATTTTCTTTTTTGAGTCCAAGAAATGGTCTGATTTTTGGAAAAAAAAAAAAGGAATAATTTTTGAGAAAACTAGTCAACTTCATAAAAAAATTCTCAAAAACTGTTTTTGACAAATGGTCACTACGCAACCAACGTGGAATGGATTTTTGAGATGCACAACCTCAAATCCGAACTTGATGTGTCTTGCAACTGAATCTTTTAACGGAATAGGACAACCGAATTTGAACGAAGATGAGCCAATTGGTTATAGAGAGGATAACCGAGTCAAACAAAGATAAGCCAACCAATATGGACAGGACAAGCAAGCTGAAAATGGTTGGGGTCGAACTTCAGGATGAAGTTGCATACGTATCCCAAAGATGGGAATCAGGCCTTACGTAGTTCCCGGTTAAAGTGCACTCGGGTATTAACTCTCTCCTTTTGCGCTTTAACTTTTGCAAAAAGTCCGCTCTTCTGGGTTTTCAACCTTGCGAGCTCTATTTTTTTTTTTCTTATTTTTCCTTTTCTTTCTTTCTTTTTTTTTCTTTCATTTTTTTTCTTTTTTGTTCTTTTTTTTTCTTTTTTGTTTTCTTTTTTTCCATGCTCTAACTTTTGCCTAAGTCGGCCTTCCGGGGAGCGAGCCTCTCAATGATAAGAAAGTTTAATTGTTGATTGGTTGTGCGATCTCTAAGCCATCTGAATCCATGAGAATAGTTGATGTTCCTGACCAAATAGTCTTGATAATGTAAAGGCCCATCTAATTGGGTCTGAATTTGCCCCTAATGTCGTGGATAGGAACTTGATTGTCCTCCAGCAATAAATTTTTTCCTCTCAAATTCTGTGATTTGTCTTTCTTGTCAATCTCTATTGGGGCAACAAGGGTTGTTTCTCATCCAGCTATTCATTTAATCACATTCGACCTTATTGCCCTTAGTTCAAGAGTTGCTTCCAATTCGGACATGCAAGCCTCATATTTGGTTAATCTTTGAAATATTCTCAATTAAAGTTCAAGTTTTGAAAGCAAATGAGTTGAGTCTCAAGGTCGAGAGTGATCCTATGTTGTACAAACTCAAGATCAATTCCAGGCATGTCTTCGTAGGACCACGCAAAAACATATTTTTGAAATATTTTAATAAAGTGACTAGTCGTTCGTGCTCCTTTGAAGACAATGAAAGTGATTATAGATTATAGCTTAACAGATTATAACTTATACCTGTGAGTATAAGCTGCTAACCTGTTTGGTGTAGCTGTGGGATTATATATTTAAGCAGCAGAGTAGTGTTTGGTAAATAAGCTGTAAAATAGCTTTTTGCTATGTAATTGTCAATTTTGCCCTTATGAACAGGAAATTTGTAATTTTTGTAATTTTCTTCTGTTTAAATATTGAAAAAGTTATTTCATTAATGGAAATTGATTAATTAGTATATAATTTGGTACATTTCATTTACCTCAAATTTTTTTTTTTGTATTTATTTTTGTATTTAATTTTTTTGTAATAAATATTGAGTTGACAAGAAAATAAAAAATTTAATTGCAATAAAAATATAATAAATTACTATTAAGGCAAGAAAAAGGGCTCTTCATAGATATTTATAGAGCTCCTAATTTCGTCTGCAAATTGACATACAAATATTATGTCTCCTCACTTCCATTTCGTTGTCATCACATGCAACATCATTTCCATGGCGTGCTTGTTGAGACGAAGATCCTTCCTCTTCATTAGGCATATAATCCGTGTATCTATCATAAGAGTCAAATGCAATATCGCGGAACTTACTTCGTCGGATGAAATTATGAATTGCCATTGTTGCACAAACAAGTTTGACTTGGGTCGGCCACTTGTAGTTTGGTGGGATATCCTTTATCATCGGCCATCTTGCTTTCCAAACCCCGAACGTTCTTTCTATTACACTTCTAAGTGAGGAATGTGCTTGGTTGAATTTTTCTTGTGCATTTTGAGGGGGTTGACCATGTTCAAATTGAGCTAGATGGTATCTCTCTCCTTTGTAAGGTGCAAGATATCCTTTCATGTTTGGATAACCAGCATCCAACAAGTAAAACTCATCTATTTTAAAATTTCAAAATGAAATTAAAGTAAGCAATTATAAATGTAAAAATAAATATGAAGATGTGAGTGTGGTGCATCTATTGTACCAATCAAATATAAAACAGTTACCTCCTTGTGGTTTTGGAAAATTAAAACTAAGATTCCTAATTGCATCTAAGAAGATCCGAGTATCGTGTGCACTTCTTTCCCATCCTGGTAAGCAAAATGTGAAACACATATCAAAGTCACACGCGGCCATTATGTTTTGAGTCGCATATCCTTTTCTACCTATTAGACGAGCTTACTTATCTGGAGATATATATGCTTTGATGTGTGTCCCGTCAATTGCTCCAATACAATCCTATTACATGATAATGAATACAAAACATTTTAGCCACAAATTAGTAGAAATATCCTACCAACATTAATTATATGTAACACCCAAGTTGCGCTTGTAGTTAATTATTTACCTTGAAATGAGGATAATATTTGCGATTGCGTCGAATATATGGATGCACACCATTAGTCAGTTGAGGCCTTACCCAATCAATGGACATCTTTGTAACAACCTTTAACACCTTCTTAAAATATTTTGAAATAGTCTCGCCGGAATGTTGAAATCTTTCTTGGACATTTCTGTTTCGAATGTCACCGCCAACAATAAACAAAAATATCGCAACTTGCTCTTGAATCGAGACTTGTCGTCTAGTTTGAAGGCCATAATTTGTCTGTAACAAATTACACAATTGATAAAATACCTCTCTTTCCATTTGAAAATTTTCAAATATTCTTGTCCAATTCCCTTCTTGTAATTCTACCATCCACATACCTCCTGTTAAACAAGATGTCCTACATGGTTCTTTTATCAAATAATTTGTTGCATATGTCGCTGCAACTGTAGCCGCCGTAGCTAAGAGCATATTATTATTTTGTTGGGTTTGCGATGTGTTGCCTTCATCGTCAGTATCTTCATCATCATGGTCATCATTCCATTGTTCTTCATCATTGTTACTCATCTTTAAAATACCTAGTTTCTATAAAAGGTTTAGTTACTATTCAATTCAAACCAAAATAGGGTGAGGTAAAGAGTTAATAAAAATTCAGAATTGGCAATTTAAATTGTTAAATCAAACTCACTATATTCACAGCAAGATTCAAAACAACGTGAACAAATAAAAGTGACTAAGGGATAAAAGTAAAGTTATTTGATAGTGTTTCTATTAAGAACAACCTTGTTTCTATTTTAAACTATCCAGATTGTAAACTATTTTAAACACTAAAGGTCCAGATTGTAAACTATCCAGTAGGTTAGGAAAATGAATATATATTTTCTAAAAAAATCCAAATTTCATTGAGCAGCTCTTTGTTTCACTCATGAATTCGGTGGGTCATATGCACCAGCCATTTGCAATCCTTGGGCATGGCAAACATATTCAATATCTATTCATGAAATTCAAGCATAGCACAAATGCAATTCAAGCACGCAGCACTGTAATATACATATCCAATTCTAGCTCACGAATGAAGTATTGAAGATGTGTTCCTATCTACTAAAATATAAGGCAACCTGTCATTCATTTATCCCAATTAAAGAAAATCATCATTCATATAAAGAAATATGTAAATAAAAAAATGAAATAGGTGAAAGATTAAAATGTAAAGCAAGAAAATTATACCTTAAACTTCAACAAAGGTATACCTGGAGAGATTCAAATGTCTCGTTGTCATCACATGCAACATCATTTCCATGGCGTGCTTGTTGAGACGAAGATCCTTCATCTTCATTAGGCACATAATCCGTGAATCTATCATAAGAGTCAAATGCAATATCGCGGTGCTTACTTCGTCGAATGAAATTATGAATTGCTATTGTTGCACAAACAAGTTTGACTTGGGTCGGTCACTTGTAGTTTGGTGGGATATCCTTTATCATCGGCCATCTTGCTTTCCAAACCCCGAACGTTCTTTCTATTACACTTCTAAGTGAGGAATGTGCTTGGTTGAATTTTTCTTGTGCATTTTGGGGGGGTGACCATGTTCAAATTGAGCTAGATGGTATCTCTCTCCTTTGTAAGATG
>NW_021025567.1:681241-698466 GCF_004153795.1 Camellia sinensis | reverse complement strand
AAATATGATCTTTTACAGTTTATGGAAAACCACAAAAACCAGCACAGATATGGCTAAGCTCTTATGCAAGAAATGGGCCAAAAGATGGCCAAAGCACAAAGTATGCTAAATATCCATCAAACAGCCAAAGGCCCTTAATTAAACATGAAGAATGGGCCAAAATAAGACTATCTTCAGTTCTGTAAAATGACCAAAAATGGAAGCATAATGGGCTGCCAAAGCATGCAAGAAAAAGGGACCAAAGAGGGGATATAACATGAAGTGGCATATGGAGGTCCCGAACCATGAAAGGCCCTAAATGAAACATGAATAATGGGCCAAAATAAGACTATTTTTAGTACTGTAAAAAGGCCAAAAACCGAAGCATAATATGTTTCCAAAACATGCAAAAATGTGACCCAAAAGAGAATATAAAGGCAAGTATATCATGGAGGTCCCAAACAGTGTTGAGCCCTTCTTCAATGTTGAAGAGGGACTCAAAATAAGCCTATTTTTAGTTCTGTAAAATGCCCAAAAATGGAAGCATAATGGGCTGCCAAAGCATGCAAGAAAATAGCATTCAAGGAAGGTATTGAAGCAAGTGCAAGGTGGGGGGCTCAAACAGGGTTGAGCCCTTAAGAAAAAGTGAAAAAGAGCTCAAAATAAGGCCACTTTCAGTTAGGGCCGGAGCTCAAAACAGTAAGAATATATGGTTAAGAAATGTTGCAAAAATAAGCTCAAAAAGGAGGAAATGGCAACTCACCCTTATAGACCAATCTTTGGTTGCTTCTTGGGCCAAGTTGCAGCACCTTTAGCCTCTGAGAAGCCCTCCTTGCTGCTGGAAATGGAGTGGTGGTGGTGGTGCTTGGTGGTGATGAAGGAATGGGGTAGAACTTAGGAGTTTTTGAGAAGATGAGAGAGATAGAGGGAGATTTGGATGCCTCTCCTTGAAACAATTTTTTCTAACCCCTAATCTAATGCTTGCAGCTGGTTATATGGACCAATAGGGGGAGCATGGAAGGAAAGGGTGGGGGAAAAGGACCAAGGCTTTCCCCCACAAAATATCCCCCGGATACAGATGTTTCTGGGGAACAACAGCTATACACCTGTAAAGTGCCAATTGCAAGGAACATGGCCGGCCACCTTTTGGAGCTGCAGGTGGCCGGCCGGCCACCCCCCCTAGCCGGCCGGCTAGGGGTCAAAAAGGTGAAGTTGAGTTAGTGGCCGGCCACCACAAAAAGATGGCCTCCCAGGTTCCCTCATCACAACCCTGTAGTTCGAATTTGGCAACTCTGAAACAGGAGAGAGAACAAGCCATTTTTAAGAGGGGTTCAAAAGGTTCAATTGGATTTTCTGGCCGGCCATATCATATTAGGATCCTCCCATGTGTGTACAACACAAATATGTGGTTTGGGGTTGAAGAAAGTGGCCCCAAGGTGTTCAACATTGGCTCGAAAGTGAGAAAAACGGGTGTCGGAGGGCGAAAATGGAATATAACTGGTTGCCAAGATAATTGCTGGCCTCCCACCCTTCAGTGACCTTCCTGGTGATGAAACAGAGGCACCTGCCAAAAATGAACGAAAATCGATGCAAAACGAATGCTCGGAGGCCAAAACACGCAGTTCGGGGTCCCAAAAATGGGCTGCTAAGCACCGAAAGTGGCGTTCGGCCACGAAGTGGGTTTCTCAGACCCCAGTGTCCCTTGAAAGGGAGAAAATAAGATGTATGTCAAAATTTAGAGCAAACGGAGATGGTTAAGCGGTCCCGAACCGAGGCACACGGCCAATGGTCCCGAAAAATCGGAAACCGGGCTCCGAAATGGGCAAAATGGCCTACGGCCACCAAATGTAGCCCACGGCCACTGAGAGATGGTCTACGGGACCTCTCCCTCCCCTCAGGAAAAGAAATAGAGAAAACCGAGTCTAGTTCGCAAATCGAGGCAAGGCACAGAAGAGGGTTTGGGAGTCCGAAGGCGGGGCTCACGGCCGCGACTCTGAGGCTTCTAAACGAGCACATTATGCAATATCACCAAGCGCCCAATTGGTGACGTCTAAGTCTTAAGGTCGGTCAAAAATGGGGTGTCTACAGGGTTCAAGTGCATCCATCATACACAAGTTCATGCTTGCTAGAATGAACACCTCAAGCTTAGGTAGATGGGCTGGAGTGATGCATATGCTAGGTTCGTCGGTAGATGGCAATGTATGGATTAGGTTCAGATTTTGAGGAGGAGAGGGTATGCGGTCATGTGCAGGGAGTGGGTTTTTGGTTACATTGGGTTTCTAAGGCGAGCCTATAGTTTTATTGTTAATGAGATCCTGGATCTCATGATGAAGGCGAAAGCAACGGTTGGTGTGGTGGCCATAGTCCTAATGGTACATACAATATTAGGTAGGGTCATGGTTAGTTGGGAGCGAGTCAGGAAAGGGTCGGGGATCAAAAGGTTTGAGAAACCCTCTTTTCAGTGGTACTTTTAGGACATGGGTTGGGCTCATGTGGAGAGGAGCGAAAGTTCTAAGTTGGGCTTGGGCTGGGTAGGTTGTTTGCGGGTTTATGCCAGGGAATGGATTAGTGGTCTTGGTCATTGTAGTGACGGTATTGATCTCGGAAGGCCTAGGAATAGTGCTATTGCTAGCATTGGTACTCCTAGTAAACGACCTTTTTATTGGTTCACTTGTTCTCTAGTCACTTGTTCTCTAGATAATGCCTTTCTTGAAAGCACTCTTAATTTGCACCCCCAACTCATGTAAAGCAACTAAGGTAGATAACGATGTGACAATCATCCTTTATAACATGTCTGGTTCGATTCTGAACTACCAACCAGACTTGTTCTCTTTCTTAGGGCCTATTTGTCATTCTAGCTACCTTTGCCCTCCATCTTGCAACAAAGTCAATGAAGGGTTCCTTGGGATTTTAAGTGGCTGCCTCTAATTCGTTGATTGTTACCTTTATCTAAGTATTGTAGGAACATTGGTTAACAAATCCCTCAAATATTTCTTCTCAGTTTCGTTTGGTCGAGTCCTCCAATTTGGTATACCAGATAGCTGCCATGTCTGATAAGGTTCTTCCAAATAATGACACTTTTTGAGCCCGCGTCAAGCCATTGGTTTTAGGACATCCGAGAAGAGACGGACGTGAACGATAGGGTCTTCGCTTCTATCAAATCGGTCAATGTGAGGTATTTTGAAATTTTTTGGGACTTAAAGAGGCTTCAATATAACTGCCTTCAATGTCAGGGATGAAATTGAAGCCTTGAGATTTCTTGAGCGCCTTCTCCAGCGTGCGATTTTTATCATAGCGGGATCGATGTTGTTGATGTCGAAAAGAAGAAGTCCCCCGTGAGGCTGTGCCAAAGGCCTAAAAGCTTGAGCTAGTGCTAACATCTCTTAGGGATCTAGGACCTGAGGGTTTTCAGCTGGTAGAGGTGGATCAAGGTTCAGCTGAGCAGCCGGGACTGAATATACAGCAGATGCTGATGCCCCAGATGGGCATCGCATTTTAGCAATAGTCTCATCCTGAGCAGCAATTCTTTGATTCAAGACATTGAATTGTTAATATGTCAGATTTTTTGCTATTACAGCTTATGCACACTAAGACATTGAATTGTTAAAATGTCAGATTTTTGCTATTATTGCTTTTCGGAATGTGTGGATGGCAAATGTCTTAAATCCCATAATAATAGATCAATATGGTTGCAACTAAGCAAGTTCCAGTCAAGAAGCAGGTATAAGATCCACACTTGAGTTCTCTTTTTCAAGTGATTAGTTAAGAAATAAATTTAATAACGTTAGAATGAATTTTGTGAGTTAATTTTCATCAAAAAGTCGACCCTAATGAGTGAATGAATTAGTAATTGGATCTTTTGTGAATTATGTTTGAAAGTAGTTGGAAACTGAATTTTGCTTTAAAATTCACATATAGATTCTTATCAAATTGATCTTTCAGATAAAACACAAATATTATACACAAGTTTGATATAGCTTGCTTCTTAATAAATGCTTGACTCAGAAGATCCTTAAGAAAAAGCCAAAGAAAGGGTCTAAAAATGTTAAACCTATTACAAAGACTGAAAAATGTGAAAGTTTCTTCAACTTCTTCAGCCTCCCGAAGTTCCTAAGGATAAAGATAATATTGGTGAAGATACTGTACGTTTATCAACTTTATACATGTTAAAATACCTGTTGACACCATTATGAATTATAATTTGGGTTCTTTTCTAATTCATTCATACTGTTGATTAATAGGCGGAAGAACTTCAGAACCAAATGGAGCAAGACTATGACATTGGGTGAGTCAACCATTCTGTTTTCACTTTTCAGTTCTGGATATTGCATACAATGATTAAATGTGCCCTTATTTTAAGAATTAGGAAGTTGTACGAATTAGTTTTAGATTATATAAAGAATGCGGTTATCTAAACTCACATCTAATTGTGTATAGAGGCACTATAACAAACCTCATTTTTGCCTTAGTCATATTCATGAGAAATTTATATGATTTTGATTTGTTGAGCTTGCATTTTGTAAACTTTGATATTTTGTCTAAGTGTGGGATCCTGTCTTGTTTTGATGCTATTGTATTTTGCCTAAGTATAAGATCCATGTTTTGTTCCATGCTTTGTGTGTTGAACCTAGGCTATCTACCTTTTCTACCTCACATCTAGGTCACACCTTTAAACCTGTTATACCTAAGCTGTTGAGTGACAACACCTAAGGCCATCTTGGAACCATCTTGGCTGACCTCCACCTCCACCTCTACCCTCGCACCTTAGCTGAAGTGTGTATCACTTAGGCTGATGTGTGCATCACCTAGGAATCTGAGATCCTTGATCCTTGAACTTTGGAGCCGTGTTGGGCACCTTCTTGTTGAGTTGTGCACCTTAGCCAACACCTAGCAACCTTGTTCCATGTCTTGTACAACCTAGGCCGAGGTGTGTCACGCCTAGGCCAAGTATTACCCCTCTTAGCCGAGATCAGGAAGACCCCACATATCCTTCACTTGTCTGAATACTATGTTTTGATCTCAGATCCTTGACTTGTTAGTGTACCCATACCACCTTACTTGTTGTATACACTTTGACCTACTCTTGTCCTTTCATTTAGATACCTTTTTGAAGAGATTTGACTAGATGATGCCACACATCCTAGTAGTGGGTATTAGTCAACGAGCAATTGAGAAACCCATATCATTTTCCATATCTTTGTCTTGCAGAGAGAGCAACTCTAGGAAGAAGAAGAAGTTAGATTTTCCAAGCTTGATTATTAGACTTTGAACTTTGATTTGTGTTTTGAAGTTAGACACTTGATCTATTTTTGTTGTTCTTTATGTCAATTTGATCACATTGCATGATCTTGTATGATTCATGAGCCATGCATTGATTTGAAGTTTTGTTTTAGAGAGAAAAAAGTGATGTTCTTATGTTCTTAAAGAAAAATCATGTTTTGCTCCAAAAGTTTGTAACAAGTTCTATGTTTTTGTGTTTATTTTCATGAAATCTTTTAGTATGGGTACCAGCTCCATGTTTGCAAACTTATATCATGAAATCTTAGATTTTGAATAAGAAGTTATAATTTTAGCATTTATGTGTGTCACGACCCAAACCTGCCCCTATAGGTTTAGCATCGTAACTGGCCAGTAATCCTAGGATTACTGAAGGCCTCTAAGACAGATTAACATAATATTAGGGACTAGCAGAAGCAAATAACAAATATAAAACATCCATTGAGCTGTGCAAACTTATATGAGACAGAAAAATTTTAAACTTTTTATATACATATCTATATATCATCCTTACGTCATCATATATATACAGATTAGACAAAAAGGGACTTAGCCCTATTTACAAAATAACAAAGACTTGTTTAACCAAAGAAGAAAACAAAACTTAAACTTAATCAAATAGCCATAACCACTTGACATATCTGAAACCTCCATGGGAAGCACATAGGTTAGTTGACAAAAACAGATTCCAGACAGAAGCCTTTAAGCCTGGTCACGCGCCTGATCACCTACATATATGAATAATACAGTGAGCTGGAGTTTAGTGAATAATAACAAAGTAAAGGGTTTTAATGAATAATGTCCATCATAGAGTCAAAAATCAGAGTTTATATCAAAAATAGATTCTTATTAGAAATAGAGTCTTATGCATATTTAGATTTCAATCAAAAATAGATTCATATTTATATTCTTATTCAAATCATATAAAGAAATCAGAGTTCATGCTTAATCTTACATAGTACATCTGTTCGCGCTACAAATCACATACAAAGCATCAAAAGTCATACTTGTCAGCTCCATAAAGGAACCTCTAGCCGGGTACGGATAACTTGTCAGTTCCTTAAAGAAACCTCCGAACTGGGAACGGATAACTTGTAGTTCCATAAATGAACCTCTAACTGGGTACAGATAACTTGTCAGTTCCTTAAAGAAACCTCCGAACTGGGAACGGATAACTTGTCAAGCACTACACTGGTCAATGGATCCACGACAAACACTGGACCACAAAGTGGTCAATCACTAAGCCAATAGTTATTTAAGTCTCCCAAGGCATGGGACTCTCGTGGTGGTACTCACAAAACATATTTTCATATAAGGTCATAGCCAAATATTCTTTAAAAGTAAAACAAGCATATCCATGGATTTCCTTTTAAGCAAATAGGGTTCAGAAGATAAATCACGTAACTGAAATCTTTATAAAACATAACTTTTATTAATAAACTAATAAAACATAACTTGTGTAAAACAGATTTTGGTAAGTTAAAACATACGTAAAATATATTTTGGTGACTCAAAATATAATATAACTCACCTTAACTATAATACCTTACTCTTTATTTCCACTATAAAAAACCCTTTCAGCTTCCACTATTTTTTTTTTCTTTCTTTCCTTTCCTTTCTTCTTTTGTTTTCTTCTTTCTTTCCTTTTCTTTGCCCAGGTGAAATAAATAGGGAGGTGAGGCCATTCATCAGCCAACGCGTGGCTAACGTCCCTTTCTCTTAGATTTAACTCATAATTATATAGATTTATTCTTATCCTTAATAGATATTTAAGATAATTACCATTTGACCTAATATTTTAATATAATTATATAAATAAATTAATTTTTAATTGAATTACACTTTATCATATACCAACAGAAAATAAATTATTTATTTTAGTACCACACCCATTATTATTATTATTTATATTATCTATATTATTATTATTTATATTTTGGCCCCTAAACTTTTAAATAATTATATTATTTTACAAAATTACACATAATAATATATAATAAATTATATATTTTCCGAACTGAAATTAGTATAAATTCTACAGAATAATTAAAAATTTGGGTTGTCACAAGAATGAGAGCTGAATGCTTTTTTGTTTTCAAGAATAGAGATAGACAAGAGACGAGAGGAAAGGAAAGAGATGGAGCGGAGAGAGAAAATTTTCGGGCCATTCGAGCCTCAATTTTTCGAGTTACGGAGCATTTTTGTTAATAATTTAGTATTCATGTTGGTGGACAAATCTTTAAATTTGAATACAGATGTCCCTATTTGATTTCATTAATAATTTTGTATGTATTTATAATCAATTGAAATATAAATATTTATATAGAAAGAAAGAGATGTGAAATTGGATAGATAGATATAGATTATCTTTATATAGATTTTCAATTCAATTATTTTTGAATTTTATAATAACTTTCTCTTCTTTTGTTTTTTTTTTTTCCTCGTTGATTAGTTTGTATTCGGATAGCTATTGTTCTAAAAGCATATTATTGTTAACTTTCCCTATCTTAAAAAAAAAAAAAAAAAAAGCATATTATTGTTGAAGAAAATAGATTCATTTTAGGAGATTGACCAATGAATTTCATATTTTGGATTTGTAATCCATATAGTCCTATATTTTTTTTTATGATCCATTTAGTCATTTTAGATGTGTAATGATTCATTTGCCAACCACATTGGAGTGACACATTTAGAAAAAGTACACTAAAGAGTTTTTTAGTATCACATTATAACCGCTATGTTATATTGCCACATTTAGAAAAAAAATAAACTAAAGGATTTTTAATTTTTTTAGAGTATCACATCATATCCGTCACGTTGGAGTGTCACATGTCACGTTTGGAAAAAGTACACTAAGGAGTTTTTATTTTTATTTTGAAGTGTCACATCATACCTGTTACATTGTCACGTTTGGAAAAAAACTACACTAAGGAATTTTAATTTTTTTTAGAGTGTCATATCATACTCGCCACATTATCACATTTAAGAAAAGTACATTAAGGAGTTTTTATTTTTTTTAAAGTGTCACATCATACCTGTCATATTATCAAGTTTGAGAAAAGTACATTAAAGAATTTTTTTTTTTTTGAAGAGTCACATCATACCTATTATGTTGTCACGTATGAGATAAATAAATTAAGGAGTTTTTATTTTTTTGAAATGTCACATTATACATGCCACTCTCACATTTGAAAAAGTACACTAAGGAGGAATTATTTTTTTTAGAGTAAAAGTTTTTGAGTGTCACATCATACCCGTCACGTTGTCCCATTTAGAAAAAATACACTAAGGAGTTTTTAATTTTTTTGGAGTGTCACATCGTTGGAGTGTGATATTAATATCTGTCACATTAAAGTATTACATCATATCTCTTACATTAATAAAATGATATAACTGTCTACCAAAACACTACCAAAATAAAAAATAGGATCACACGGAAAGAAACTCTTCGCTAATAGAACTTAACAAATCAATAGAAAAAACTTAAGATTAATTAGAGTACTTGTTTGTGAGATAGAATTTATTGGTAAATATTCAAATTATTTTTAATGGAAGTGATGGGAGAGGAGTGAATTTGAAACTTAAATACTATATAATTTTTAAAAAATTTAAATTTTATAAGAAATTAGGAATAGAGATTTAGAAGACTAAGAGTATATCCACTGCATTTGTTCATATATACAGTATACATAGTATAGATAGATAGAGAGAAGTATTAAATATGTGAAAAGTATAATTTTTAAAACAAATCATTCTTTATTTTGAAAATAAAAAGAGATAAAATTATGTGTTTATGATTATCAAATCAATTTTTTATTTTTATTATTTTTTTTCCTTATAGATTATGTACATGCAAAACCTTACAAAATTATGGGTCTGAATTTGTCACGACCCGCTCTCCGTACCCAATGGTTAAGTATCGTGATGGTCAGTAACTGAGGTTACCTATGGCCAATTCTTAAACAAATCAAATAACGCGAGCGGAAGTAATATTTAAATAAGGGTACCAAAATAATCATTGGAACTTCTATTTTTATTACAAAATATATTGACCAAAAAGACCGAGATTTACATGGAAAAATATCATAAAAGTGTTGTGTGTGTCTATTCCACAACCTCGCATGTAAGACTTTTTAAAAGCTATTTCTGAATTACATTATTTCCTGAAAATTTGTAAACAACTATAAGCACGTGGCAGAATGAGAAATATTATACCAAGAGTATAAGGGACACGAAATAACCATAGATAGTTAGTTAGGCCAAAACATTTAAGATACCTTAGTCGAAAAAAATAATCTTTTAAGTCGCAAAACGGAGATTATTTTCATTTAAATGACAGAAACTGAAATACAGAAATTATGTAACTATATAGCCATAACCACGGTACTGAACAAAACAGAATAGAGCAGAGGTCACAGAAGTGATAGTCAGAACAGAGATACGTATTCAAGAGGTGGCTAGTATGGATTCTAGAGGTGGCTCTCACGATAGTGTAGCACTTAGTTCCGCACAGCACTTTGGTCCGTACAGAACAGAAGTACGGATTCAAGAGGTGGCTCGCACAATAGTGTAGCACTTAGCTCCGCACAGCATTTTGGTCCGCACAGAACAGAGGTCAATGAATCCATGACAAACAGAGGACCACAAAGTGGTCAAACAGAGGCCAATGGTTATTTAAGTCCCCCAAGGCATGGGACTCTCGTAGTGGTACTTACAAAACATAATTTTATATAAGGTCATAACCAAATATTCTTTAAAATATAAACAAATATATCTATGAGTTTCCTTTTAAGCAAATAGGATTCAGAAATAAAACCACGTAACTGAAATCTTTATAAAATATAACTTTTATTAAAAATATAACTTATATAAAACAAATTTTGGTAAGTCAAAACATATGTAAAATACATTTTGATGACACAAAATATAATATAACTCACCTTAACTTTAATACCTTACTCTTTCTTTTCACTATCAAAGGCCCTTTTAACTTCACCATATTTTTCTTCTTTCTCTCCTTTCTTTTCTTTCTTCGCGCAGGTTGATCAACTCCTCCCTTAAATAGGGAGGAGGACGTCACAGGCGCTCAACATGTGGCCGGTGTCGCTTTCGTTCAGATTTAATTCATAATTATATAAATTTATTCTTATTCTTAATAGATATTTAAGATAATTACTTTTTGACTTAATATTTTAATATAATTATATAAATAAAATAATTTTTAATTAAATTACACTTTATCATATACCAACAAAAAATTAATTATTTATTTTACTACCACACTTATTATTATTTTTATTATTATTATTATTTTGACCCCTAAACTTTTAATAATTATATTATTTTACAAAATCACGCATAATAATATATAAAAAATTATATATTTTTCGAACTGAGATTAAATAATATTAGTATAAATTCTACAGAATAATCAAAAATCTGGGGGCTACAGGAAATGGCGACTGGAAAATGCTACCGAGGATCCGGATTCCTGAATTATTGGAGCGGACCCAAGATAGGTCCCACCGATTCCAGTTTAAGATGAGTTTGTTTATAATGAAAGTGATGAAAATTGTGAAACGAAGAAATTCAAAAAAAATAAAATGAATGTGTTTATCATGAAAATAATGGAAACTATATGATCAAAAAAAAAAAAAAAGCTACAAGAAAGTTAATTTTCTCATTCCAATTAAATAATAATAATTTTTATGTACAACCTATATTAACATTGTAATTTTAAAATTTTTATCCTTCTCATATAAAAATTTGTATCCTAGCTAATCAAATGTTTGCAATATATATTTTCTTTTCACTTCACCTTATTTTATTTTCACTTTTCACATTTTTTTTTTTTACTTTCTAATCAAACCAATTCTAAAAAAAAAAATAATGGTAGAAGCCCCAAAAATTTTACCAAAATTTCTTGTATTTTTGCTAAAAAATTACCTCCCAATTTTTTCACCGTTTATTATTTATTTATTTATTGCAATGGCCATAATCTTCAGTCAAACCTAATGTTATGGATCATAAATGAAGATTCAAAATTTATTAGCAAACTTGTTTGAATCTTGTCACTTCCACGTAGCCAATAATAAATTACAAATTACTCATATTTTAATGGCATAAATTGACTCTTCTACTCCTTGAATTAATATTAAATTAACATGTGAACAATGGGCAAAATAGTCTTTTTCGTAGCAAGTTGGCAAGAGAATAAAACAGAGAGCGAGAGAGGTGGCTAAAGTTGACGCCATGGTCAACACACAGAGATCTGAAAGAGTTTAACGCACATTGGGTCAACATGTGTTAATCTAAAGTACTTATCCGACAATCTATCTTTAACATGTCTACATTTAGTTATTAAATTAATTGAATGCAACTGGTTCAAACTATTAAGTGATCTCTTCACACCCAAAATTTGGTTATTGCCACGTGTCTGCTTAATCACATGTATATATATTGAGAAAATAAAAAAAAATTGCCACGTGTCTGCTTAATCACATGTATATATATTGAGGGGAAAAAAAAAATTATAATATTTTTTAGAGACAATTACATTTTTTTTTTTTTTGAACGCAAGATAATTACACTTTACCTCTCAATTTATTACTTTAAAACCATATATTTGGACTATTCCAACTATCAATTCTGCATCACTTTCATTCCTTGAAAAGAGATTTTGCCTCCGTTTGGCAAGAGCTAAACGGGGTTTTTTGGCTATTTTAGCCATAAAAGACAAAATAGACTATTTTAGCCACAAAAAACAAAACATCACATCCAACCCATAATCATTACATTCTTCTCTCACAAAAAAAGCCAAAAAGCCCTTCCCAAACCAAACTTTTTAGCCCAGGCTAAAATAGCCAAAATAGCCAAAAAGCCAAAAAGCCAACCCACTTCCCAAACGGAGGCTTTATACGATTTTGAAGATTGAGATCTAAATACGTTAAGCGGATAAGATGAAATCTATATAACAAAGTATGAATACTTTTGAAAATTTGTCAAAATATTTAAGAGATATATTTTGTATCAATGACTGAGATTAATTTTCAAGTTAGAAATGTTAAAAACCTTAAAAATTTTATCAAATATTTCACATTGGTATGGGATTTTGGTATAATTTGTAGGGTCTCTAATATTACTCTTTTCAAATTCTTTTTTTTTTTTTTTTTTTGATTACAGGAAAATCCTCTCTACTCTCCCATAGGTCCAAGGCAATGCCCCTTGCAGAAATCACCAAGGTGTCCTATTTGCCGTTTCAAGTAAGAAGACTATAACCTGCGAACTTGTCCTGACCTCCCAAGACAAGCTCCGCTTAAGTCAGGACTCGCACAGTAAGGGAGTATTGAACTCATACCAAGTGCTGATTAGACAACTTGAAGTCCAAACTCCAAAATCATTTTAATTTCCACTCATCCACATTCATTCTCTCTCTCTCTCTCTCTCCCCTCTCACTCCCCATCTTCTTTTCTTCTCTTTTTGTTCACTCATGTTTCTCTCTCTCCTACCCACCTTCCTCCCTTTTTATTTTATTTTATTTTTATTTCCCCTTTTCTATTTTCCGCCCTTTTTCATTTTATTTATTTTTATTCACTTATTTTTTTTACATTAGTTTAGTGATAAAACAAAATGATAAAAATATTATTTAAACATGTACATTAACTGGCTCGTTAAGATTATGCTATTGGGCGCCCAATTAGGTCAATCATGTTATAAATTCAAAAAATTTGATTTATATAATATTTTTTAAAAAAAGAGTAGAAGTTTAAAAAGAGAGAAATCAAAGCTTAAAATATTTCAGTAACTTTCTCAAATGTCAATTCATTCTCTCTCCCTCCCTAAATCAAAGTTGCCATCATGAATAGATATTTTTGGGAAGAAAATTTGGATTTGGGCTCAACCGTTGTCTCTCATATCTAAAGTGAGTCTTCACTAAAATCATTCACTTTTCAATATTTTCTTACTAACAGTGCTCCATGCAATGCACGAAAGTATGTTAAAATTTGTTATTCAGTTTTAGTCCTTGAAATTTATAAAATGCTTTATATTTAAATTAACTTAAGTAAATTTATTGTTCTTTCTGTTTTGATCTCATACATAGACGACACTAACATGTTAATCTTATCCCAAAAAAGAGATAAGTAAGAAAAGACAAGAAGACAGATAGAACGTCAGATATATGGTATAGAGGTCAGAGTAAAGACAATATGGAGATAATAATGGGGTGTTTGGTGGGGTTTTTTTGAGCCAATTTATGACTTTTAACTTTTAAAAAGTTATTTTGGACTGTTTTGTTAAACTTATTTCAAACAACTTCTTATTCTAACAACTTATTTTAAGTCAAAAAAACTGATTCTGAGAATCTGCTCACCCCTTACTTCGGATTATCAGCTTTTGCTGTAGACATATTAATTCACGGTTATACTCTTAGATTTTTTTATTTTTTATTTTTTTAAAAATAAAAAAAGACCCAATTGGACTATAGAATATTATTATTATTTTTTATGAGAAATGTAGACAAATAATGAATAATAACAAATAAAAGTTAATTGAAAAAGTTACTTCACAGCTTATTTAACAAACACTACTTAGCAACTTAAATCTATAATCCAGAAGTTAAACCAAACAGATTAACAATTTCTAATTAAAGTCATAATTTATAATCTGTTAACCTATAATCTATAATCTGTTCTGACAACTACACCAAATAGCACCAATGACAACTGCTTAAAGTCAGCATGGGGTTATGCCCAAAGTGTCTAGACACGCACACGGAGTGTACACTCAACAATATGAGTGTGCAAACATGCCTGATACTCCCATAAATAAGAGAAGATCCTCAGAAAAAACGGTACGTTTATTTTCCCTGACAGCGCTAGGACCCCCAGTGACGGGAGACTCCCAGCACCCCCACCTCTACGTGAGGGCTGCCAAACCAAGACTTAATAAAAAATAAAAAATAAAAAATTGGACCAATCACACCCCACTAGAGGCCCTGGAGTCACCCTCAGTGGAAGTGTGCCGCTTTTTCCTTATTTTCCCCCTTCAAAGAGAAGCAACACATTATATTAGAGCCCTTACTCAACCATCAAAGCGCTTATCCGAAAAACACCCTTGTCGAGCTCTAATAAGTTGTTTCCTTGTGCAGGACCAGCCAAGTAGCATCGTGAAGCTTGGGAAAGGAGAATAGGTACTACATAAAATTAAATAAATTTGTTACAAGAAATTCCTCTACTGCCTAGTGCCAATTGATTAGCAATACAAGATGGTATTGAATTAAAGAAATGAAAATTGATAACTATATATGACGCAGCGGAATAAATCACACGAGACTAGATATCTTTCTAGTAGACGAGAATTCTTGAATCCACACGAACACCCTTAAATCCACAAGGAAGATAGAAGAAAAGCTCTTAAAAATATTATTGAATGAATAAAATTACATATGCTTGTAGTCTTATTTATAATAGACTAAACCTAACACTTGCAGGAAAAGTGATTCTAAAATAAACTAGAAAACTTAAATCAACACAAATTAAGAAACCTAAGAGAACTAGGAAACCTAAGAGACTAAAATTCTAAACTATTTAAAATCCTAGTCAAAATCTAATTCTAAAATAAAATTAAAAAACCTAATAATTCTAAAATATTTATACTAAATTACAAGAATCCTAATAATACATCAAAAAATATTAAAACTAAAAATATAAAAATTCTTAAAATCTTATCCTGAAAATCTCGTCCTACATCAATATATTACCCATATTAGTTAATAAATTAGCACATTTGTTTGTCTCTAAATAATCGTGATTGACTTCAGATATCCCCAACTTGTTTATCAGGAACTTATGATCAAGATTAATATTACTGATTGTGATGAGTTTTTAGTTTTCATGAATTCATTGTGTGTACTTCCACTATATATCATGAAGTTCAAGATTGGCTGCCACGTGCTACCTGGCCTTGGTGGGCCTAATGTACCTATTAGAACTCCAATTCATTTCCCAAAGTGATCTACAACTATCCACCTATTGCATATTTTTAAAAATAATATTTTCAATTTCAAACTCAAAAGTAATCTTCAATATTCAATTTCTCTTTGGGAAATTTAGTTATAAACCCTTTTTACTTTCCCTTCATTACTAAAAGGATTAAAAAAAAAAAAGTATACTTTCCAAACCTTCTTATAATTATAAAGTTTTGCATAAACGACAAAATTTATTATTTAAATATTTTATATGACTATTATACCTTCAGTTTCTGCATATATAATCAACTTCGTCATCAACTGTATCATAATCACCATAGTCGTGTCTTCGAAGCTTCAGCAGAAGGTCGGCGGCACCATAGTCGCGCCTTCCAAGCTTCAGCAGATCAAATTCATTGAAACAATAACACTAACAGATCATCAGAATCAATCAGACAAAGAATATAGCAGTTTCGATTACCAGAAATAGTTCGACATTGAAGGACCTAATCCTCATCTTCCAAGCAATTGAGAGGCAACAGATCACAAGAAGTATCGCGTTTTCTTCTTCATTTGACGAGATAACTTCCTGGATCTCTTTTGGCTTCGCTATTTGATACAAATGAAATTCGTAAAAAACGTAAGAGACGTGATCCATAAGTTTTCATTGTAATGTTATATAATATTTTCCTCCATTTTCTCAGCATACAAACGGAATCGATCTATAATATTTGTGTGTATGAGTGTGGTAATGTTATATATATTTTTGTGTGTATGAGTGTTGTTGAACACATGTATTCTTTTCATTGAGATTTGTGATTATTGATCGAGTTTTAGAAGTTTTTCTTCACAATTAGATATGTTGATTTGTTAATTAATTTGTTTTGTTTTTGTTTGTTTGTTTGTTTTTTTTTTTTGGATCTAATTTCATTTGATCTAATTTCATTTTTTGTTGTTTTTTTTTACTCTGGTTCTATTGCTCTATTTTTTGTTTCAGATAATGAGAGTAAAATTTTACTCTGATTCTATTGCTCTATTTTTTGTTTGAGAGAATTAGAGTAAAATTTTACTCTGGTTAAAAAGCTCTGTTTTTTATTTGAGAGAATTAGAGTAAAATTTTACTCTGGTTCTATTGCTCTGTTTTTTATTTGAGAGAATTAGAGTAAAATTTTACTCTGGTTCTATTGCTCTGTTTTTTATTTGAGAGAATTAGAGTAAAATTTTACTCTGGTTCTATTGCTCTGTTTTTTATTTGAGAGAATTAGAGTAAAATTTTACTCTGGTTCTATTGCTCTGTTTTTTATTTGAGAGAATTAGAGTAAAATTTTACTCTGGTTCTATTGCTCTGTTTTTTATTTGAGAGAATTAGAGTAAAATTTTACTCTGGTTCTATTGCTCTGTTTTTTATTTGAGAGAATTAGAGTAAAATTTTACTCTGGTTCTATTGCTCTGTTTTTTATTTGAGAGAATTAGAGTAAAATTTTACTCTGGTTCTATTGCTCTGTTTTTTATTTGAGAGAATTAGAGTAAAATTTTACTCTGGTTCTATTGCTCTGTTTTTTATTTGAGAGAATTAGAGTAAAATTTTACTCTGGTTCTATTGCTCTGTTTTTTATTTGAGAGAATTAGAGTAAAATTTTACTCTGGTTCTATTGCTCTGTTTTTTATTTGAGAGAATTAGAGTAAAATTTTACTCTGGTTCTATTGCTCTGTTTTTTATTTGAGAGAATTAGAGTAAAATTTTACTCTGGTTCTATTGCTCTGTTTTTTATTTGAGAGAATTAGAGTAAAATTTTACTCTGGTTCTATTGCTCTGTTTTTTATTTGAGAGAATTAGAGTAAAATTTTACTCTGGTTCTATTGCTCTGTTTTTTATTTGAGAGAATTAGAGTAAAATTTTACTCTGGTTCTATTGCTCTGTTTTTTGTTTGAGAGAATTAGAGTAAAATTTTACTCTGGTGTTAGAATGACAGTAAAATTTTACTGTCAAGAGGTCACCAAA
>NW_021025567.1:666138-676288 GCF_004153795.1 Camellia sinensis | reverse complement strand
AAAATGGCCTTATGGCAGAACTTGCAATAATCAATTCCTAGTTGTCTTTTGAGACTATTTAAGAAGTCATTTAATATGAGATGAAATAGCTTAATTAGGCTGGAAAAAAAAATGAAATGACTTCCAAGTAATGATAGTTAATGAAATGATATAGTTTGGTCCTTTACTTGTGTTCTCCTTCAAAAGAGCTTGAGCTTGGTTGCTAATTTCAATTTTTTTTATTAATCAAATTTGCTTGCCTTCTAAGTTCTAGGGTAGAAAATTAAAAATTATCTCCACTAAATTTAGGGTAAAAAATTAAAATTGCCTTCTAACCTTTTGTATTGGATGTTGATTAGGTCATATTGAAGCCCTATGCTTTGTGGTATAGAGTTTTGCATTGAAGATTCTGCTTCAGAATTGTTCAAGAGATATTTCGGTCATTGGGGACATTGTGGAGGAGATTGATATAATTTGCAACAGCTTGAATCCTTTACGGTGTTCTTGGAAGAGAAGAGAAGCAAACTGTTGGGTTAATGCTTTAGCATTTGAGGCTGACAACATAGTGGAAGAATCTTTTGGATGGACTCTGCCTGCTAAACTTCCTATCCTTCTAGAACATTCCTATTATTAGTTGTCTCTGTTTTATCCAAATAAAAAAAGAAGTAACTCATGCAAGGGGTCCAACACCATCCAACTTGCTCACACTTCAGCAGTTAACATCCCATGCACTGTCGGCATTCACAGCTTTATAATTTGTTTGGAGTGCTACTACAATTTGTGAAGATCATTGTATCTTGGGAGATAGACGCCACTCAACCGTAAGCACCGTAACGGGGCGAATCTGTCTTAAGGACAGAGTGTCACACACTCGACTTGGTCTTTAAATTATTAATTCGGTTCAACAAAATAAATTCTGTAAGTTTTATTTTATTTTGTTTGAATTATTTTAAGTTATTTTATTTACACAGAAGATTGTTCCAACACTCGATTGGAGAGGCCAACAAAATCGGGCGGAGGTGGAGGTGGAGGCGGAGGCGGCGGCGAGCGGAGGCAGAGGTGGAGGCAGGCTGCGATGCCGACGAGCGACGAGGGACGAGCTGCGAGATCGGCCAACGAGCTGGGACGCCGACGGGCTGCGATGCCGACGACGACCTGCGTTCTCGCTCTCGCCTCTGTGTTCTCTCTCTCGCCTCTGTTCAACTCAATGAAGAAGAAGAAAGAAAAGGAAGAAAAGAAAAGGAAGGAAAAAAAAAAATCAAAACCCAAAACGACATCGTTTTGGGTTTTGAGCCAAATTCGAGCCCTAAATTTCGGACCCTCAAACATTATTCTACTCAGACACCACTCTATGTAAAGAACCTAACTTTCAACAGTGTTAGCTAGTTGGGAGAGATAAAGAGCATGAGAGTCTACACACAAGTTGGCCTCTGAATATGCTCCACCCAACAAATTTATAAAGGATTATCACTTTAAAAACAGAGAAGATTCCCTTGACTACTAACAAAACTAGGTGAGTTCTTTGTGTATATTTGATGTGATTTCATATATTCTACCCTATACATAGTGACATATATGATAGATATCCAGCTATATATTTATTCTACAACCCTTCAACATGCCCAAAAGTCTCCAAGTGCACTTGTTTTAATTTCTTTATGCCATTCTCAAATATAATCATTTCTAGCAACCAAACAATAATATGTTATTATATGTGCTTTTTAGGGGACTCTTAAGAAGTCAAGTCATTAACATGAGATTACATAATAATTTTTCCGATATTAAAAGAGATATTGACAAGTAATGTACAAGAAAATATTACTACACGAGATATTAATATTTTTAGAGATATAACAAAATATATATTTAACTCAGGTGGTGTTATATCTCTTTAATTTTGTATTTTTAATTTTATCCATAATGGCGTGACTCACTTTTATATGAAACAGTCTCACACTTTAAAGAGAATTGATTGGTTGTTATTGTTTACCACACTATAGGAAAAACAGGATTTAACGGGGTTTTTTTTTACGGCGTTTTTTTAAACGTCAATTTTCTTAATTTTTAACGGCGTTTTATATCTGCTGCATATTTTTTAACCAAAACGGCACCGTTTTATAATTGAAGGCGTTTAAAAACGCCTCCAAATGCGGTGGGTACACAGATTTCCTCCATCCTCTTTTTGAAACCCTTATTTTGAATCTGTGTGAAAAAAACTCTGAATGTTACAACTCTCTCTCTCAACCCTTATATGTAGACATCTCTCTCTCTCTCTCTCTCTCTCTCTAGATCTATTAAGCTCTATTTTTTCAAATTTCGAGGTAGCGAGCTCCACCGTCTCTCTCTCTCTCTCTCTCTCTCTCTAAATCTATGAAATCAATGTTTAAGGCATTCTTACTTGATCCTCATTTGTAGAGATTCAGTGATTCAATGATTTCAGAGCGATTTCGATTTCGAAGCTCCATCGCCACCACCATCTACACCGGCAATTTCGATTCACTAAGGTGAGTTCCACCCTCTCTCTCTCTCTATACCTATACTTTCTCTCTCTAAAACTCTCTCTTCTCGTCTTCCAGAAGCTCAGATCTGAACGTTGACCTCTCGATTACTTGTATTTCAAGCTCCAATGGCGGCGAATAGTCTATTTTGTTTCTGAACTTTAATCGGTATTCTCTCTCTCTCTCTCTCTCTCTCTCTCTCTCTCTATTTCTTTCGAATTTTACTGCATGTATAATATTTGTAGAGGCAATGTAATTTGGTAATTTGGATTCAATTAAGCATTATAGTACAACACTGAAGTTTCTCTAAAAGTTTTGGATTAATTTGTAATTCATAACTTTAACAAGGTCTAGAATGTAAATTATAATGTATGCTTTTGGTCTACTTGTTTTTGCTTGATCGAATAAGCTGAATTGTAACCGAAAGACTTTACACACCACTTCTCTCTCTAAACTTTTGAGAGTTTCTCTAAACTTTACACACATTTTCTCCCCCTAGGGTTTCCCGAGTTGGTGGCTGCTGGTGGTGGGGGAGGGGCTTCCGGCGGCCTCCGGCCTCCTTTCCCCTCTCCCTATCCCCTTTTTTGCTCTTGCCTTTCCTTTTTTGCTTTCCCATAACTTGGAAGCTATGCTTCCCATCCTCTCCCTCCTTTGTGAGGTGTTTTCCCCCACCCATTCACTCCGGGAGTGGCCTTCTCAGATCCGCGCCTTCATCGCCTATGCACCGCCGTCTTCTCCCTAGCCACAGCCTTCTCTTCCTCGCCGGTCGGATTCGTCTTCTCCATCGCCGTCTTGTCCATAGCCACGGCCTTCTCTTCCTCCCTCATTTGCCGACGCCGGATTCGCCTTAGCCACCGCCTTCACCGCCTCATCTCCGCCGCCTCTTCCTTGCCGGTCTTCTCCATTGCCGAATCTGCCGACGTTGCTGCCGGTTGTGCTGGGTTGTGGGCCTATCTTTGTTTGGTTTTACTTCTGTTAGTTTTTTATTTTTCTTTCCTTCCGTTTGTGTTGCTTCTGGGTTTGTATAGTTCTTAGAGTCCATCTGTGTGTCATTGTTTTAGCTTACCCTCAATGTGGTTGAGATCTATGATTTATCTTGGACATGCTCTATTGTCAAACTTTTATGATCGACTCTGCATCGCAGTACGAGCGCGAGTACGATATGTACGTCAGAATATTTTCATAGTTTTCTTCCTAGGTGCTTCTTGCTTTATTTTCTCTTTGTTTGGAGTAAGTTTTGGGTTACATGGACTCTTGTATATGCCGTTTTGGCTTTATTAATTGAAATTTCATTGTGAAATACTACCTTGCAAAAAAAATAAATAAATAATTAAGCTAAATTGTGAAATGAAGACAACTTATTGAGTTTTTGGATTTGTGATTCAAAACTCCATCTTCAAATCCCTCTTTTCTCTCATTTCTTATCTATTTATATATATATATATATGTATGTATGTATGTATGTATGGTTTGATTTGTGTTCTCATTCTCAGATTGCATCTTATAAAGGGAATTTGGTTCAATCTTGTTCTTTTCCTTGCAATTTCAATCCAGGTCAAGGAAAATTGGCTACGGTAAATTTGCTGGCTTTGTTATGCTATTTGTTTATTTTCCACTTGTGTTCCACAAGCTTGGTCAGAAAAGAGCGATCTTCATTTTACAACTCTAACCAGCGTTTTTGGTGTCTTGTATCAAATAACATGAACTTGAGATTTCAATGACATTGTTTGGTATTGTTTGATTTTGCTACTTTGGAATCTGATTTTCATAATTTTGCTTATGTTTGGTGTTTCATGGACTATAATTGCTTTAATTGCGTACAATTTTTTTGAAATTACAAATTGAAGCTTCTTCTCTTTATTTTTTGTATTCATGTCTATCTTTTGATTCTAAATGAATGACTATATAGTCCTCTTCCTACTGCTTTTGAAATGCTAAAGAGCCTTCAGCTTTTGTGACAACTATCCTAGAGTCTTTACTCTAATTCATGTTCTTCACCTTAGAGTTGATTTGATTCCATTAGATTCACTTCTATTAAAGCACAATTTAATTTCTTAATAACATAAAAAAGGAAAAATTAAAAATTAAAAAAAAATTGAAATTAAACACCAAATGCTAGATGGATCCTCAAAGTAAATCTAAAAAGCACTAGCCATGTGCACCATTGGAGCTAGAGCACAAGGGAGATTGCCTCATTAGAAGTGGGTGCCTCAAGTACTACGCTACCTCATTAGAAGTGCAATTAAGGGTGATGAAATGGGTGAATGGAACGTTTTTCATTTAACTTAGGGAATGGGCTTTAGAGTCACTAGACTTGAAATCCATACCTATTGTTTGATAAATGGGTGCCTTAATTACTGCGCTACCCTTTTATCTCCAAACAAGGCTTTAAAATAAAATAAAAAAATATTACATATAATCTCATTTAGACACTATTGGGTGTTATATACATCAATTAATTTAAGTTTCATTATCTTATATACCTAGTGTAAAAATAAAATAAAAAATAACATCATATATAAAATTATTCTTAAAATAATTCATAATTTTTATTTGAATATCTGGTTCTCTATCTTGATCATGTCAAAACCTGATTAGGACTGGATGCACCATTGAGATCAATATTGCAGACTCTAGATACATTATGCATATATGAGTAATGTTATAATACACACCTCAAAAAGGTGTGGGTCATATGAAAATTATAGTATTTGTGAGTTTGATTATCACAAATATCATAACTCAATTTTATGGGAGTCGTAATTATTTTTTTTAAAAAAAGTATAACTAAACACTACATAAGATATAACCAAAAAATTCTTACATCATAATCAAAATAATGTCATAATCAATATTACAATGAATCATAACTATCACCATAATAAGTCATAATCAAATATTACAAAAGTCATCATTAAAAGTGCATATAGTAAACGCCCCTTCCTATTTGTAATATCTATTGGACACGTCATTTTATAATGCATATCAATTTTTATTTTTATTTTTATTTTTATTTTTATTTTTTTATTTTTTTTGCAGTATGTATTATATACAAGTTATGACATTTGTGGTATTTATATCACAAATGTCATAAGTTCATAGCAAAAAAATACACAATGAGTCATAACTAAATACTACTTAAAATATAAATGAAAACCTCTTCGATCATAACTAAAATAATAATCACAACACAATACATTATAATCAATATCACAATGAGTCATAACTAAGGGTTATAACCAAATATCACTTGAGGCATAATCAAAGACCTCTTCATTCATAACTAAAATAAAAGTCACAAAGGTCATAACTGATCATATGGTACATACCTAAAAAATGAGTGTCTATTATAACATTTCCCAAATATGTATCTATTTATCTATACTATTGTAGACACCCCATTTTTGACCGCCCTTACAACTTGGACGTCACTGATTGATCACCCGATGATGAATGCATACGCTTGTCCAAATGCTTGAAGTCCTTAGCAGGAAACCTGAGTTTGAACCTACAAACCATGTGCCTTGTTTTGGACCAAAACAGTGGTTTTTCAGGCCTAAGCATCTAAGGACTTGCAGACCCACTAGTGTGGCCTGCCGTCCACTATTAGTGGCCTGCCGACCACTTGTGTAAATTTTCTGTTCTTTTTGCCAGCTGTGCCAGCTGTCTCCACAAATGCATGTACTGCACCAGCTATGTCTATATAGATATTTCTGAGGTGGTCTCATATATTTTTATATATAGATAACTCCATCTCTTGTGTTAGGGTTAAAAAATTTTGGAGAGCAAAAAGTTTGGAAAATATTTCTCTCTCTCTACAATTCTCTCTCTCTCTCTTGCAACTTCTATACCCTTTGCTTAGACACTCTAAACCAAACTTTGAGAGTTCTTTGATGATGTGATTTGAGTTTGCATTTTAACTCTCGAGGGTGTGAAATTAGTGGTTTGCGAATTTAAGGGATTATTCCTCTTCAAGAGGTATACATTCTAGTTCTTTTGTACCATCTCTTTCTCATCTTTTCTTGCTATTTTTGAGTTGTTTCTTACATGTATTTTTGGGCTGAAACTTGTGATTTAAAGCCATTAAAGGTAGAGGGGTAGATCACCCTTCTTTAAACCTTGTTTCATAGGCTTTTATCCTTGTGTTTCTCACCTTTTTATCAACTTTTGTTAAGCTTTTAACCCCTGGTTTTCAGAGGTTTTCAGAGGCTAAAAATTATGTTTTGAAGTCCCAAAAATGGAGGGGGTAGCCTCCCCTCCTTGTACTTGTTTACTAGCTTAATTGCTCTATGTTTTTAGCTTACCCTTTTAGCTGTTTTTACTTTGATTCCAGCACTGTTTTAGCATAAATTAGGACTGTTTTTAAGAGTTAGCTTCATTCATGCTTTGTATAGTATGCCTGTAGTGTAGTAGTCCTTATAGGCCTAGTGGTTTATACCTTAGCTACCAACCTATTTGAGTTGATAGTATTTATTTCTTATTTTTCATACTTGTGTTCACCTCTAAGCTCTCTGCAATCTCCCTCATTTCTTAGCTTTTTCTCTTTGTTTTGAGAGTTGCTCCAAAAGGATTATTGTTTAAGCTTAAGGGTGATATTGTGCTTAATGATTTAATTTCTTTTGGGGGTTCATTACCAATGGCATGATCTCCCTCTCATGCCTAAAACAACATTTGGTTTGGTACTTTTCTTCTTTAATGAACTTAAAACTCATTATTGGACTTAATTGACTAATGAATGGAAGGTAATTTAAAAAAGGGTAATCAATGGTTTAAAAATGGAACAAGATAAAAAAAAATAGTTTGGATTCAATTGGACGTTAATTGAACCCATTGAATCTTGAGTCGTTTCATACTTGTTAGTGATGAAACCATTCAAGAATCAATGTCAACCATTTCCCTTGATTAATCCATGATAGGGAAGAGGTTTTGAAAGTCTTTTATTGTGCATTTATCGAAATTGTATCCCTTGCTTCATAAGTCATCATGCAATGAAATTGCACCGATTGATGGCTTGCGAATCGAGCCTACCTCTCCTTTGAGTTGTTTGATGATAAAGAGAGGCAGGCTGGACAAACATCCCTTGAGAATGCTCTATTTGTGCTTTGTTTGTTTTCTATTGCAGCAGGAGAAACCCAACATTAGTGGCCAGTAGGCCACTATTTCTGGGTGGCAGGCCACCATTAGTGGGTGGCCGGCCACCATTTCTGGCCTGCCAGCCACTTTTGTCCTCTAGACAGTACTTTTTTTTTTGTACATAACAGAGCAGAGGCTGAGACAAAACGGTACAAGTTTCTAACTGCAAAATAGAAGCATTCCGGTAGCAAAACGGAGAGCATTTTCAGGTGGAAATCCAACATCCATGCATGAACCATCCCTCGATTCTCGGGATCCATTGAAATAATGTTGTGATAGTAGTATGTTGTATTTAAAATAGCAGATTTGTAACTAATTAATTAGTTGGTTAGAATAGTTAGTTGGTTTTGTGTTATACTTAATTAATTAGCTAAAGTAGTTAGTTAATTAGTTCCAATTTATAATAATTAGCTAGGGTAGTTAATTTACTTCATTTCGTTTGTAATAGTTAGCTAATTAGCTAAAACATTTATTCGGACCCTCTTGTGCGAGGGTCAATATGTAATAAATGTGTATGTTTTCTAACCCCACGCCTTTCTCCCTTTTATTTATTTGCTTATGGTGGATAGAATAGAACATCATGTTTCATTTAGCATATTCCATGATTTGCATCCACTTGTCTTGCATGCATCAAGGTTCGACTCATCATTCTAACAAGCATTGTCGTTTATTACTTCGTTGAATACGTGTTTAAAACGCATGCTATCAAATTGATTCACATGTCATACTTAGTGGCCAAGCCTATTAATTGCATTTTTGCATGTGTTGCATTAGGCATCTTTCATTAGTTAGGATCATGCATTTTTCTAACTAGTTTCTCATTTGGCTCGCCTCGAGAATTGGGGTAAGTTTTTATATGCTTTAGCATATTGCATGTGTTTGAGTGTTGTCATGACAAAGCATGATACCATGAGGCTAAGTACTTAAGTGCTATAACTCTTAAATGCCTGTGGATGAAGGCTAATTACTTGAATTGGGACAATTTGAGTAATATACATATGAGATTACTTTTTCGAGTGGTACATATTCGAAACAATTTTCAAACAAACATGAGATCAAAAAGTTCTAATTTTTACAAATTAGTTTATATTTGTGTGCAACACATAGTAATAATAGTATAATAATCAGAACAAGAGCATATAATATAAATAAGAATCACATCATAATTAGTAGAAACCGATCTTTGATCGAGCGAGTAGGGTGCTCAATTCATGACCTTCCCCTTTCGTACCTAAGTTCCCAAGTCCAGACACTTTCGTGATGATGGACACATGGCCTTTAGCATGAGTCATGAGTTTTCTAAATTTCTTAAAAATATTTAGGTAGCAACTCTGTGTCTGGCAAAGCAGTCTATTTTTAGCATTTTGATTCAAAATTGATTTTTCAAAAGAATCGAAAGATTTGGACTCATTTGTTTTTATCTATTTCACATTGCACTTGTAGAACCAGATTCAGAATCATAGGAGTCCAAATAGTAAGACTAGTCGTATCGAAAAGAAACACGAAAAGTCAAGCTATAACTATATATAAAGGAAACACCGCAATTGGTGCCTTGAGGTCTTTTTTTTCTCCTCAATACTTAAATAGATTTTTGAATTCCTAAATAATCCTTCGTTGTTTCTTAACATACCTATACTATTCTTTTCTCTTATTTTGTAAATTTCATATACATCATTTATTATCTATATATAAATGTTTCATATTTCAAGTGCACCTATGCGGGTATATACACCTACTAGGCTACAAGTGTATATATACTATGGGGTTGTTTAGGATGACCTAAATAAACGTATTTTTTGTCTTTTTATTAAAAGATGTGTAAAAAAGTAGAAAGGTGATGTGATAAAAAAAGATAAAAAAATAAAAAGATGAATTATTTTTAAAATGTCAAACTTGGCCTATATATAAAGTGAATAACTCTGGTGGTATCCAGAAGTTATCTCTTTCGTTAATGTCAAGTGGATTTTTCATTTCTTTATTTAAAGTAACAAGTTAGATAATAGGGTAGTATATGAGGGTCTCTCTCATTTGTAATGATCCATCAAAAGGGGGCGCTGTATTAATATTACCAGCGCCCCCCTCCCGCTGATCTGGGCCGTCCATTTTTGTACTTATGGATACGTGTATGGATGGGGTTAAAAAGAAGTCACACCCAGGCCCAGGTGTGAGTGGTGTGAGTAATTTTGATTCATTTGCCAACCAGTGCTATACACGTGTCACTTTTCTAGCGGTTTGCATGGTTGTAAAATAAATATTCTTGCAGAATGATAGATATAAAGCAAAGGCGGGAAAATAAATATATTTAAATTATTTTGAATGGAGAGAATCTTCGTACTTAATCACGGGACAGTTTTGCCATTTATTTGGTACTATAACACATTTGATGGAATAGAGGAATATGCTTTTGTAGTGGGATAGCTATTGTGGTGAAATTATTTTCCGGTACCTTGTTTCGTCCCTCGTTTTTAGTCTTTTGTTTTTGTTGATTATTTTGGTATACAATAGTGTACTCCTTAGAAGCGTATCCCGAGAATTACATG
>NW_021025567.1:594399-665491 GCF_004153795.1 Camellia sinensis | reverse complement strand
ATCATTTCTCCTTGTTTTTTTCTTATCCTTCAAACAAGTCCCTTATTTTCTATTTAAAATATAAAATATAAAATTAGAAATAAATAAATAAATTAAATCTAGACAAAAGGATAAGTGGGACTTCAACGTTAAAAACTTTTCATTTGAGTGCATATAATGGTGGGTGTTTGGTATAGATTACTATGTGGGTGATAAAACTTATTTTAATTTAAAATTCGTGTGTCAGATTATTTGATGTAATTTATTGTTTACAATTTTTTAGACAGAAATTAATTGTAAATAAGTAAAAAAATAAATCTGATTATAAAAAAAGCAGGGGAAATGGATACTTTTGATTTCTGCTGTTCTGATTATCAGCTTTTAAACTTACAATAATTGCACCAAACGAATACCAATATATTACTCTCTCTATTCTAAAATAATAGTCCTTTTTGAGAAATCAAAATTTTTTAGTGATAGTACAATTATGTATTTTAAAAAAGATTAACCTTTCAAAATTACCCTTTGATATAATATATTTTTTTTAATTATCAATTGTCATTAATTGTACTTTTATATTATTAATAAATTTAAAAAGAATGATTAAAATAATAAATGTTATATTTATTATTTTTTCTTAATTTTAAAAAAAAACACTAATATTTTTAAATAATAAAAAATTAAATAAGGAAATTAATATTGTCAACGGGAAAATAAATAAATTTTTGTTTTTACTTTTATTTATTATAAGTTACACACGGGCTACGTGAATCTATGAAGCTCACATCGTTATAAAGGTGGACGCCACAACAATGTAGCCCACTTCACCATGAAATTTCCACATGCGGTGGTTGGCCTTTGCCTATTATAAATCACACATTTTTATTAGGGAATATTATTATATTAATTATTATCAAAATCAAATATTCACAAACCAGTAGAATGAATTCGGGATTATAATTTTGGGAGGTTACTTTATAGTATAAAAAATTGAAAGCTATTTTATATAATTTTAAAATTATCTAAAAAAAAATTTGAAGGTACGTATTTTTCTATAATTTTAAATTATTTTAAAATTTCTAATATAATATATGATATTTTTAAAATTTTTGAGGGTGCGCGCCTAGCTACCCCCTAGATCCATCATTGCAACCGCCCACATGCCAAAGGGTCGTGCATGCATGTTCTACAGATATATATATGCAATACGTGACAACTGCTATGGACAGTGTAGATAGATAGACCCCACCATATTCATTCATGTGATTCCAAAAAAAGGTGTAAACAAGTCATGGTGAATGTCTGAATGATAGGGCAGAAGAAAGGCATATGCAATGAATGAGAAATCAAGGTTACCTTTATGTGAAGTTATTTGGTGGTGTTTGGAGTATTGCTATGTATCATTTATGTTAAGATACATGTTCTGTTGTTTTTAAAAATATAGACACAAAGGTGTTGGGTCTTATTGTTTTATCCACTTGGATCACTACATGTTTTTGGATTCCTTTTTCTTTTTATTTGAATATTTTAAATGTTTTAAATTATTTATGAAAATAATCAAAATTTTAAATTATTTATCAAATTAATTGATTTTTTAAAATCACTAGTTAAAAATACGATTTCTTGGTGAAATCGTATTTTAAACATACGATTTCATATAACTCACGCATGTCAATATGAGCGCATTTTGAAGATGCGATTTCACCATGAAATCACATTTTGAACATGAGATTTCATGATAAAGTCGCATTTTAAGCTTGCATTTAAAAAAAAAAATGGGTTAGTTTGATAAATAGTTTTATTTTTTAGAAGCTCCCCTCTGTTGAGCTTTGAGCATATCACTTTAGAACAAAGAACATATTGAGATGCCTTTAATTATACAAATAATACTACCACATCATTTTAGTACAAAATTCAGCATAAAATTATCATACTATTAAAAAACTATGGTTTTCTAAAAGAGTGAGGTAAATTGTTATGCATTCTAAAATTTAAGATAAAATAATACAATTATATCAAAACTGTTAAATACACTATAATTTATTCAAACCTCGAGTGAAAAACAATATATAATTTATCTTTAAAAAGATCACCTTTAGCAAATTACTGTTACAGTAGATGAAAAGAACTATCCACCTACTATACAACTTTATACCATTAAAGTTTTTCACACTTTTTTGGTGACAATAGGTTGAGAAATAACTTTAGTTCACATTCAACAAGCCAAAACACAGCAACAAACTCAATTCACATTTGGGTTATAACTCACAATCTTTGCTTTGGTCATTTAAGGTCCATGTTCTCTGCAACAAGTGAAAACAGTTTATTGACAAAAACCTTTCAATTGCCTTGGTGAAGGGGCTAGGGCACAAGCCATCGGGGCTGTTTGATACAGTTTATCTGAGTTGTTTATAAAAAATTTTAAAATATATATATATATATATTATTTTGAATGTGTGTTTGAAAGTTTAGTACAATTTTTTGCTTATTAGTTATTAGGTAAATAACTTAAATAAATTGGGGGCGGGAAAAAAATTTGATTTCTAAAAGTTATGTGAGAAGTTGCACCGAATAACATTAGTAACATTACATCGAAAATTATGGGAAAAATTAATAATACATCCTTAAATACAAATATATATGAGTATAAATCATGTGTTTGGTAGTTGAGGTCCCTAAATTTTTAAATTTTAGATGCTCCAATTACTTTCAACGTATATGCCCTTGTGCATCTTCTGCGTTATTACTAGATGATCATCTCCTTTTATCATAAACAAAAATAGACAACAATAACTGATTTACAGTGTTTCCCTTCTAACATGAATTCTATTCTATTGTAAACTCTCCTCTCTAATGATAATCTTAACAAACGACCTAGTAATCATTGTAGCTACTCTGATCTAATGTCTTCCAAAATACTCCTTGTGCGCACCGAATACCGTACTAGATGATTGTGGATCGGAGCTCCGCACTTGGTTGGACTATCCAGGAATTAAGACCTTGCAGCAAGGAGCATCGTTAGAGCTGCCCGACCGGGGTTGGCCGGATAATCCCTCCAGTGTGGGAATGAATAATCGGAGAAGATGAAAGGTACTCTCTAAGTGTAGAGAGTTGTGTTTAAGTGAGTATGGTTCAGCTTATATTAGTTACCTTCAGTATGAAGTGAGTGTAGTTTATATAGGACTCCTTACTTGTTGCCCAAGATGATTTCATAAAGCTTTGATGCTGCCAAGTTTCCTTTAGCATTGCTCAAGGTAGGGGACCATATGGTAGTTGATAAAGGGTGTATATACTCATTGTAGTCATGCTGATAACAAACCACATTCTCTTGATTAACTATTTCCGTGATTCTAGGTGTATGGGACCAACTGAGGTGGTAACTTGCACATGTATGCGTTCACTGCTTCCACGCTTCTCTGATAGGTTTCTTTAGCTCAGTACCGTCGTGCCTCAGTTCAGTCCTCTATGAGATTGCTTGCAGAGATGGGCTGACTCAGTAGGACATCTTTGTATGGGCTCGGCCCATTTTGGCTCGGTCCAAAGATCAAGTCCTGCAGCTTGGCCCAACCCAGCATCGTTGCTGGACTGACCTTTCCACTGTGGGTTGGGCCCAAGTGCTTGAGAACTTGGATGGATTGTTGATGATGTAATTGGGCTTAACTGGCTGGCCCATTTGTTTACCCAGCTTCTCTGGACTTGAGTCTAATGGATTGGGCCTGCCCAAGGCTTGGATCCGACCCATTTCATATTTAGTTCCTCCACTCCTCGTACAGTGGTGATTAACTTGAAGGAAAATTCTTTAAAAAAAAAAAACAGTGTCCACATACCCAGTACTCTTTTGTTAACTTGGGTGTTGATTATAACTTTATTATGACTCATATTGTAGTGTTAGTTTATGATTTATTTATGACAGTTGTTCTTTTGGTCATGATTGAAAAGGTTTTTAATCATACCTCAAATGATATTTGGAATATTTAGTTATGAGCCATTTTTGTGTTAGTTTTGCCTTAATATGATCTTCGTTATGACTTTGTTATAACCTATTATGGTTGTTATTTTGGTTATGACCAAAGAGGTATTTAGTTATGCCTCAAATCATGTTTAGTTATGATGTATTATGGTTTCTTTAATTATGACCAAAAATAATTTAGTTATGACACTTTGTATTATCAAAACTACAAAATGTCATGACTTATATTATGTACATTTTTAAAAGTGTGTATTGTAGAATGACCTTAATCTTAATTACTTTTATTTATTTATTTATTTATTTATTCAATATATAGTCACACATAGGGTTGGACAAACGTCGGACCGGATGGGATTCGGGTCGGGCCGACACTACATAATAAGCGATTTTGTATCTACCTAAGCCCAGTCCTAACATCAAATCTTTATATCTATCCAAGCCCGGTTCAAAAAGTAATTACAAATCCTAAGCCTATCCATCAAGCTATATGTTAAAAAAAAATTAAGGTAGTGTTTGGTAGAGTTTTAGAATTATGATTTGATAATAGAGTTCTATTTTAACTTTGTGAGTTTTGGAATTATGATTTGAGTGTGAAAAATTTGTTTGGTTATGAGTTTTGAAAAGTGTTTTAAATTGAGTTTGAATTGAGTGATGTGACATATGATATTTGATACAAAAACTTATAACTTATAACCAAACACACAACCCAAAATTCTATTCAAAGCTCATAAAAAATTAAAAAAAAATTTCACAAATATTTTTTTTTGTAATACAAAAAAATAAAAAAAAAACGAACACTGTTTCGGCCGGACAACCGGTGAGACGTCTGGTTAGCCCAAATTTTCCCGCCTTGGAAAGAGTTTTCAAAAGTGAATGTGGAATTAATTTTTGAAAACGCTAAACAAACATCACACTAAAAAGTGAGTGTGGAACTATATTTTGAAAGTTCCACCAAACGGAGCCTAAAACATTCTATAATTAAATTTAATCACACATTATATTTCTTCAATAAATATATTAACACACTACAAGAAAAAACACTTTATGTGACCAACATTTTGGTCGCGAAAAGTACCATATTTGGTCGCTATAACCTTTTCGCGACCAAAATATGTTGGTCGCGAGTTGGTCGCTAAAGTCTCGTCACAGATAGTTTTCTGTAACCAAAAAAGCCTTTGGTCGCTAAAAGTGACCATTCGCGACCAAGTTTTTTGGTCGTGGAAAGTCCAATTCATATTAGCCAAAAGTAAACTTTTAGCGACCAAAGATAAGTTGGTCACCAAAAGTCAGCGCCTTGACCCAAAAAAAATAATTCTTTTGTGCTCCTTGGGACTTGAACTCCTGACCAAGGAGTCATCATGCACCCAATCCACTCTGCCAATAACATACTTCTTGTTCATATTTGGCAAAAAAGATATATAACCCATAAAAATTGGGTTATATATTATTTTATAAAACTTTTAATGCCTAAATAGAAAAATAGCATGTAATTACAGTAGTATCATTTTTTTTAAAATTTAGCCTGCCATAACTTTCCGCGACCAACTTTTTTTTTTGGTCGCCAAAGGATAATCTTCTGCGACAAAAAAAGCCTCTGGTCACCAATAGTATACTTTCCGCGACCAACTTTTTTTTTTTGTCGCCAAAAGGTGATCTTCCGCGACCAAAAAAGCCTTTGGTCGCCAATAGTATACTTTCCGCGACCAACTTTTTTTTTTGGTCGCCAAAAGGTGATTTTCCGCGACCAAAAAGTTGTGGTCGCCAAAAGTTAAATTTTAGTCGCAGAAAGTGGACTATTTGCGACAAAAAAAAATAGGTGGTCGCCAGAAGTGTTTTTTCTTGTAGTGACATTATTATAAATTGAAAAAAATTGTGTATAAATTGAAAGATTTTTTAAATAAACTCAATCACACATCACCATAAATGTGAGTTTCAATAAAATTAATAAAGGTAAAGTCTACATCCCAACAAAAAATATATATATTAATGTATTATAAATAAACAATTAATTAATTAATTTAATATGGGGCCTGGCAAGGCTGGGATGGGTTGAAAATATAAATCCTAAGCTCAATCCATTAATATTTCGGGTTGAAAATGTGGACATAGACCGACTCTATGGGCTTAAACAACCTTCTCAAACCCTAGAAAAATAAGACTAAAATCGGGCGGGCCAATGTCCACCCTAGTTACACAAGAATATATACATTTATTATTCCTTTGGAGAACTTTGAGTTGTTTCGTGTAAATGTTTTCCAAAATTCAGTTTACTTTCAAACTCCCAAAGAAAAATGCTACATAAAATCATATTTGTTATTTTTTTTCCACTCCTATATACAAGTAGGTGGGTGTCGTACCTGTATTTATATCCAAGAGTGAGAAAATGAGTCAAAGAATGAGATTATGTATAGTATCCTCAAATCATCTTTACAAGTCAGAGAAATTTCACTAACTAACTACAAGTCAATTACAGTGACATTTAAATGATTTTTGAAATTTCTCTAACTTTAATTGGTCAAACTTATATGGCTTTCAGCTGGTGAAACTTGAAGTCAATTACAGTGGCATTTAATTAATTTTGTTGAAATTTCACTGACTCTCTATTTAAAGATAACAAACTTAGTGAAAATTTTGTTACTTTTTTTGTCAATGAAATTTAAAGTCAATTACAGTGACATTTAACTAATTTTAGTAAAATTTCTCTGACTTTAGTCATTGAAAGTCAGAGAAAATTCTCTGTTTGTATAGCGATCCGGGCTTAGACCCGATCCATTTATTATTTTTTAATCCAGGAAATCATATTCGTGATGGTTGTTCTTTTCTCTTCATATTTGGTTTTGGCTTCGAGAGTCAATATCGTCCTTGTTGGGGTCGACACTACCCTATTATCTTTGCCATGTTAAGCTCGAAGGGTCGCCACCAGTGTTAGGAGGGTCGACACCATCTTGTTACTGTGTTCTTGGAATAGCTACTAAAATTTTGTGTCGATACCAGCCTTGGAGGTGTCGACCCTTGTCTTTTGTTATTGGCCTTTGGAGTCGACACCAGTCTGGGAGGTATCAACCCTTCTCTATTGCAAAATCTGGGGTTTTTTTGTTAAAATTTAGTACCAACACCAGTCTGGGAGGTGTCGACACCTTACCTGCTACCAAACACAAATGTCTCAGCTTTTTTTTTTAAGAGTTGACACCACTGTTGCAAGGGTCGACCCCTGTGACTCTTTTTATTGATTTTTGGTCGGTTTTGGGCCCTACTTCTTGGGGATTTTGACTTGTTCTTTTGGGTTGATTTTGGGATTTCATTTCACTTTGACCTAGCACTATAAATAGGTCTCTCACTTAACCTTTTCTTCATTTTTTTTTTCTCTTTCCCCTCTCTAAATCGTAAGACACACACACATACTCTATCTCTAAAATCACTTTTTCGCTCAAAGATCTTTAGGTCTACTCACTTGGAAGCATCTCCTCACCTTGCTCCTTTGAGATTAAGTGTAGAGCTTGTTAAGGGTTTCGTTTTGATCAGAGCAAATTGTTGTTTCGTCACCATCACTGTTGGGCTTTTCTTCCTTCTCCCTCTTCTAAGTTTAAGGTAGAAATTTTCTACACTCTTCTATGGGTTTTATCTTAGTTATTTGCTATTCCAAAAGATTATGGTGTTTTAAGGGTTTTTGTCAAAAATCTAGGGTTTGGAATCAAATATAAAAGAGGGGTTTTTGCCCAAAAATGTGAATGTTTGAGATTGTAAAGAGAAAATGGAATTGATATGGAAATTGTGAAATTGAAATGATGATAATGATGAAGGTTGACATGGGTAGGCCCATAAAGGCTACAGCCCACCATGAACAACTCAAGCCCACCACTTAGGGCCCAATACAGTACCCAACTGATAAGGCCCAGCACCATCTGGAAGTCAACAGGGCATGAAGGACCAATGATATTCAGACACATGGCAGGTAAAGGGGAAGCCACATCAGCAGACAAAGATCTGCAAAGTTATTGCCATTACACATCGCCATTAATGCAGCCCCTCACTGCATTTATTACGACAACACCTCTCCGTCGGGACAACACGCCCTCACCCTGAGCAAGGTAAGCTACAGCATAGACTTTTGGCCAAGGTGACAGGTCGGAAGGGACAACGAAATGATTATCAAAGGATATAAACAAACGTTGAAGACAAGAAGAAGGTTAAGCTTTTCTATCTCTAATCTATCTACATACTTCTCTCTCTCTCTAACTTGTTCATCGGAGGGTTCGCTGGGAGACTCCCCGTTCCCCGTTGAACTCTTGTGTAGGTTCTCTAGTAGGCTTGGTCATTCAGACATTAGGCTTGAAGAGCGTGGATCAGTCCAACCCGTTCTACCATCATTACTGTATCATCAGTTGGCACCGTCTGCGGGAACGCTTTGCTCCTCGCGCCAATTGTGTTCACTGTCGCTGGAGACCATGTCCCAATAACCCTTTCTTGCTACCCATCAAAGTGTATGGTCACGACTAGATCCATGGCTTCTCACCAAAATGCCGCCGACCACCAAGCCGACCCCCCACAATCCAAATAACCCACCGCAGTATTTCATCGACCTTACTAATAGCATCAACCGCATGGCCGAGCAAAACCAAGCCCTAATAAATGCTCTACTCCAAAGAAACCTTCCTATGCCCCCTCCACCACCTCCAGAAATTCCGCCTAACCAAGAACGAGCCCCGAGCCACACTATCCCGCAGCCCTATCCACCCAACATGGAAGGCTTGCAACCTCCTTCTCCTAATGTGAATCCACCACCTCCAGAAATTCCGCCCAACCAAGAACGAGCCCCGAGCCACACTATCCCGCAGCCCTATCCACTCAACTTGGAAGGCTTGCAACCTCCTCCTCCTAATGTGAATCCACTACCCCGGCCCCTGCATCCATCGTTCCTGGCACCAGCCCCTGAAGGGGAGGCCAGTAGCGTCCAACCCTCGCTACCTTCTGGTGGTGATAACATCCCTCTCTGGGATGCAGAACTCCGAGTCATGAAGCTCCAACTCCAAGGGGTCATGCAGAACATCCAGCATAAACCCTCTACCACAGCAAACTCACCATTTGTCGCCTCTATTCGGGACAAACCTCTACCTCCCAAGTTCAAAATGCCCACCATCGACTCTTTTGATGGTACGACGGACCCAGTCGACCATCTGGAGACCTACAGAACCCTCATGATCCTCCATGCATTCCTTGACGAGATCATGTGTCGAGCTTTCCCTGTGACACTGAAAGGGTTAGCTCGGCTGTGGTTTAGCCAGTTACCAGCAGACTCCGTCTCCACTTTCCAGCATCTCAGCAACTCCTTCCTCAGCCATTTTATTGAAACCCAGCGCCAACGCCGTCCGACAACCCAACTCCTCAACATCCGCCAGACTGAGGGGGAGTCCCTGCGCAGTTTCGTTACCCGCTTCAACACCGAAGCCCTGCAGGTGGCGGAAAACGACGATAAGGTCATCCTTGCGGCTTTCATGGCCGGACTACGGTCGTCTGATTTCCTCTTCTCCCTCTCTAAAAACCCCCCACCTCCATGGCAGCCCTACTCTCCAAAGCCCAAAACTACATGGACGCAAAAGATTCCCTAGTCGCTCGCCAAGACCCTACAACAAAAAACCTGACCTCCCGCGAAAAACGAAAAGACCCAGAAGCCAAAAATACCCAGTACAATAACCAAACACCGCATAATATAGACCGACCCACCCGAGCCGACCGGTTAACACCAGCCCAACCGCCCTGTCGGTTCGAGTGGTACACACCCCTCAACTCCTCCATGGAGCAAGTCCTCAACCAGATCCAGCAGGATTACCCCCTCAAATGGCCCCAACTATCACGAACCCCCTCCGGTCAGAAAGACCAGTCCAAATATTGCCGTTTCCACGAAGACCACGGCCATAACACCGATGAGTGTGTCAACCTCAAAGATCAGGTCGAGACCTTCATACGTCAGGGGCGTCTTAGCCGGTTCACGGAAACCCTCCCTCAGCAGAGGTAGAGGAATGAGCCCCCCAGAAACAACCGTCGGCGCACCCCTCTCCGGCAGCCAGCCCAACCTAACCAAGGCCACGATCGCCCCCCACAGCAACCTCGAGCACAGGGTAACCCCGCCCCACCTGTTGGAGAAATTAGAGTTATTTCCAGCGGACTTGCTTATGGCGGACCATCTCGCTCGGCTCAACGGGCAGAACTTAGAAAAATAAGGCAAGGATCAGATAAAGAAATTGCCACGTTAGATCGACCCTTTAAACAGCCCAGGCAGTGGACCGAGCCTGTCACCTTTACGGACGCCGACTGCACAGGCATTCGTTACCCCCACGACAACCCCCTCGTCATTTCAGCCCTCCTCTCCAACTACAAGGTCAAACGGGTTCTCATAGACAACGGCACCTCTTCAGACATCATCTTCCTCAACTGCTTCCGTCAACTCAAGATCGGGGAAGAAAGTCTCTCCCCTCTCCAGAACCCTTTGGTCGGTTTCACTGGTGACCGGGTGACCTCCATCGGCTCCATCGACCTCCCCATCACCATCGGCGAATACCCGTGGCAGACCACCAAGTTGCTCACCTTCCTTATTGTCGACTGCCCCTCTGCTTACAACATCATCCTTGGCCGAACTGCCCTAAACGCCTTCCAAGCCATCACCTCCACCTTCCATCTCACCGTCAAGTTCCCCACCGACCTTGGGGTCGGCACAGTCAGGGGAGAACAGACCGTGGCCAGAGAATGCTATGTTGCCTCACTTAAAGAAGTTAAGCTTAAGGAAACCATGATCATTGAAGGACTTGACGTCCGATATGAAGACGAGCTGGTCAAAGGGGAGCCTGTGGAGGAGCTCATTGAGGTTCCCATCGACTCTGCTAACTTGACGAAAACTGCAAAAATCGACAGCCAACTATCCCCCCAAGCAAAGGCCGACCTTACTGCCCTCATGATCGAACACAACGATATATTCGCTTGGACCCAGTCAGACATGCCGGGTATTGACCCCTCATTCATAACCCATCGCCTCAGCATTGAACCTCATTTCCGACCTTACCGCCAGAAGCAACGCATTTTTCATCCGGAGTGCAACACTCTCATTGCTGCAAAGGTCGATAAGCTCCTTGAGGCACAATTCATCAACAATGTGGACTACCCTAGATGGTTGTCAAACGTCGTCCTGGTCCGTAAGAACAATGGTAAATGGCAACTCTGTGTCGACTACTCCGACCTCAACCGAGCTTGCCCCAAAAATAGTTATCCTCTCCCCCGCATAGATCTGCTGGTTGACGCCACGGTCGGTCATCAAATGCTCAGCTTCATAGATGCCTTCTCTGGGTACAACCAAATTCTGATGCACCCATCTGATCGTGAACACACCTCCTTCATTACCGACTGAGGTACCTACCATTACCGTGTGATACTGTTTGGACTGAAAAATGCTGGGGCCACCTACCAACGTTTGGTCAATGCTGTCTTCCATCATCAGATAGGTCAGAATATGAAAGTATATGTCGACGACATGCTAGTCAAGAGCAAACTCTCCGCTGATCATCTAACCGACCTGCGAGAGACCTTCGCCACCCTGCGAAAATACCAAATGAAGCTCAACCCGGAGAAGTGCGCCTTCGGCGTAGGATCTGGGAAGTTTTTGGGTTACATGGTCAATCAGCAGGGTATTGAAGCCAATCCTGAAAAGATCAAGGCCTAAGTTGAAATGCGGTCACCCCGAACGGTTAAGGAGGTTCAAAGACTTACTGGCCCAGTGGCCGCCCTCAACCGCTTCATTTCCCGCGCAACGGATAAGTGCCTCCCCTTCTTCAAAGTTCTTTGGCAAACTTTTGAATGGACGACCAAATCCGAAGAGGCTTTTCAGCAGTTGAAACAGTACATGGCCAACCCCCCCTCCTCTCACAAGCAATCACGGGCGGACCCCTCTTCCTCTATTTAGCCATGTCAAGCACCACAGTCAGTGCCGCTCTTATCAGAGAAGATGGCTCTGTCCAACAGCCGGTCTACTACATCAGTCGGGCTCTTAGGGGAGCGGAACAGAACAACCCACTGTTAGAAAAATTGTCCTTGGCCTTCGTCACCGCCTCCAGACGACTCTGTCCTTACTTCCAAGCCCATTCCATAGTGGTCCTCACCGACCAACCCTTGAAGAAGGTAATGCAGCAACCAGAACTCTCCGACAGACTCATGCAATGGTCAGTGGAACTCAACCAGTTTGACATCTCCTACCGACCTCGAACAGCGATTAAGGGACAGGCTGTCGCCGATTTCATTCTAGAATTCACTAATCCTACCCCAACCACGACCCCTCCATCCCCACCAACTCCTGCCGACCCAGAAGACCCTCACTCTTGGACTCTCAATGTCGACGGATCATCCTGCAAGAAAGGCAGTGGGGCCGGTCTCATCTTCACCGCCCTTGAGGGTGGTTATTTCAAATGTGCTCTCCGTTTCTTGTTCGAGGCCCGTAACAATGAGGCCGAATATGAGGCATTGATAGCAGGTCTCCGCCTAGCGCGGGATATTGGTGTCAGCCACATCTGGGTGTTCAGTGACTCCCAGCTCATTGTCGGACAAATTACGGGAGAATTCGATGCCAAGGAGGACACAATGCAAGCTTACAAGGACATAGCACTCCCCCTTGTTCGCCTTTTCAATACCTTCTACATCAAGCACATCCCTCGGGCAGAAAACTCTAAGGCGGACGAGATGGCTCAGTTGGCTTCTGCAAACCAGTCCGATCTCAGCCATGGTGTCCGCCTCGACTACCTAGCCCACCCTGCCATTTCCCCCAACCAGCCAGAAGTCCAGTTCCTCTAAAATGAACCCATCCCTTGGGCCGCAGACATCTTTCTGTATCTAATAACAGGGGCACTTCCAAACGACAAATAGCAGGCCACCAAAATCAGAGCCCGGTCGGCTAATTACACTATTGTCAGCAGACTCTTGTACAAAAGGGGCTTCTCACACCTATACCTGAGATGCCTCAATCCTACTCAGGCGACCTACGTCATGAGAGAGATCCATGAGGGTATATGTGGCAATCATTCGGGCGGCAGGTCCCTAGCCCACAAAATACTTCGCACTGGTTATTTCTGGCCCACTCTCAATCAAGACGCGACAGATTTTGTGCTCAAATGTGACAAGTGCTAACGTTTTGCCAACATCCCTCACGCCCCTCCCACAGAATTGATTACCCTCTGCGGTCCCTACCCCTTCGCTAAATGGGGGATCGACCTGGTTGGCCCACTACCCACTGGACGAGGCCAAACCAAATTCGTCATTATCGCCATCGATTACTTCACCAAATGGGTCGAAGCAGAACCCCTTGCCACCATTACCGAACGGAACACAACCAGGTTCATCTGGCAGTCAATCGTCTGTAGATTTGGCATCCCTCAAGCCATCATCTCCGACAATGGCAAACAGTTTGACAATGCCAAATTCAGGTAATTCTGTGCAGAGCTCCAAATCCAGCCATGTTTCTCCTCCCCAGGCCATCCCCAAGCCGATGGCCAAGTTGAGGTCACCAACCGTTCTCTTCTCAAGATTATCAAAACTAAGCTGGAAGCTGCTAAGGGACTCTGCGCTGAGGGGTTGCCGAATGTACTTTGGGCTTACCGCACTACCGCTCGGAATCCCACGAGGGAGACCCCCTTTCGCTTAACATACAGCACAGAGGCGGTCATCCTAGTGGAGATCGGTCTTCCTACCCCAAAGGTTCTACATCCGAATCCAGAACTAACTGAAGAGCTACGTCGGGCAGACCTAGACCTGATTGAAGAGCTCCAAGAAACAACTGCAGTCAGACGGGCCTCATACCAACAGAAAATGAGAACACATTACAACCGCAGAGTCCGACCGAGGGAGTTCGCCGTGGGGAACCTTGTTTTGCGAGAAGTAACTCTTGCCACCAAAAATCCGACTGAAGGCAAGCTGGCAGCCAAATGGGAGGGACCTTACGTTGTGAAAGCCAGACCACAACCGAGCACTTACCGACTTCAGGACATGGAAGGTCGAGACGTCCCCCCACCTTTGGAACGATGAACATTTGAAGCGTTATTTTTAAGAAAAGTTGTATTTTCGTATCGTCCAAAATGTTGTATGTTCTTTTTGACAAATTACGTTCTCATTTTCTCCTCATATAGTGTAAATTTTTGACCCCATGGGCTACACTTTGTATAACAGCAATCTTATATCTCAATTATCTGTGGTATTCCAATAACATTTTGATTGCAGCCTCAGCCAGACTAAACATGAAGAGCTCGGCCAGACCGAGTCACCTAAAGCCTCAGCCAGACTGAGCACAAGAAGCCTCAGTCAGACTAAGCATGAAGAGCTCGGCCGGACCGAGTCACCTAAAGTCTCAGCTAGACTGAGCACAAAAAGCCTCAGCCAGACTGAGCATGAAGAGCTCGGCCAGACTGAGTCACCTAAAGCCTCAGCTAGACTGAGCGCGAGAAGCCTCAGCCAAACTGAGCGTGAAGAGCTCGGCCGGACCGAGTCACCTAAAGCCCCAGCCAGACTGAGCACAAGAAGCCTCAGCCAGACTGAGCAGGAAGAGCTTGGCCAGACCGAGTCACCTAAAGCCTCAGCCAGACTGAGCACAAAAAGCATCAGTCACTTAAAGCCCCAGCCAAGTCACTTAAAGCCCCAGCCAAGTCAAAGCCACTATTGCGACTTCACGATCATAAGCACAGTGGCCATATTTTCTCACATTCACTCTGCATTGGATTTTTTTTACAAGTTAAAATTCACTCTGCATTGAGTTTTTCTCACACTCACTCTGCATTGAATTTTTCTTACAAGTTAAAATTCACTCCGCATTAAGTTTCTTCTCACACTCACTCTGCATTGAATTTTTCTTACAAGTTAATATTCACTCTGCATTAAGAGCATTGAGTTTTTCTCACACTCACTCTGCATTGAATTCTTCTTACAAGTTAATATTCACTCTGCATTGAGAGCATTAAGTTTTTCTCACACTCACTCTGCATTGAATTTTTCTTACAAGTTAAAATTCACTCTGCATTGAGTTTCTTCTCACACTCACTCTGCATTAAATTTTTCTTACAAGTTAAACTTCACTTTACATTTTACAGTTCACAATAATTTATACATAAGCCTTATACAAGTCGTCATTCTCATTCATTTCAGATGCGCAAGCAAAAACAATGGAATGAAAACACAACTCAAATTTTATTTATTCACAAATTTGTACATACGTCCTTTACAGCAATCCAAAAAAAAAAAAAAACCGAAAACTTGTACAACTCACACCAATCACTCTTCCTTACTTGAAACGAGGTCTTCTTCTTCAACGCCCTTATCTAGGGGGTCTGGGCCACGTCATCTTCATCAATCCGTACACCACTCAGGTCTAAGTCTGGGAACAGTTCTTCTGCCTTCCGCTTGAACATCTTTCAGCCACTATCCCAGAACTCAGCTATTTCGTGTTTGTAGAAGTCCGACTGCTGGAAGCTCTCAATAACTTCTGCTTCAGTCCTGCCCCCAGCGGTCGTTCCCGACGGGCCCGCCCCCCCGGACACCTCCCTTGCCAAGTTGCTGGCGACCGCGGCATCGACCGCCATCTGAAATTCAGCAGACCCCTTGAATTGCTCCACTGCTGCGATATACAGATCAGGGTATGCCACCCTTTCAGAGGCGGCCTTGGTTTTTTCCTCCTCTAACTCCCTCTCCAATCTCGCATTCTCCTCCATGGCCTTAGCGTGCTCGTCTTCCAACTTCTTCTGCAACCCAACAATCTTCAAGTCTGTTTTCTCCTTTTCTTTCATCTGCTGGGCACGCAGCTCTTCATTGCTGGTCATAGCCTCTTCAAACCGCTCAGTGGCGACCGTGCAGGCATTTTGAGCATCCCCCAGCTTCTTCTGCTCGCCAGCCAGCTGGAACTCGAGCGACACTACCTTGCGGCGTTCGTCCTCTAGCTCCAACTTGACCGCGACTAGCTAAGCATGGGCTCGCGCAGCAACATTGCGCTGCACGATCGCCAGGACCTCCATCTTCTTGGCCTTGTCAGCCTCTTCCAAACCCCTTGAACAAATGCTCCGTGCGGTCCTCTTCCACCCCGCAGTTTCACTCCTCAAACTTGCAAGTTGGGCCTTCGCCTCCTCTAACTTGGTCTTTCCAGCCGCCGCCTTTCTCAGCAGAGCTCCTGCTAAGGTGGTTACCTCCATTTGGGCAGAGCATAACCCCCTCAGCAGCTTAGCCTCATTGAGCCTGGCCACCGAGCGCACTGCTGCGTCGTCCACAATCCCCACAAGGCGATCTGCAGCCGCCTTGGCTGGGCCTTCTTCTCCCTCTAGCCGCCCAGCCACTGCACGAGCGTGGTAGATAGCAGTCGTCAGCCTGGCCCCTTCTCCGTGGGGCGTAGGGCCCCCCTTTGGCTGCTGCTCCGTCACTTCCTTAGGACCAAGTGACCCACTCTCCACTAGCACTTTAGGCATGGCACTCAAGTGCTTTTCTTCCACCTGGCCTCCTTGGCCTTTGTCCCCTTCCATGTCTGGAACAACCATACTTTCTGGGCTCACCTCCACTCCCTTCTCCCTTGTTGCGATCGACTCCTCCACCATGAGGGTAACCTCCTCCCCAACCCTCACCCTCTTCAACCCAGGCTCACCTGAGGCCCCCTCAGGGCGAACCTTCTTTTTCTTCTTCTTCTTCAAAGCCTCCGCCTCCCTGTTTGCCCTTTCCTTCACCGGATCCACGGGGGGCGGTCGTGGTTCAAAACTGCCCAAGTCTTTTTTCCCTAGTGGCTTGGGGCGCTGTCGGATTCTCTCCCTCGCGACCGGTTTTGGTGGTGGGCCTAACTGCACCTCCTTGAATTTTTGGGCTCTGGCAAAATAGCCCGGTCCTCTGCCTCTTGCGCTTTCCTTTTCGCCTCAAGCTTTGCCGGTGCTAGATCCCCACCGGTCAGCTGAGGGCCCAATCCTGCGACAAATAAAGCTGACGGCTGAACGAGGTCATCCCATCTGACGCCCTCCTTCTCCCTCCATGCCTTCACCTTTTTCACCCTCTCCTCCGCTGCAGCCCCCAGCTTTGGCTCCATAGACTTGGTAGGTACCCTCCACACCGTACGTACTCCAACTCCGCCATTCGCAGATACGTAAAACCACCGCGGCCTTCATCATTTAATTGATGACGGCAACCCCGCCACCAAACCCCTTCCTGCCGCCGCCTGCAAAGTGACCCAAGTTTCTTACTGGCCCGAGGCCTTATAGCAGGCAAAAAACTCGTCCACCGTCATGGCTGCTCTCTCATTCGCCTTCGACCACGCACTCGCACAGGCCAGTACAATCTTCCATGCGTTGGGCATCAATTGGCCTAGCGCCACTTCCAGTCGGTGGAGGACATCTACTATCACCTGGGGAAGCAGCAACCTCAACCATCCCTTCAACGCCTCCTCGTACAGGACAAACTCCCTTGGCCGGGCGTCGGATGGCCTCTCCGTTGTTGTCGGTAACATCAACTCTATTTCGTCGGGCACCTGGTATTTTTTTCGTATACCCTCTAACTCCTCCGCCGTAACGGTTGACTTGTCAACCTTCGTATGCCAGTGATCTGGCTCAGCCTGGTTGATTGGCCTATCACCTGGGGAAGCAGCAACCTCAACCATCCCTTCAACGCCTCCTCGTACAGGACAAACTCCCTTGGCCGGGCGTCGGATGGCCTCTCCGTTGTTGTCGGTAACATCAACTCTATTTCGTCGGGCACCTGGTATTTTTTTCGTATACCCTCTAACTCCTCCGCCGTAACGGTTGACTTGTCAACCTTCGTATGCCAGTGATCTGGCTCAGCCTGGTTGATTGGCTTCGGAGCCGCCATCAATGTCAACGAACGCAGCGGTCCTGCCGGCCCCCCTACTCTCTCCACTTGCCTCTCCATCCTATACTGTTCCGCCAACTCCACCCCATCATCGTCCCATAGTGGATCAACCCTGCCAGTTCTAGCTTCTTCCTGGGCCATTTTTGTCGTGTGTCTGTGAATGGCTTCGGATGCAAGCGCAAGAAAGTTCAAAAAATGTCGCAAGGGTGTATCACTTGCAACGAAGGAGTCTACACTTGGAATGTTTTGATTTTTCGAAAAAAGGTACGTAAAACGTATAATCCCAAATGCCCAAGGCTTGCCTGTATTCCAGGGGTCACAATTAATTGCCGTCAGTTTGAAAAAATTTCAACCATCTGCCAAAACTGTCTTTTCAATACCCATTATGACCTATCGTTTCACCTCTAGCCCAACGCCTAACCTCCCCACCACGAGATGATGCCACGTATACGACCACGATTCACTGCACTTTTCCCCTACCCTGTCTTTTTCACTTCAAGTCACCACGTGACCCGCCGCCTCTCGAGCCCTGCCCCTGCCACTTCCCCCTTCGCGGTCGGCCCACCTCATGGTCGGTCCTTCCACTCGGTTACCCCTCACGGTCGGCCCTCCTCATGGTCGGCCACTCTACTCGGTTACCCTTTGCGGTCGGCCCTCTTCATGGTCGGCCACTCCTCTCGGCTACCCTTCGTGGTTGGCCCCCCTCGCGGTCGGTCACCTCATTCGGCTACCCTTCGGGGTCGGCCCCCCTCATGGTCGATCCCTCCACTCGGCTACCCTTCGCCGTCGACCCTCCTCGTGGTCGGTCCCTCCACTCAGCGACCCCCCACGGTCGGCTCTCCTCCTGAGCGGCCCCTATGCTCGATCACTCCTATCGGTCGGCCCCCCTCCTGCAGATCTCTAACCACCCTCATTTTCTTTATTATTCCCTTCGTTGGACTAAAGCTACACTCGGGAATAGGGGACTACTGACATGGGTAGGCCCATAAAGGCTACAACCCACCATGAACAACTCAAGCCCATCACTTAGGGCCCAATACATAACCCAACTGATAAGGCGCAGCACCATCTGGAAGTCAACAGGGCATGAAGGACCAATGATATTCAGACACATGGCAGGTAAAGGGCAAGCCACATCAGCAAACAAAGATCTGCAAAGTTATTGCCATTGCACATCGCCATTAATGCAGCCCCTCACTGCATTTATTACGACAATACCTCTCCGTCGGGACAGCCCGCCCTCACCCTGAGCAAGGTAAGCTACAGCATAGACTTTTGGCCAAGGTGACAGGTCGGAAGGGACAACGAAATGATTACCAAAGGATATAAGCAAACGTTGAAGACAAAAAGAAGGTTAAGTTTTTCTATCTCTAATCTATCTACATACTTCTCTCTCTCTCTCTAACTTGTTCGTCGGAGGGTTCGCTGGGGGACTCCCCGTTCCCCGTTGAACGCTTGTGCAGGTTCTCTGGTGGGCTTGGTCATTCGGACATTAGGCTTGAAGAGCGTGGATCAGTCCAACCTGTCCTACCATCATTACTGTATCATCAAAGGTAGAGTTGGATACATATTATTACCCCTATTTTGAGATTTTGGAAAAGTGTATCTTTGATGAAATTTATGTACTTATTTAGAAATATCTGTTTTGGACTATGGGTAGAAGATAGCTATAATTGTTGTAGAAATTGCATGAGAATTAGGTGAATTGAAACTAATTTTCTCATCCATTTATATTGAGCCTTGTCAAATCTTAAATACATTGCACATGTATGATGTTTGGGAGAAGAAATGGATTGTACTCCATCTTTGAGAAGAGAAAGGGAATGTACTCTGTTGAATTAAATTAGCCGGGGTGTCGAGAGTGAAAGTCTCGAAAACTATGAATATACATGGGTGCCGATTCCCACGGACGAAATATCCGTAAAATGGCAAACGAAAGTGCTTTGTATGATGATTGTATTGATTAGAGACCCACTAAGTTATATCATTAGCTTGGTTGTCTGAATAGAATGGAAAGGACTCATAAATTGAGATAACATGGATTAAACTTGAGTTCAACATAACATGATTTTGTACCGGAGTTATAAATGATTTTATCACGGGCATTGTATGTGCTTAATCTTTGTTAAGATCCCTATATTGTGTTACATTATCTTTACTAGGCTTTGGCTCACCCTATGTAGGAAAAACAATTTCAGATGCTAATGATATGCCTCCGCCAAAACACTAGTTTGGGAGGATCTGGAGCAAGAGCTTCTTTTTTTTGTTTGTTATGTGTAGCCAAGGGCTTAACTGTAATGGACTTAAAGTCCATTTTTGTTGTAACCAAGCCTCATCTTGGAAATATGTAAGCCCTCCGAGGATTTGGAGCAAGATTTTTTTTTTTTTGTTATGTATAGCCAAGGGCTTAACTATAATGGACTTAAAGTCCACTTTTGTTGTAACCAAGTCTCATTTTGGAAATATGTAAGCCCTCCGAGCATTTTTATCTGTTAATCTTCCTTCCCCTCCTTTAATTGGCAACATATGCTATAGATTCAGGGCTAGGCTTTATAAATGTATGATGCATATGTTTCTCTTTTGTATATCATATTAAATTAATGGAAGATGACCTTATTATTGTTGTTGTCATATATTGGATATTATGGATGGATTATTGTAATTATTTTAGGACGTTACAGTTTGAAGATAATAACTTAGTGAAAATTTCATTATTTTTTTTCTTTAGAATTTCATATTTATCATAGATCTTATTTGACATATCTTGATAAGAGAATTCTACAGATCTTGATGAAAGAATTCTACAAATAAAAATTTTATGCAAAATGAAGGTCTAAGTAAAAAGTTATTGAATTTTAAATTTTTGAAATATATTACAAAAATGAAAAGGAAGTTTGCTGGATGTATTTAACTATTTCATGTAATAGGGTGTTTTTGTTCAAAAAATTGTAGCATGCTATAATAGTAAAAACTTATGATAAAGAGCTGGAAATAAAATTTCCAAAATTATAAGATTCTACTTTAAATACAAATTAAAATAAAATAAAAAATTATCACTAATAATAATTTATGTTGAAAAATTTTAAAATTATTAAAAAAATAATTAATTTGATATAATAGATCTACTATGCTAACATAAATTGTTATATGGTATTTATTAATATTAGTTATTAATGAAAATTAATAAAATCACTAATAGTAATACTGATTTAAGAGGAAATCAAATTTTCATTTCTCCCTCCAAGCAATTTAATTTAAATAATAAATTAAATTCACTAACTTCAAATTTAGATAGACAATTTTCAAATCTCCCTCTAAAACATTTTAATTCAAACACTTTAAAGAAAAACCTTATTATATGAGAAGTTTGGAAAATGATTGAGAGCCCTAAAAAAGTTGCCCCTAATACCCCTAATTTCCAATTTTGGAAACTGTTTTTTTTTTTTCTTTCTTTTTTCTTTTTTTTTTTTCTTTCTTTTTACCCGAAATGGAATTTCGAGCCATTCGGGGCTCTCCATTTCGGGCCCTCAATCACCGCCCAATATATCAAATCACAACTGATTAATTTCATCACTCAATTTTATTGTACTTGACAATTAAATATAATAATGTTTTTTTTTTATTATTTTAAGTGATGGGTTTGGCTCAACGAGCTAATCCGATTGATACGTGTAACTTTAATTTGTATAGTCAAATCCCAATAATACAACACAAAAATTCAATAGTCTTAAAAAAAAAAAAAAAGATTTAAATTTGTTATAAAAGTAATTACTTATAATTAGAATTCTTATTTTCTTACAAAATTTTCATCCTAATCAAATTAATACAATAAAAGATATTTTCTTTTCCTTTTCTTTTCTCTCACTTTACTTTCTATCATTTTCACTTTCCATAATTTATGTTTTTTATAATCAAATGAAACCTAAGAAAAGACACTTGGAAGGAGAGTTTCTAGTATTAATATACAAAAAAAAAAAAAAATACATATATAATAAATTAATATTAATAATAAAAACAAGAATTGGTAAAATCAAAAATATAATAGGAGTATACATGATTTTATGACTAAGATTATAATCTCTCCAAAATTATATAAAATTCAAATCCTAGTACAATTCAGATTGTTTGACCTGTCTGAGATGAGCATAATTTTGATATTGGAAGTCGAGCACAGCAAATAGCATAATAATAAGAGTAACTCAACTATCACATCCACAAGCACAAAATATTTTGAAGTAATTTGTGAGTTTTGTATCTTTGTATAAAAAGGAGGGACACACCTCAAATAAACTTCACCCATTGTTGACAAAGAGGTTGCACAATGACCAAGTTCACACTACAAACAACCAAGTCAAAATCCAGCAAATAATATATCAAATTGATACAAACAGAGGTGAATCCCATTATTGGATTACAAGATTTTCATAATCCTTCTCACTTAATCTTGTTTTGGTCATAAACTACCAAAAGCCTCAATAATTAATCACCTGACCATTTTCTACTCACTTGTATGACCATTAATCAAAAACTAAAATAGACCATACAAGATAACATTGGCATTTTAAGAGCCTTCTTTGGACCCTGTAATCCAACCAAATATTCTAACACTAATTCTTAAAAAAAAATTTAAAAAAAAAAGAATACATTTTTACATATATATGAATTCAAGGGGAAAACCATCCACCACATTGTATTGAGAAGACAAGAATAAGGTAAAGTGAAGATTAAAGACTTGGTCATCTTCAAAAAATCTCACAGAAATTTAAGTCATTGACAACCAGTGCAAGCACAAAGTACAAAGGAAATGTATATAATAGAACTAGTTTAAGTAGATTGAAACAGCAAGATGTAAAAATCAAAACTTATAGACATGTCTTTGTATTCAAGGCATCTTCAACAAGACAATCATCAAAAGCAACTCCCCAACTATCCATCAGGCTTTAAGCTAGCTCAGAAAACAAAACATGACAACCACTTTGTGTCCCAAAATTTCACCAAAACCTTCATTTCAGCAAATCCAAAATTCCATCATCTCCATTCCGAGCAAACAAACAACTAGTATACCAAAACCAAAACCAAAACCAAATATTTTTGGGTGTTTTCTATTCGAATAATGCATAAACAATCACACTCTAAAGTCAAAATTCCCCTAATGAATTTTGATGAACCAAAATAAATAATGGTTAAACTAAACCATCTATGTAGCCCCATTACAACAAACCCTAATTCCTAATCTAACATCACTATGCTAAATTAAAAATAAAGACGGAGAGAGAGAGAGAACTACTCACCACTATCCTACTCTATATCCACAGATTTCATTCACCACCACCATACCTCTGCCTTCTCATCTCTATTATCTTCCGGTGAGAATTTGAATGCATTACACTCGAAAATGTCGGACTGCTTGCCGGGCGGTACTCGGGCACAAGCCTCCCTGACTTGTACCGTACCCCACAAGCATTGCACAATGTTTTCGGCCCCATTGGACCCGCCCGCCATTGCGGTGTCTTGTCTGCCTGACAATGCTGGCACTTCCTCCCGATTGTACTACTTGGTGGTGGTGGTCCTTTGGGCAACCCTTTTTTGGCACTCTTCACCATATCTTGGCTCCATGACCACCACTGCTGACCCGGTAAGTCTGAAAACCCGCGCCGCCGCCTCCTGCTCCGCGCTTTACCGGGGTAAGGCGGAACCGGAACTAAAATGCTGCGTGCACAGCAGCTCGGAACAGTGGTGGCGCTGCTGTTGCTAGTGCTGGTGCTGGTGGTGCTGCTGTTTTCAAGCACCGATGCCGGGCTCTGGACAATGCCAGGGTTGTCTGAGAGGATGTCCAAGCAAGTCTCAACGGCCGGAAACGCATCTTTGTTGGACAACCATTCCAGTTCTTCCTCGGCAAACTCCTGATTGGGGAAACAAATTACTCAATGCCAAACCCCTTTAACACAGTGGGTTGACCCGTTGAGTCAACTCAGCTAAAATATCATACAAATAACAATACAGTAAGCTTAGGTATGTTTGAAAAAAAGGTCATGAGAATTTTAGTCAAACAAGGTAGTGTGTAATCTAAATTTATTTTAAATGTAGATCTCACTGGTTTTGATCATACAAATCAATCTGGACTACACACTAATTATTTTAGTACTGAATTTATTGATTGGGAAGTGGCTTTTTTTTTATTTTCCTGTTTTTTGGCTAAAATATAATGTGAAAAAAACCAAAATTGTTTGAAAAGGACTATCTGATTTTTTACGGGAAAAAGGGGCAAAGAGTAGAACGAATGAAAAAAAAAAAAATCTGACTTTTTGGTACGAATTGAATTTTTTTAGCTTCTTAGTTATTTTAGTAATTTTTTTGACTTTTTAATTAAAATGTTCAATTCCCAAACAGACCCACGCAACCCACAGTTTATTTGCTAAAAAAATCATTCTGTTAAAAAAAGAGTTTTAAGTCATTTAGCCTACTCATTTCTCAACAAAAAACCAACCTAGGCCTTGTTCGGGAACAGTCTTTTTTAATAATTTTTTGGTTTTTTAGTTAAAACATGATGTAAAAAAATTAATATGTTTGGAATGACTTTTTGATTTTTTATGAAAAGATGTGCAAAAAGTAAAGAGAAAAGAAAATCTTTAACTTTTTAATATAGGTTGTTGGCTTTTTATTTTTTTAATAACTTTTTGACTAAAAAAACAACTTGCCAACCGATTACGTTATAACCACTCTAAAAAGTCAATTGAAACGTCAAAAAATCTATCAATATGGGTGTTCTGAAATGATGGTTAAAAGTTGATTTTTTTGATTTTTTTAAACTTTTTTCACTGTTTTAAGTGAAAAGTGATGTGATCTAAAATAGATTAAAAGTTAACTTTTAAATTTTACCCTATGTTCCCAAAATGGAAAGTCTCTTTTAACATCAGCTTTTTTATCAGATTTCTTTTATTTATAGTCAATAAGCTAACTTTTTAGCAACATCTTAAAAAGGCCTTATATTAACTACATTTACCATCAAATTTTATTTATTATATAATACGACAAATTCATAACTGCTGAATATTATTGGGAACCCCTATTCACATGTGACATATCATATGGTAAGAAAATATGGCAATTTAACATTATTATACAAATAAAAAGTTCCCATACCCACATGGGGATAGGTCACTATTCCCATAAAACTACCCACCCACTTTTTGATGATTCATCCCACTAAAAACATCACCACTAATAGCACTAATGCCATTTACCATCAAATTTTATTTATTATATAATACGACAAATTCATAACTGCTGAATATTATTGGGAACCCCTATTCACATGTGACATATCATATGGTAAGAAAATATGGCAATTTAACATTATTATACAAATAAAAACTACCCATACCCACATGGGGATAGGTCACTATTCCCATAAAACTACCCACCCACTTTTTGAATAGGGTCAATTGTACTTTTTCTTTTCCCTTTTTTTTTTTTGTTTTTTATCAAGATTGCAGGATGCTTGCTCATTAGTAAAGTTACACTATAATTACAAGAGTCGCTGCTGCGTCAGTTCAAACTCCTAACATTCTCCTCACCAAATAAGAATACTTTGATCTTTGAAATTTTTTTCAATAAAATATTTTTATTCTTTATATCATGTGACCGTGTATGTGTTATTTTTTTATATAGTTTTTTTTTTAATATAGAAATTAGCTTAAATTGAAACGTGAATGGTGAAAATGTATATATACATATATCAAGCAGTCTCGTTTCACAATATTATTTTTTATTTTAAAAGTTAAAAAATTATTAAAAAATTAAAAAGTCTACCACTTATACTAAAAAATTAAATTTTTTTTTTTTTTTACTTTTTACACATCTTTTTGTAAAAAATTAAAAAATTATTCTAAACATATTTTTTTATATCATATTTTAGCTAAAATATTAAAAAATACTAAAAAAGCCTTGTTCCCAGGCTTAAAATAAAATAAAATAAAAAATAGCCAAATATAAACCGGACAAAAGTATAACTTAACGTTTTGAATAATGCTAATGTGTGATTTGTTGTAGAGGGGTATTATTGTCATTTCACGTAGAGACACAAAAGAGGTATGAGTTGTCAAATGGGAAAATGTCGACTAGGCGACAACTAAGAAATAAAGCCAAGGCTTTATGTTTGGCATGCTGTTTCGAACTAAATAGTCATAAAAAATAATAATAATAAATTAAAAATTAATAAAATAAAATGTTATATTTAAATAAAAAAAAATTATAAAATTACAAAATCTATCTCAAATAGTAAAGAATTTAAAAGTCAACACACAACCAAAGAAACATATTATCTCTCTCTTCACATGTTGGAGCCAAAAGATGAGGAATGCAAGTGTGTAACAGTTTCTAAGGTTTATATTAGCCTTATATAGGCTCCACTAGTGGGCTTAATTCTACTTAATTAACTTAGGCTATGTTTGAAAACTAAGTATTTTAATTAAAAAATTAAAAAATTATTATAAATTATCACATTATCTTCTTTATTTATTTGTAAATTTTTTCTTAAAAAATTTAAAAATTATTAAAATAATCTATTCTTAAAGGAGGCCTTGCTTGAATTGACTTACCTTTTTATATTTTTTATACGTTTTTCAAAAAAAAAACCCAATAAATTAATTTTTTTTCCACGTCCCATAAACAAGCTAACTACCCTTAGATTCCCAAAGGACAAAACTGTCCACGCATTAATTTTGAGTGGCAAAACACCCCACAATATTAAATCAATATCAAAACCGCCAGGGCCACCCAATGAAGAGAGCCCACCGACTCGGACCCGACTCAAAAAAATCATCCGAGTTGACACATAAGATTCCCGAGTAACACCGTGTTAGGCCCCAAACAACCCAGAATCGTCCGAGTCAAGCAGAAACTCGGACAGAGTTTGGGAAAATGATGGAAACAAAAAGGGGGATTTGAAGTACTTACAGTCAAAGAGAGGGTTTGATGATCATCTGGGTCTTGTTTGGATGACTCCAAAGAAGAAGAAGAAGAAGAAAGGGGTTTTAGGGTTTTGTTGTTGTTGTTTTCGTCATCATCGTCTTCATCTCCTGCGTCCAAAGTGAAGTTGAGAAGGTCATCAACCATGAAACGTGCACGTCTGTCCAGAGCAGCCTCCATTTTTCTTAGAAAATACAGAGAGAGAGAGAGAGAGAGAGAGAGATGAAAAGAAGGCGTGAAATGTTTAAAGGGTACGACCAAAAGGGTTTGGTTTAGAGAGGGAAAGAACGCCTGTTTAGAGAGAGAAAAAGAGAGGGGGTGTTTCTTCTCTTTTTCTTTTGGCTATATCATCAACAATGCCAAGAGGGCTTTGTTTGGCTAGCATTGCCATGTGGATTTTTTTTTAAAAATACTATAGGTCTTAGATAAATTATTAAATAAATTATCAAATTTGTTATATAGATATAAAATTTACATTTATGTAGATTTCACACTCATATAAAAGATTCAGTAATTTATTTAGAGTACTTAGCCTAACTCAATTTTTTTTTTTCTTTTAGAGTGTGCTCATTTTTCCTTTTTCTCCTTTTTCCTATTTCCTTTTTTAAACGTCTATTGTAGCATCTTTATTTCCTTTTTTATCATTTTTTATTAAATTAATAAAAAAATACTTTTTCATTAAATTAAAAATTTATCAAATCCTTCTTCAAAAATTATATTTGATGAAAAATTTTAAAAATAAAACATTAGAGATGATTTTTTTCCCATCAAATTAGATGAAAAGAAATTATAATCAGTGCGTTTGGTTTGAGTTTTTTGAATTAAATTTTTTGAAAATTTCATTTTTTAGTTTTCATACTTTTTTGTTTTTAGTAAATATTTTTAAAATTTAAAATATTTTTTTTACTTTTTTAGATGCACCTTACTTAGATGTATCTAAAAAGTAAAAAATTTGGGAAAAAATATTTTAAAATTTTAATAAATACATAAAAATACAAAAAAAATGTATTGAATTCTCTTATTTTTTTTTGTATTTTTGGTATCAGAGCTAAGTGATGTTGTATCCTGTTTATGACTGCTTTGCTGCTTCTAGTCAATCTTCTCTATTGTTTATTTGATTAATCTTGTTTTCAGTTCATCTTAATCACCCAAAAGATCAGTCTGTTTTATCCACCTAGTTTGAGTCACCCACTTTCGTCCCTGTCCTGAGTAAGTCCTTAGAGTTAAGCCGTGTTGGACTTAGGGGTCTTCCGAATAAGGTATGTATGTATACTAGGTATGAGATAAAACTGACAAGAATAGGGTATGTATTAAGATATCTGTCAAATTGATTAATTAAACAGAACAATGAGTCGATTATTTAGAAGTAACTCATCAGTGAGTTCTAAGTCAACAACTTTGCCCTCAATACCTAATCAAGAATTAGTAATTAATGAAGAAGATGTTGAAATACAAAATGATAAATTTGATGCTGGATGGAATATACCCAAATTGCCGATTAAAGAAATTTATAAAACTACTTTTTTACATAATGTTTTTAAAGTTGCTCTCCATGTTAAAACTATTGAACAAGTTTATGCTTTAGAAAAACCTAGGGAAACCTGCCAATTATTTGATAAAAAGTTAATCAAAAGACATTTAAATAATGGTTATAATTTTATGCATATTGGTTTAATTCAAGTTAGTGTAAACCATTAACGATGGTAGGCAAAAACACTTCTGTTTTATTATATTTAAGAGATGCTCGCTTTCTTAATTACACAAATACTCCAAACATAAACATAAATCATCATACAAATATCCTAGTAAATATAAAAAGAACTATTCACCTTCCAAATCAAATGATAAATACATAAAAATACAAAAAAAATATATTGAATTCTCGTATTTTTTTTTATATTTTTGGTATTTAGTGAATTTTTAAAAGGTTTTTTTCACAAATTTTTTTTATTTTTTAGGTATATTTATGTTAGATATGTCTAAAAAGTAAAAAAAAAAAATTGCTTAAAATATTTAAAAAATTCAATAAAAATAAAAAAAATATGAAAAATAAGAAAGTATAATTTTTTAAAAAGTGTTTTTGAAAAAACACAACCAAGCATGGTGATTGTTTTTTTTTTTTTTTTTAAATTGAAGAATTGGAGTAGTTCACTCTGTCCCAAAATATTGGATAAATTAATATAAATTGTTTCTTATGATTCTAAAAATTACATTTCATTTCTTGAGGTCTTTAATTTCGTAGCAAATCTCTCTTTTTATTAATAAATTATCAAGTTAATTAATAATTTTTAATGATATTAGAAATGTATTTCAATTAATAATTTAAGTAATTTTATTATTGTATAGAAGAGAAATTATGAATTTTATTTTCTTAGTTAATTTTGTTAAATAAAAAATTCTAAGAATGGGATATTTGTAATTTTTCAAATCACATGGGGCAATTTGTACTTTAAGTAAACCTCAGAAGTTGTATTCAAAAATACTAGAGACCCTAAAAATTTTATCAAAAATTTTACTAAATGTCTCACATGAGTGTGGAAGCCACATGAGACCCACATTGTGTGGGACCCACACCCATGTGAGGCATTTGGTAGAATTTTTGAGGTTTCTAGCATTACGCGATTGTATTTGTAATATATCCCAAAATATTAGTAGTCTCTTCTGGGAAATCTAATTTTTTTGAATAATACTATATGTATTAATTAATATACTAACTAGTATACTAACAGATGATGTAGCATAATTTTAGAAGTTTTGGGTATTTATAATTTGTATAATACGTGTGGTCAGTAATAATGACATAATACTAGTTGGTACACTAATGTGTACATTAATTGATACATGTTGCACCATCAAAAAAAATTTGGTAGTACAATTATTATTCTTTGAAAGTATTAAATTTCTAAGTGCTCATTTGGGAAGATAGGTTTGGTGTTTTTTTGGCTAAAATAGTCACAAAAAAAATAAAATAGATTTTTTAGTCTAATAAGACAAAATATCACATCCAACTTATAATCATTACATTATTTCTCTCACAAAATTCAAAAAGTCAAAAAATACATCCCAAACGAAATTTTTTAACCCCAGATTAAAATAGCTAAAAAACCGACCTACTTTCCAAACGAACCCTAAAACTATCATTTGACTTCTTTTGTTTTTAAGAGAAATGCCCCGTAGCTCGATATTTTAAGGCTCGAATGGCCCAACTCTCTCTCTCTCTCTCTCTCCATCTTTCTCTTTCTTCTCTATCTCTTCTCTGCTTTGGTCTTCTTCTTTCTGAGTAGTGATGGCGGTGCCGGAAAGGTTTGCGACGTTGGAGTCTGTATCTTATACACACATATGTATATGTTTGTGTATGCACAAATTCTCATCCCTCTCCCTGATCCTCTCTCTCTCTCTTTCTCTCTGGCCGATTTCACCTCCCATCACTCTCACCTCTCTTTCTTCTTCATCTTTCTAGATTGTTGGCCGATTGACAGTTTTCAACTGTGGCTGTGGGTTTGGTTTGGATTTTGGGATTTGATTTTGGATTTGATTTTAATTTTGGGTTTTGATTTTGTTTATTTGTGGCTCTAATGACCATTTCCACATGAGACCCCAAGTGGGTTTAATTCTGATGACTATTGTGACGGGTGATCTACTCCCAATTTCACGAATTTTGAGGTTGCTTCTTGAGTGTCTATTTCACATTTGATAGACACTAAATGTGGAATAGAGCTTCTGGGTTAGTTGGGTGTCTGTGTTAGAGCTTCTTGTATAGTTTTTAAGCTTCTGGGTTAGTTGATAAATGTGGAATAGAGCTTCTTGTTGTATAGTTGATAAATGTGGAATAGTTGAGTGTCTATGTTTCAAGTTGTTCTTTGGATTCTCGTGGATTAGATAGATAATTTGTTTAATAGTAATTTTAGTTTCTGGGTTAGAAGAGGGTGAGATTGAAGATGAGGAAGAAAGAAGAGAAGGAAGGAAGAAAGGAATAAAGGAAAGATTTTCGGAACGATTTTCAAAATTTGGTTTGGGTCTAAGAGGAAGGAAGGAAGAAGAGAGAGAAGAGGAGAGAAAAAGAAAGAAAGAAAAAAAAAAAGGTACCAAAAGGAGCCACTCGAACCAACTTATTTTCGAGCTACGTAGCGGAGTCGTTTTTTTAAACATCAATTGTCATAATTAATGAATTTAAAATAATGGTAAAATAGAAAATTTATTTTATTTTAGTCCTTAATTTTTGAAAAGAACCTAATATTAGGATAATAAAAAATGAAATAAATTATTAATATTTTGGAATGGATGAAGTAAATTTTTTCCGTCAAACTAGGCTTTTTTTTTATAATAATTTTTTGCCTCTTTCATAAGAAAAAAAAAAATTAATGTGTTTGAAATAATTTTTTAAAAGTAAAATAAATAGTTGTGAAGAAAAAAAGTGATTGATTATGTGACACTTTGCTAATTGGTTAAATTTGTTATTTTCTGACTTCTTTAATCAAAAAAATTTCTTTCCAAATGGGACAAAATAATAATAATAATAATAATTGTGCAGAATTGTAGATAATGATTGATTGTAAGATTTTTTTTTTTTTTAATGGGATTAAATACTATGGAATTATACTATGATATTTTTAATAAGATTGTAAGGGATAAATTATATTATGAGATTAGATTACATGAAAGATTTGATATATGATATAATTATAGGGGTGAGTAATAACAATGGGATAATAATAGAATTGTGGGGATAAGTAATATAATGGGATAATAGATGGAGAGCAAGATTGTCCAGTGTAAACATACACTCTCCTGCTGGTGAATCAGTTAAGTGGTCCCATTTTTCATTTCATAATGGACTAGTCAAAATAAACAACAATGATTCATCTCACTAAAAATATCACCACTAATAGCACTAATGCATTAAAAAAGTAAAAAAAAAAAAATACAACTCCAAGACCAAAACATCAGATCATTAATGGCGGGACCCACTGCCACCTAATTAGTGGGAGCACTGATTAGTGCTCCCAAGCATTTTTCCAAAATAAAAGGTGTGTGAATCAATTTATATTATTATTTTTAATTTCCTATTTTTCTCATCCCTCAAAAAACACATTACTTATAGTGTTATTTAATCCCTTATTTTTCACTATTTAATCTTTCATATTAGTATTAAAATTATACAAAATTTAGAATCATGTAAAATTATTCGAAATTTACGTAAAATAAATAGTGGATTAGACTATTCAATAAGACTTACATGTTCCTCACCTCACCTCTAATTTATTCGACAATCAAATATCCAACTATCAATCCAATGAGTCATATTTCTTCCACAGTGATGGAGCAAGTTTACTTGGTATCCCAAATTCATTTTTATTCACCGAAATAGTAAAAAATATGTTACCAAATTCATTTTTATTCACCGAAATAGTAAAAAATATATTTAGTGTAACGATTACATTATTAACCAATTAAAATATCACAAATGAGAAGTGAACCATCAAAATTAACTAATCCAACAATTTTGTGATTCCTATTGTAAATCAAAATTATTCATTAAATAGTGATATTATCATACAATATCACTGTTACTTTTAATATTTTTAAGTCCTAACTTTATTGAGATTATAAGTAAAATTAGTATATGTATTATTTTTAATTGATGCGGAGAAAAAATTATCCTCACCCTACACTCCTCTAACGATCGATTCTTTGTTATCACCAACGGTAATGCTGTCATTATATATCACAAACAAATCTCAGCCGTACATGAACTCTACACAAATCAATAATTGAAATATGCTTGGGGACAATGCCGTTGGTAGCAATGAATAATTTTGGCTCTCTAACTAACGCACCTCAATCATTAGGCCTCCATGCATGTAAAGCTAGACAATAAGTGGGACCTACACTATTAAACAATTGAAAATGATCATAATAATACAACCAAATTTCTAGCATGAGGCATGGCCACGTTTGTTTCAGAATCAAGGCATAAAGGCACAAATATTCTAGTTTTAGGATAATAATATATAAACAAATTCTTGTACAAAATAATGTAGTTAGGAGACCGGCTTGGGTTTAGTCCAAAAATTGGATTTTTTTATTTTAATAGTAAAGAATGATGTTTTGAGGTGTCATCATGGTATTCGTTAGTCCAGATTCTAGAATAGCTAGTTACCGGTTTGATATAATCTAACCCATAAGAAGGGACTCATCGACCACTCTCAGCAAGACCAAATTCCGATGGAAGTACAACACAAGGTCTCTGTAAAAAACCATTGAAAATTACCTAGCATTTCGTGTCCTCCAACAGTTGAACTTGACTCTGTGCTGAGGAAGGCCAATGCCTTCACCACTTGGCCACCACCCTCAATGGTCTAAAAATTAAATTGGAGGGTCTAGTTTACGATTTTGTGATCCTATCCCTAGTCAATCTCAATAATTCACACTGATCAACTGCTAGCATCAATTAGAATATTTATATAGAAAATATTATTAATTAAATATTAATAGTTATATAATTGAATTATATTTTTCATTAAAAAATGAATGACAAGAATTTTTTTAAAACATACTGTCTTTTTTGAAGGACAAATGTGATGTAAATATATGATTGTCAATATCCAATAAATTTAATTTTTTTTTAGAAATGATCTAAAGTATTTAAAGTTAAAACGGTTTTTTTTTTTTTTTAACACAAGTTAAAACGGTTTGAATTACAGAATTAGGCTCGAGAGGTACATCACAGCTCCAAAATTGTACTATTGGTGATCCTTTCATTTTAAACTGAAACTTTTCTTATTGTAGTTTATAATTTTAAAAATTCACATTATTTTTATTTAGTTTTATGTATGAAAATTATATTTATAAGGATTAATGATACAATAATCATTTATTTATACCATATTATGTTACCAACATGATATATGTTTTTATTTGTCTTGTAATTAATATTATTTTGAATTATAACGAAATATGCAGTATACTCTTTTTAAAAGTGTATATTACAAAATTAGTCTTTTTATATCATGGATGTTAGATGAAATCTATATATTATACAAATAAAAGGGGGTTTTTAGTGAGAAGAGTTAAGAGAGCTCTAAGCGGTCAATCTAATTTTCTTGATATTTCAATTTAAAAAATAATTAATAAATCACACACTAACACTTTCTTTTTTAAACAAATAGTACATTTTTTATTCCTAAAATCATTCATTTCTTACCATCAAACAACGGAGTTTTTCAATTAAGAAAAAAATAATTAATAAATCACACTCAAAAATATTTAAAATTCTTCATTATAAAATATAAAATAATTTGTATAATTAAAATTCCGTAACATGTTTTTTTTTTTTCCTCTCACCATGGCCATTACTACTCAATGTATATATCAAATCTCATTATTTTCATATACAGTAAATGTTAATAGGATTTCTTTAAAATTTAAACTCTTAACTCAATTTTTTTTTAATTTTTAATTTTTTTAATAATCAAAATACTAAGTGTCATTATGTGTTGCATTTTAATTAGTTCATAATTAAATTCATAAAATTTTATTCACCATAATTACCATTTCAAATTACTTCCTTATGTTTTCCACTATTTGGCATAACTAATAAGTGTACATATTTGGGTCACATCGCCTCTCTATTTTTTTTTACATTTTTCGTAAAAAGTCAAAAAGTATACTTATTTAGATTATCTCAAATAACTCCCAAATTTATTTTCAAAATTGCTTCCTTAAGACTGCATTAATGCATTATTTTGATACATTCATACATAGACATATGAAAAATAATTAATTCTTTAACTTCAAATTTAAACATTATTGATTCTTTAACATGGCTTGAGCTTCTCTCCAATCTTCCATTGGACTGGAGAAGTGCTATTGGGCCTTGTGGAATCACTTTTAAGCCTCATTTTAATAATCTAAATTATTCATATTTTAAGATTCATCGAGTACATCATCCCTGTAAAAAAATCAAGACGATCAGATAACAGTAATCATGTGTTTGAATTAGTTTTGTATACAAAAAAAAAGGGCAAATTACATATACACCCCTCGAGGTTTGGCTAAATTACAGATGCCCCCTGAGGTTTGAGAAATTACGAATTCCCCCCTGAATGCTATATTTGCATAAGAAATTAGGGGGTAATTTGTTATGAAATATAAACCTCAGGGGGCAAATTGTTATAAAAATACAAACCTCAGGGGGCGGGATGTAATTTCCGAAACCTCAGGAGGGTATCTGTAATCCATTTCAAATTACTTCCTTATGTTTTCCACTATTTGGCATAACTAATAAGTGTACATATTTGGGTCACATCGCCTCTCTATTTTTTTTTACATTTTTCGTAAAAAGTCAAAAAGTATACTTATTTAGATTATCTCAAATAACTCCCAAATTTATTTTCAAAATTGCTTCCTTAAGACTGCATTAATGCATTATTTTGATACATTCATACATAGACATATGAAAAATAATTAATTCTTTAACTTCAAATTTAAACATTATTGATTCTTTAACATGGCTTGAGCTTCTCTCCAATCTTCCATTGGACTGGAGAAGTGCTATTGGGCCTTGTGGAATCACTTTTAAGCCTCATTTTAATAATCTAAACTATTCATATTTTAAGATTCATCGAATACATCATCCCTGTAAAAAAATCAAGACGATCAGATAACAGTAATCATGTGTTTGAATTAGTTTTGTATACAAAAAAAAAATACAGTAAGAAAATAAACAATTCATACAAAATTGATCCAAACACGCAATTTTCGTTATCTAATCGACTTGATTTTTTGCAGGGATGATGTACTCGACAACCCTTAAAATATGAATAGTTCGGATCATGAAAACGGGGCCCAAATTGGCCTATTGAACGTTTAATCCGATATTAGAACCCCTAAACTAACTCATATCGATCACGAATTGATAAATTATAAAATAATTTATACATAATATTTAAATTTGTTATTGTCAATTATTTTTACTAAGATTAAGGTTGTTTGGAATACACTAAAAAAGTGCACTTACTTATCTTTTTATTTTTCTTTGGGGCACGTCACCTTTCTTTTTTTGCGGTTCATTTCGTACAAAATAAAAAAATGTACTTATTTAGATCATTCCAAATAATTCCTAAAACTAAAATATAACATATAATTTAGGGTGACTCTATCTTAGATAATTTTTTAATATATGAATATATGTAACTATTATTTCATAATGTTATCATAAATATATAATTTTTTACCTAAGTTCAAATTTTTTAATAGAGATATGCATAAAATATTTTCATATTTCTTATTTAAAAAATAAAAAATACTTATAGATATTTATTTACCAATTTAATAAATAAATAGGTCAAATGATTCATAAGTTAGGGATAAACCAAGACAATTTTTTCATGATTAGGTGAAGATCATGTTGGCATAAATATACAATCATTTATGTGTAATTCCAATAAAAACGAATAAAATTTAATTAATTATAATTATTTTTACTACATATTTTAGATAAATTTTGATTATTTATTTATACTTATGCATAGCACTATCAAGGCTACTTTACTGGCTCTTAACAAAAAATAAAAATAAAGCTAGCTAAGATTTTAAAAAGAAAAGTGATTTTTTTTAAAAAATTTAGCAGCTTCAAAATTCAAAAATTTCTAAAATTTATAAGTTATTGACACAAAATAAAATTAAAATGAAACTAATTAAGATTTTAAAAGAAAAGTGATGGTATTTTTCTTTTTATTTAGTAGTTTCGGAATACAAAAATTGTTAAAATTTATAAGTTACTAACACAAAACAAAATTAAGAAATAAAAAGGTGATCACTTGAATATTTTTTTTTTTAATTAAGTAGCTTTAGAATACAAAAATTGTTAAAAATTATTAGTAATAAGATATCATAAATGCTTATTTTTTAACTACGCGAAATTTAAATTCTAAAAAATTGTAGTTGCTATTTAACTTTTAACTAATTTTTAACTTATTATACCACAGTTCTTATTTTTGAGATTTTTTTTAAAATTTTGAAAAATTATAGGTGATATTTTATTGTTATCCAATTTTATAGTTATTACCCTCTTCTGTTCGTCTATTATTAGAGTTTAGTTTTTTTTTTCAAGTTTATCTTATTTTATTTTTGAATTTTTAAATTTCAACTTGATTTTTTTTTTAATCTTTATTTGATATTTACTTAATTTCTCTCTATCTCATTTTTCTAGAATTTATTTAATTTTGTCTTTCCAAATTCTTATAATTCATCATCAAATTTAAACTTTATTTTTTTTTATCTTTCTCTTATATTTATAGAATCCATTCTCACTCTTGATTTTCAGTTGACTTTATTCTTTTTTGAAAATTTATCTAATTTTCTCTTTCTATATTATCTTCAAATTTAAACTTTTTTTTTAATAATTTTTCTCTTAGATTTATAGAATTTCACTTTTATTATTCCTTTTCAATTGAGTTTATTTAAAAAAAATTAATTAGTCCTGCATATTTATATAAATATAGTGGATATACTCAAATTTATTATTTAAATACCCATCTAAATTAATATCATAATATTTAATTAATTTTTAACATATTTAATATTATTTATCATATTTTATTATTTACCCGTGCTATACGCTAGTTGTATATATAATGAAATTTACTTTATTATATTTGGTTAGATTTAAAAATAAATAAATAAAGAAAAAACAACAAGATAAGTAATATAATTATTCTTTTTATTGGATAAAGGAGAAAACCTAGAGAGCTTATCTCATGGGAAGTAGGGGTGGGCGCGGGTCGGTTGCGGTCACGGAACTTCTAATCTGCTATCCGTCCGTCAGATTGGCGGATTGGAGAAAATCAATCCGCATCCGTTCGCCAATCCGGCGGATGTGGATTAAGCGGATTGGCGGTTTGGCGGATGGATGTGAATCGGTTTGGCGGTTTAAAATTTTATAAATTTTCAACATAATTCAACTTTTGCACTTCCTCAAAAAAAAAAAAGTATTACAATCAATGATTTAAAAAAATATTACAATCATTGCATGCCTCATCCAAAGTAAGAAAGTTTGAAACTTTAGAATATCATAATCACCGCATGCCTCACCCACATAAAGTATTACAATTTGTAGTTCTTAAAATATAAAAACAATTCAAACCACCAAAACCATAAACATAGCAGTAGTAGAGATTGTAAGTCTCTGTATTGTTACATCTATATCTGTTTTTGAAAACAAAAACCAACCAGCATATATCATATTTTCTATTTATTATTTTTAGAGATAGATTTAAAAACTAAAAAATATAGATAAATAATACATTTATTTTTTTCAATTCAAAAAAGATATTCAAGTTGAAAACTTTTTTTCAACAGAATATTTAAACTCTTTTTTAATTGAAAACACAAACAGAATATTTAAACAAACTAAAAACACAAAGTCTTATAAATTACTAGGGGTGATCGCGGTTTGACGGTTCGGTTGCGGCCAAATGAATCTCAAATCCGCCATCCGTCCGCCAGATTGGCGGATTGGAGAAAATCAATCCGCAACCGTTCGCTCGTCATCACGCATCCATTCAAAATGTGATGGATCGGTTCGATTCGATCGATTTTGACGGATCGGTACATCCGCTGCTCACCCCTAATGGGAAGAGACTTATAATTCAGTGATTTTGAGAATTTCTTATTTCGATCATACACTAATCTCATGAAAAGTGGCCTCCCAAACACGGTACTAAGGATTTGGGAACGTGGGCCTTAATGTTTCATTCTACTTCTCTCCAATCTCTCCGCATGATCTCGTTTATCCAATCTATGATAATCACATGACATGTATGAACCTATCCAATATATATTTGGGTCAGTTGGCACATAATGTCTCTTTTTGCGGCTGCTCTAAAAATATGTTGGATTGACACGTTGTGGAATATTATAAAAAGTATAAGTGAAACTCATTCTACATTACTAAATAATTTTAGAAAAATATTGTACAATATTTGATAACTGTTATCAGAACAAAATTATCATGGTAGTTTGAGTCAGAAGTGGAACTAAGAGAAGATTATGGAGGTCATGACCTTTACTTTTATGAAGGATACAATTTGCTTTTAACATTTTAATATATATATATACATCTTATTTTATTTATGAAATGACCATTCAATTTTAAAAGTATATATATATATATATTTGTAAATTAGACTTTGAGAAGAATATTTTTATTCATCTTAATTCAATAAATTGTGCAATTGCTTATTGATAGAGATGGATCACCAGTAAGTCCTATAATTGAGCTATTCCTACAATCAAGCTATTTCTTAATCTACAGATAGAATAATAGTATTTCTATAATAGGAAATAATCACAATAGATAATTCCTAAAATCTCTCCACTCCTCAAGTTGGTGCATAGATGTCACACATGTCCAACTTGCCCAAAAAACTTTGAGAACGCTTGACTGGACACTGCTTTGGTGAGGATATCGGCCAACTGATCTTTTGAGTCAATCTTAAGCAACTCCACAATTTTCTCATCCAATTTCTCTTTAATGAAGAATCTGTTCACTTCCACATGCTTTGTACGATCATGTTGAACCGAATTATGAGTAATATCACATGCCGCTTTATTGTCACAGTAGAGTTGAACTGGTTGCGTAGGCGAATAGCCCAAATCAACCAAAAGAAGTTTTAGCCATAATGCTTCACATATTCCAAGTGTCATACCTCTAAATTCAGCCTCTGTACTTGAACGTGCAACAACATTTTGTTTCTTACTTCTCCATGTAACGAGATTACGACCTACAAAAGTGAAATATCCTGAAGTAGATCGTCTGCCATCTACTGCTCCAGCCCAGTCAGCATCAGTATATGCATCCACACTTTGACAATCTACATTTTTTGTAAATAAAATTCCTTTTTCAGGAGCAGACTTCAGATACCTCAAAATGCGCATAACTACATTCATATGTTGCTCTCAAGGATTATGCATAAACTGGCTGACAATACGCAAAGCATAGGCAAGGTCCTGTAATTGAACTATTCCTACAATCAAGCTATTTCTTAATCTACAGATAGAATAATAGTATCTCCACTAATAGGAAATAATCACAAAAGATAATTCATAAAATCTCTACACACACACACACACACATATATATATCATTCTTTTCTGATCTTATATTCTCTATTCTACACTCAAAAAGTTATTAATCCAGTCAAAAATTATTTCTATTGTATTTATTTTTTAATGTATTTTGCATGTCAGAGTATGGTGAAAAATTTTATGAAAATTTTGACTCTTTCAATGATGAAATCTTAATTCCATCTCTGATTCGAGTCACATAAGCAATTATATGTTTATTCTTTTTAATCCTAACAAAGGCAGCCAATATGTATTTGTCATTTTTGCCATGTTAAAAATTTCAGAAAGAATTGTAAATCAATTGAAAGCATAAAAACATATTATAAAAATATGGAGGAAAAGTGGGATGCGTTTTGATCTTGTTATCACTTATATCCGAGCACAACTCTATTTACACTTTCATATTTTTGTAATTACTTACTTCTTACTAATTTTAAAATTTCCAGAGTTGAACATATCATGTTTCTCTCATTATATTTGGAATTGAAGAGAGAATGAAAAATAACTAGGAAGGATAATCTTCCTGCCCTACTCTGCTCTGCCTCAGCATCCCGTGGAAGTTTTTTTCCCCTGATGAAGAAGTGGGACGGAGACAGATTTTGCTCCCTATCCCATTCTACCCCACCCTCCCTTATTTTATTTATTAAATATTTTTATATTTCTATAATTTAATTTTTTTTCAATATAATAAGACTAAAATATTATACTTAATATTCATTTTCACTTATTTATTAATTATTTTACATCTTTTAACTCTCATTAATTATAAATTAATATCCATAATATAATATAGGGTTTTTTTTAAGGTCCCTCGTATTAAGATTTTATAGCATAAAGGACACCTAATATTTTCATAATGTCTAAGGTCCCTTAACTTGATTCAGAGAAAATTGGTCCAGAGAAAATTAGTCCAGAGAAAATTCAAGTCACAGAATTTCTCTGGACTTTCTAGACAAATTTCGCATGGCCAAAAAGAAAAAAAAATCAGAGGTGATGGTCAAACATGAAATATAAACTTTGAGGCGTATATACCTCCTTGTCATTCTTATATTTTGCAGTACTCAAAGGATTCTGCGAACACTGCAAAAAAATGAGTGTGTAAGAGAGAGCAAAGTTAGAATCAAGCAAGTACATCAATTAATTAGGGCATGGGCATACATCCATGATGGCTGCTTGAACTCTTGGATTTTGAAATGCCATGGCAACTTCGGGATTGGCCATAATTTTTGAAATAACTTCTTCAGGAGTAAGCCCAATTTGATCTACAAAACACAAAATAAATTTAGTACTGAATCATGAAATCATTCTGAAATTTCATCCAGAAAAATTTTGCACTTCCCAAAGAATTTCTCTGGGTTCAACCCAGAGAAAATTCAAATTTCTCTGGATTCATTTTGACCAATTTTCTTTGGGTTCATGTAATAACCCTGATCCGTAATTAGCCACTAATCCGTAATTAATGATGCTAATGAGAGGATTAAAATAAATTATGTGTTTATTCTGTATTTTGCATGATATTTGGCTTTCTATCTGTTGCCTGTAGAAATACCTGTTTGGATTTTCCGCTTTAATATATAAATTGAAAGCCTTATCGGCATCCGAAACCGAAATTGATTACATCAATACGTTATTTGGAATTTTTAGAACCTTGTGGCAAATTTTATTAAAAATTGATTTAGAACGATTAATTAGGTCGTGTTTGGTTAGCCTAATGTCTCGATTAATGCATTATATCATCATAACTATATATGCATCACATTTAGCTCTTTTGAGCTCATTTCCCTTGAGTGGAAAAATCTGAGATTTCATCTTCAGAGAGAGAATGCAATTCTAGAGAGAGGAAATGAGAGATTAAAGAAGAAGTTGAAGATTTTACTAGAGTTCATCAATTTTGTGCAAGAGCTAGACTAATTCAAGACTATAGGTATGAATTCAACTCCTAAATTTATGAATCTAAGTTATTAACATGTAGATTGTGAGTTTAAATGTGTATATTGAGCCTAGGATGAAGATTTGAGTTACCATTCATACATGCATGCATGAATACATGGAGTTTTGACATGTTAAGTTTGATTTTGGGCATCTATGTTGTTATCATGAGTTATTTGGCACATGCATGCGTAATTCTTCATATTTTAAAGCTTAAATCCATGTTTTGAAAAGGATTTCCCTCATGCATGGAGCCTTTGAGCTCAATTTACTAGTTTCATGAAGTTTGAAGAAAATATTTTACATGCATGTTTGTTTCTTGAATTTCAAGTTGAAATTGTGAGTTTTTAACAAACCCTTGGGCCATGATTTTATGAAATGATCCTAAATTCTTCATGTTTTACAAGTTTACTATGTTATCTCAAATTTTGGGGCCCAAGAGATGTGTTTTGGATGGTTGAATTCGAGTTTTGAGCTTGGTGATCAAATTTGAAAATTCCAGAATTTGCATCCACGCTCAAGCGTGGGAGTTTATGCTCGAGCGACCACTCTGAGTGCGTGCACTCTGCTCGAGCGACCAAAAGTCCGTTCGAGCGTGAATTGCAAGCTCCCAGAAGTTTCATGTCGTTTACAGATCGCTCAAGCGAAGGAATGTGCGCTCGAGCGACCATTCTCATTATGCATGTCCGCTTGAGCGTGGAAGTTGTAGCTCGAGCGTAGATTGAGACCAACCAGTACTTTTTTCCAAGTTTACAGATCGCTCGAGCGAAGGAATGTGCGCTCGAGCGACCCCTCTCATTTTGCATGTCTGCTCGAGCGAGGAAGTCTACGCTCGAGCGGGGACCTTATTTTCAGAAATTTTGCCTAAGTGTTCCAACTCATGTTTTGGCATCCTCATTGCATCTTAGGCATTCCTAAGCCTTAATTAAGCTTTGATAATGAGGTTATGGATTAGAAACGCACTAAGAAAAGAATGTACCAAGTTCCGAGACTGCAAGTGTGTGTCTGTTTTAATTAATGTGCTGAGTATGAACAAGAACCAACGTAATGAAAGTTAAGCTGTGTTGGCCATGTGAACGTGTAATAATGAGATATGTTGTGTTATGTACTTTTGTGATTGTAGGTCAACGTCTGAAGATTGATTAACCGTTTGCGAGAACCATTGTGAGTAACGTTATCGTAAAGATACGTTTATATGAAATTATGTTCCAAATGACATGTGATAAGCTATGATTTTTGTTACGATATTTGTTTTACGTGAACGAACATCCCCAGTTTGAAATCTATTATGGCATCCATAGATAGTCCCAAGTCATGGGGGACGACATGAAAATGCGGCTCCATGACATACAAGTTTACGAGATCTCGTTAGCCACTTCATTGTAGTGATATGTGTTTAATCGGTATCCGGAACCGGTTACTCTAGTCGGAAGACGTTCTGTGATGTGGGAGACTTTTTGTCTGGATCTGTGTTCGGTTGTCAGCCAGCCATTGTGCCTCACGTGGAGGTTCCCGAAGTGTCCTGTGTTCAAGTTCTGTTGGTCCTGTATATCTATTTGACTTGATGTAATCCTGTTGGCTGTACTTTAGTACTTTAATGTGTGTGGGTATAATGTATGATTGACTTTTGACTATTTATATAAAGTTTTAAATATTCTGTTTCATATAAGTCAGCACAGCTCATTGGACAACTATATTTATGTACTTGCTTCCGCTAGGCCCCTTATTATATGCTTATCTGTTCAGAGACCTTCAGTAATCCAAGGATTACTGGCCGGTTACGATGCTAAACCTATAGGGACGGGTTTGGGTCGTGACAGAGTGGCATAAAAGCACGAGTTATACTGCACACACGTGTCCATATGAGCTATAGGATGTCCTAGAAATGAAATAGGGACATTGTATTACCATGTTTAAGTGTGTGAACTATTATGAACACATCCTTATTGAAAATGAATTGAAATGAAACTTTGTGCATGATCGAAGAAGTTAAGTGAAATAACATGTAATATTAATTTCAATATCGAATGTGGAATCTTATGAATGTGAACGTATGAAAGTAAGGATCACGTGATTCTATCTGAATTGAGATGAAACCTAGAAATGAAATAGGGACATACCATTACCATGTTTAAGTGTGTGAACTATTATGAACACATCCTTATTGAAAATGAATTGAAATGAAACTTTGTGCATGATCGAAGAAGTTAAGTGAAATAACATGTAATATTAATTTCAATATCGAATGTGGAATCTTGTGAATGTGAACGTATGAAAGTAAGGATCACGTGATTGTATCTGAATTGAGATGAAAGTATAAACGCGTCTGATATGAAATGAAATGTGAGAACAGTGAGAACTTTCCTTATATTAATAAGTAACTTGTTTGTGTGTAGCCAATGGAAAGGACAAGGAATATAGACGAATCTGAATCTTCTGACGCTAGAATTAGCCGGTTAGAAAGAATGGTCGAAGCCTTAACCGAAAATTTGAAACAACAACAACAAGGGCAAATACACGTACCTGAACCAGCTAATTATGATATGATAACACTGACACAGAAATACAATAAGATGAAACCACCGGAATTTCAGGGGGGTATTGAACCGTTGAAAGCTGAGGCTTGGGTCTTAGAAACTGAGAAAATATTTGAGGTATTTCCGTGTACTGAGGCACATAAAGTTTTGTTGGCAACATTTACGCTCAAAGTGGAGGCTAGGAGATGGTGGATGTTAGTACGAACTGATAATGAGGGTGTGACATGGGATAGATTTAAAGAAATTTTCTTTGAAAAATATTTTCCCTAATGCATCCGGGATAGGATGGTATCCGAATTTGAACAACTAAAACAAGGCAAAATGACTGTGGCTGAATATGAAACAAAATTTACTGAGTTAGCCCGTTATGCATCTCACATGATAGACACTGACTACAAAAATGCTAGGAAATTTGAAGGTGGGCTTGACTTAGATGTGTTTGATCGAGTTGGCGTCTTAAAATTGCCAAAATACGTGGATGTTCTTGATAGAGCCTTAATGTCCGAGGCAAATATAGCAGCCTTGAAAATATCAAAACCAACATCACCAACTGAATCAGAAAGAATGAAACAGAAGAAACAGAAAGTCGAAATGACTAGTACTTTGACAACTTCTGCAAATGAAAAATCTAGGGCGAAAACTGTGAACAAAGAAAGTCGGGGGAGCAACGTGATCAACAATATACCTATCTGTAGAGAATGTGGGAAACAACATTTGTCGCCGCCTGTCAGGAGCCTGTTTTAGATGTGGATAGAAAGGACACTTAGCTAAATCTTGCTCACGAGCTCATCCGAACAACACCTAGAAGCAAGGAAGGGTTTACATCCTAGTTCCAGAAAATGCCCGGAATACTGAAACAATTGACGCAGGTATTACCTTAACTATGTGCAATTGTGTAGACGTCCCCGAACGTCCCGGGAGGATGAGTCCCATTCTGTTCGTTTGTGGGTCACTACAGTTCGGACTCAAATTGTCACGGTTCTAAATCTGGACCAACGAGTCCAAATCCGGCAAATCGTTTTGAGAAAACAGATTTTTAAAAAGAAGTTCCAAACATGGACTGTTTTTCCAGATACAGAGCCGCCACCTAAATATTTATTTTGGGGGAATTTAGGAAACCCTGACTCGTTCGCCTAAAACCACGTGTCCGTCATCACCAAAGTTGCCTCGGCTCGGGAACTTGGGTACGATTGGGGAAGGTCAGCTATGAGCACCCCCGTTCGCCGGATCCGAAGATCGGTCTCTACTAAACATGATATCTAGTTTTGAAAACATCATGTGTTCTTATTCCGATTATTAGCCTAGATTTACTATGTGATGCACACAGCATACAAGTATAGACTGGGTCGCCTGAATTGAAATAAAACATTTCATGTTTGTTTTGAAAATGGTTTGCTACTCGTAAGTAGGCTAAGACATGGATTTTGCCATCCTTAAGTGGGTTTAGAAAATATGGTTTTGCCACTTCCAAGTGGGTTTAAAACTCATAATCAATGCATTATTCCAATTCAGATAACCCAACCTTCACCCACAGGCATTCAGGCAGTTATATCACATAAGCATATAGCCTCATGGTAAGCATGTAATATGGCAACACTCACACGCATGCAAGATGCTAAAGCATAAGAGCTTACCTAATACTCCAAGCCAAAACAGAAACTAGTTAGTAATCAAATGCATAATCCTAGTTCATGTTAAGATGTCTAATGCAACACATACAAAATGCAACTAGAATAGGCTCGGCTAATCTAAGAATGGCATGAGAAATGCGACAACTCGATACACGTATTCAAGTTGAAATGGAAATACTATGCAGTCAGTATGATGCGCCGAGCCCAGTGCATGCAAGACTGATGAATGATGCACGCATGCATAGCATAAGGTATGCTAATTTAAATATGCCCTAATACTAACCATTGAAAGCTAGTAAATAAAAAGGGAAGAAAGACGTGGGGTTGGAAGACATACACAAACTCACGCACACTTATTACACAATTGCCCTCACTCGGAGGGTCCGAATAAATAATACAAATTTAACTAATTAACTAGCCGACTAACTAATTAATTAATTACAAAATTTCTAATTAATCAACAAATTAATTACAGAAACAGTCTAAATATGAAACTAAAGAGACCGCCACAGCTCTGCCTCGGAATGCGTGGAAGATGCATGCTTGACTCGCCTTGCTCGGAAACCCGGTACCATGCCACTGTTGCCTCTGTTTACACTGCCTTGCTCCTCTGAAGTTCATGAAAATTTCCAGAACCCTTCTGGATCACTCCCTGAGTGTTGTGGGATGCCACCGGCCATGATATAGTATTATCGGCCATGAGAATGTTCTTATCGGCCAAAGACTGGGCCACCGACTGGACACTGATGGTCGATTGGCACTTCAAGTGGTCGGCCGGCCATTTATGCCTGCAGAATATTGGCTTGACAGCAACAGAGGACAGACAAAGCATGGTATGGAATTCTCAAGAAAATATGTGCATGTCCACACTCCCTATCATGTTGTGGACTCAAGGGAGTGTGGCCCTCGGTTCTCGGGCCACCAATCACGCATTTTGATGCATGATGGCCAAAGGCACTAAGTTTGCAAATCAATATAAATGCATGCAACAAGGCAAATGGATGCCTCATGCCCTATCATGTTGAGATCAAGGGCGTCGGCGACCGAGGAGTGAGACGTGTTTCGTCACTTTAAGTACAAACACACCTCATTCCTCATGTTTGGTTTGACACCTCAAACCAAAGATAATGCAATGCATGTACGCAAAATGCAATGCGAAAACATGTAATTAATGCAACGCATCATGAGCAATGTAACATATCATGCAAGCACCATGGCAATATGACAAGTATGCAACACTACAATGCAACCTAGATAGGCAATTATGCAAAGTGATAGGCATGCAACAATGCACTAACTACAAGGATGCAACAACCATTCAATGTAATGAGCATACAACAAAATGCAAATGCATGACCCATGGTCTTACACTATAGGTGGATAGACCTTAGCCTTGTCCATAACAGTGGCCAAAATGATGCAACAAGAGCACAAATCACATATGCAAGCATGCATGCCCCAAGGCCCATCACCTAAGGCATGAAAGAGGCAACTCTAAGCATCCATAAAAGAGACAAACATGGGCATTAGACCAACAAAAATCAGAGCTATGGTATGTTAGAATAAGCCCCAAAACTCACATAAATGGCATCCCAAATGACTTAAACAAAGAAACATGCACAAAAGCGCAAACATGAAGCATAAGACCACAACTCTTCAAGGCAATAAATGGGTAACAAATGCAAGCATGTAGGCATAAAACATGAACTAAAATGGCATGACAAATGATTCCAAATCACTGAAATAGACCAAATGAGGCATGCTAACGACTCACACACCCGAAGCCAACAAGCTAGAATACAAAGAGGCTATATGAAGCATGGAAAGCATGGCTCCAAAGACTCAAGACAGACCTTAAGCATGTTAAAACATGACCAAAAACTTCACAAAGCTAAGCCAAAGCATGCAAGCATGATGGTCCAAAGGCAAGATGTATTTCTAGACAAAATGGAGGAATACAAGGCAAGTGTATTATGCATGAAAGGGGTTAACAAACCAACATGGGAAAGAGGTAAAACATACTAAATAAACACCAAATAACCTCTGAAATGAAGCCAAACAAAGCTAGGCATACATGCTACCCTTATGAGCCAAAACACAAGCAAATGAGACAATAAAGGGAGAGGGGTGTCCCTCCCCTATACAAGACCTCAAAACCACTTCATCACCACTGAAAACCCTTTAGATTTCAGTGGTGAGAAGGCCAATATATAAAAGTTCCAAAGCTCAACCGATAAGGCTCAAAATGGGGCCAAACAAGGCCTAAGAGGGGGAGATCGACCCCAAACAACAAAATGACCTTAATGAAGTATCTTAAGCATGCAAATACAAGACTTTTTTCAGTTATACATGAAGTTCAAATCAGTATGCAAAGCAGGTCAAAAGCTAGTGCAAGATTGGGGAATCTAAAGCAAAAGTATTACCCTTGAAGAACACCTCAAGAACAGCAAGTCCAGCCACCTTCTTCTAATCAAAACCAGCTCAAAACCTCAAGAATAAACCCTCAAGATCTCCCAAGTCGAAGTATGGTGTAATGGTGTGTGTCTTAGTGCAAAACTAAGAAGAAAACACACCTTTAGGCTCTCAAACCCACACAAATGAAGAGAGAGAGGGAGATATAGAGAGAGAAAGTGTATATCAGATATATATATGTATTTTGCTCTGATTTTTGCTGAACCCCCTTCAAAGGAGAAGAGGGGTCTCTTATATAGACAATGCAAAGACTAAGCTTCCAAGGGAAGCTATTCAAAAAGGGTCCAGGCTTCCAAGGGAAGCTAAGCTAAGGGTGCAAGCTTCTTGAGGAAGCTATGACAAAGGGTCAAGCTTCCTCAAGAAGCTTGAGCAAAGGGTGCAATCTTCTCTAGGAAGCTTGGACTAAAAAGGTGCAAAGGTTTAAAACAGCCACACCCGTGCATGGGGGGCAGGGTCCGTGCATTCCAGCTGGCACAGCTGGCACGCATTATGCCTAAAAAAGGCAAAAAGGTGGTATCGGCCAGAAAAGGAGTCCATCGGCCAAACAGATGGTCGGCCGACCACACCGAATGCTGACCGGCCAATGGTATATTTCACCAATGGCCGGTAGCAAGAATACACGGTCGGTGGCCTCAAGCCAGGGCCGGTGGGTGTCAGGGGTAGCTAGCAAGCTACTTTCTACCCTCAAGTGCAAAAAACAAACAAGTCCTTGGTGTAAAACCAAGTACAGAACAAGCAAGTCGAGAGATCCTGAGGCAAGACGCGTAGCCAAGACCTCCGGGAACTCAAAACAAACACGAACATGGATGGTCACCGAGTGTTCAAGCGGTGACGTCCAAGTCTTAAGGATGGTCAAAAATAGGGTGTCTACAAATTGTCTATATGGGAATTTGTGTGGGAATCGTTCGTTTCTTAACTTAATATAGATTGTGGGAATGTTGACTGAACCAATTGAATTATTAGAATTATAACCCTAGTTATTGATTGTCTCGAAGACTTACTAACTTTATATGAGATGCTCGAAACCCTATAATGAATCACCTGAGTTTTGGGAATTATTGGGACTTATGAACAATGAGAAATTGCCGGGTTAAATCTTCGTACCGTATTGCAAAACTTTAATATGAACTGTTAGGTGCGACCTTTTGAATTATGCTAGAACTATTGGGCATGGGAACACATTATGATTGACTTTAACTTGGGAAAATCTGTATGACCATGACTTGAACTGAACCGTTATAGATTGATTGACATCATCGAATGATTAGACCCGTGATCACGAATTGTATGTATGAATCAGTCACGTAGGGAATTTCTGAAATTGAGAACCTATGTCAGTTTGAAAGAATGAACTTCTGCTTATGAATCCGCGAACGAATGCCTAAATAATAACTGATTTTAGACTCGTACCTGCATGCATGTTTTCATGCTTGTAATACTATTAGAATTGATGGGGTTGAACTGTGGTTAATGAATACTTTGAGACCTACTGTTTGATGTGAACTATATGTGCGACACTGTGGACCTTTGCTAACAATTACCTATGCTATGGAAATATTTGGACTTATGTATATGCATACTTATGCTTGTGGATGTTATTAGACTCTGGATATGTACATATATGACTATACCTTTGCTCAGAATGATTGATGTGATTATTTGTTGATAACTTGACCGTTGGGATTATGACTCTGGAAAATTGTTATATTGACTGTGATGCTTACTTCTTGATATGAACAATTACATACTTGTGCACACACATGTGAACTTACTTGGAGAATGTAACATTGTATATGACCTGAACTCTTCGGTATGAACTATTGTGATACATAACCCTGATGTGATTTGAGAACTGAGGAATTTAGAACAATTGTAGAACTACTGACTATGCACCTAAGTGAATGGAGTACGAACTATAGAACAAATGTGCTTCGTTTGGAAATAATAAGGCTAGAACCTTTACCCGATCTAATTTGATAGAGCTGTGGTTTGATGAGACCTTTGTTTGACTGATGGAACTTCTGTTTGATGACTCACGCTTTGAACTTTTACTTGATGTGACTGGGTAGAACTTCATCTGACATGACCGGGTAGAACTTTCATTGATTTGATCTGAGAAGACCCTTATTGAAAGTCGTTATCTGATTTGATTGGAGAATGTAACATTGTATATGACCTGAACTCTTCGGTATGAACTATTGTGATACATAACCCTGATATGATTTGAGAACTGAGGAATTTAGAACAACTGTAGAACTACTGACTATGCACCTAAGTGAATGGAGTACGAACTATAGAACAAATGTGCTTCGTTTGGAAATAATAAGGCTCGAACCTTTACCCGATCTAATCTGATAGAACTGTGATTTGATGAGACCTTTGTTTGAATGATGGAACTTCTGTTTGATGACTCACGCTTTGAACTTTTACTTGATGTGACTGGGTAGAACTTCATTTGACATGACCGAGTAGAACTTTCATTGATTTGATCTGAGAAGACCCTTATTGAAAGCCGTTATCTGATTTGATTACCTTATAGGGGATTGTGAATTGTTTACGACTGAATAACAGAGTCGTGTGGCTAAGGGAACTAATCGATGAGAACTTGAATCAATCTCGAACACTTAAGAAGAATGTGAACTGTCAACAGCGGACTGTGTGATTATAAATGACTTTTACCATGCGCCTATAACCGATTAGAAACACGTGAACGAGATTGTGGAATTTGGTAACTTATGCTTGGAGATTATGGGAATACTGTATATATAACATGTGATCAATTGCCCGATATTACTGTTACTACCTCGAATTTGTTTGACGAAGAGAATGATTGCTTCTGTGTTACTATACTTCAAAACTAATGGAATCTATTGATAACAGACTAGTTTGATGGAAGCTTTGATTACCTGGAAGTATATATAATCTGTATGTTCTGTGAATTACTGCTTCTATATTGACACGTAGTACGATTGAATCTGTGGGAACCGAGGCTGATAAACGGTATACGAATGACTACATCTGAATTTTGTTTACTGCCGCGGGATCAATATATGAATTGCCTGGTATACTTGACAACTTCCGAATGACTTCGAATGACAATGGTAAATTACCGAATTGAAAACTAAATTGAACAAGACCGGGTGAATGACCCGGAAGTGAATAAATCAAATCTCTATAACTTAACAGGGGAAATTACTTATGAAAATGAGACCAGTGCGAATCTATAACCCCGATAAGTACTCGATATAAGTAATGTGAGTAATAATACAGTAAAGTTGTGTGCAACTGTATTTATGTTCTGTGTCACGAAATAAGTTTTGTTTTCTGAAATGCTATATGCTGTATACGAATGATTGTTCTATCTCTGATATGTATTCCCGACTCTTGGTATTGTGTGATATCTGTTGGCTGTTACCCGGTATCGGAGGTTCCTTTGTGGAATTTATGTCTGTCTGCACTCTGTTACCCGTGCCGGAGGCCCTGTCACGGGGGCTCAGCTTCTGTTTTGTTCTGTTACCCGGATTCGGAGGTTCCTTTATGGAACTGGTTATTTATAACCATCACGTGTCTGTATCTGTTCTGTATCTGCTATATCTGTATCCGTTCTGTATCTGCTACGTCTGCATCTGTTCTGTATCTGCTCTGTTATGCTGGTCAATGCACCACGTATGTTTAAGCCAGAATTGTGACATCTGTGTATGATCTGGGCAAGAATATGGAAATGAACATGTGTCTGAATCTGTTCTGGACTAAAACCTGAGTGTGTATAAGACTCTGTTTCGATAGGAACCCTAATCTCTGTACATGGTTACGTTCTGTTTTGTAAAGAGTTGAAATTATATTTCTGTTGAACATTGTTTCCTTTAAGATAACTTGAGTTTGAAGGACCAAACTTCTTAAGGTGGGGAGACTGTAATAACCTCGATCTGTAATTAGCCACTAATCCGTAATTAATGATGCTAATGAGAGGATTAAAATAAATTATGTGTTTATTCTATATTTTGCATGATATTTGGCTTTCTATCTGTTGCCTGTAGAAATACATGTTTGGATTTTCCGCTTTAATATGTAAATTGAAAGCCTTATCGGCATCCGAAACTGAAATTGATTACATCATATGTTATTTGGAATTTTTAGAACCTTGTGGCAAATTTTATTAAAAATTGATTTAGAACGATTAATTAGGTCGTGTTTGGTTAGCCTAATGTCCCGATTAATGCATTATATCATCATAACTATATATGCATCACATTTAGCTCTTTTAAGCTCATTTCCCTTGAGTGGAAAAATCTGAGATTTCATCCTGAGAGAGAGAATGCAATTCTAGAGAGAGGGAATGAGAGATTAAAGAAGAAGTTGAAGATTTTACTAGAGTTCATCAATTTTGTGCAAGAGCTAGACTAATTCAAGACTATAGGTATGAATTCAGCTCCTAAATTTATGAATCTAAGTTATTAACATGTAGATTGTGAGTTTAAATGTGTATATTGAGCCTAGGATGAAGATTTGAGTTACCATTCATACATGCATGCATGAATACATGGAGTTTTGACATGTTAAGTTTGATTTTGGGCATCTATGTTGTTATCATGAGTTATTTGGCACATGCATGTGTAATTCATCATATTTTAAAGCTTAAATCCATGTTTTGAAAAGGATTTCCCTCATGCATGGAGCCTTTGAGCTCAATTTACTAGTTTCATGAAGTTTGAAGAAAATATTTTACATGCATGTTTGTTTCTTGAATTTCAAGTTGAAATTGTGAGTTTTTAACAAACCCTTGGGCCATGATTTTATGAAATGATCCTAAATTCTTCATGTTTTACAAGTTTACTATGTTATCTCAAGTTTTGGGGCCCAAGAGATGTGTTTTAGATGGTTGAATTCGAGTTTTGAGCTTGGTGATCAAATATGGAAATTTTAGAATTTGCATCCACACTCGAGCGTGGGAGTTTACGCTCGAGCGACCACTCTGAGTGCGTGCACTCCACTCGAGTGACCAAAAATCCGCTCGAGCATGAATTGCAAGCTCCCAGAAGTTTCATGTCGTTTACAGATCGCTCGAGCGAAGGAATGTGTGCTCGAGCGACCATCCTCATTTTGCATGTCCGCTCGAGCGTAGATTGAGACCAACCAGTACTTTTTCCCAAGTTTACAGATCGCTCGAGCGAAGGAATGTGCGCTCGAGCGACCCCTTTCATTTTGCATGTCCGCTCGAGCGGGGACCTTATTTTCAGAAATTTTGCCTAAGTGTTCCAACTCATGTTTTGGAATCCTCATTGCATCTTAGGCATTCCTAAGCCTTAATTAAGCTTTGATAATGAGGTTATGGATTAGAAACACACTAAGAAAATAATGTACCAAGTTCTGAGACTGCAAGTGTGTGTGTGTTTTAATCAATGTGCTAAGTATGAATAAGAACCAACGTAATGAAAGTTAAGCTGTGTTGGTCATGTGAACGTGTAATAATGAGATATGTTATGTTATGTACTTTTGTGATTGTAGGTCAACGTCTGAAGATTGATTAACCGTTTGCGAGAACCATTGTGAGTAACGTTATCGTAAAGATACGTTTATATGAAATTATGTTCCAAATGACATGTGATAAGCTATGATTTTTGTTACGATATTTGTTTTACGTGAACGAACATCCCCAGTTTGAAATCTATTATGGCATCCATAGATAGTCCCAAGTCATGGGGGACGACATGAAAATGCGGGTCCATGACATACAAGTTTACGAGATCTCGTTAGCCACTTCATTGTGGTGATATGTGTTTAATCGGTATCCGGAACCGGTTACTCTAGTCGGAAGACGTTCTGTGATGTGTTCTATGGGATGTACCATTATTATGTTCTGATATGAGAATGATTATGCTATGATCCGTTTTCTGTTTATGATATGTTCGGATTTCGTTCACTAACCCCTTTACCTTAATGTTATTCACTAGGCTTTAGCTTACTGTTTGTATATATATATGTATAGGTGAGCATTCCGGAGTTCAAGTCTGGAGACTTTTTGTCTGGATCTGTGTTTGGTTGTCAGCCAGCCATTGTGCCTCACGTGGAGGTTCTCGAAGTGTCCTGTGTTCAAGTTCTGTTGGTCCCGTATATCTATTTGACTTGATGTAATTCTGTTGGCTGTACTTTAGTACTTTAATGTGTGTGGGTATAATGTATGATTGACTTTTGACTATGTGTATAAAGTTTTAAATATTCTGTTTCATATAAGTTAGCACAACTCATTGGACAACTATATTTATGTACTTGCTTCCGCTAGCCCCCTTATTATATGCTTATCTGTTCAGAGGCCTTCGGTAATCCAAGGATTGCTGGCCGGTTACGATGCTAAACCTATAGGGGCGGGTTTGGGTCATGACAGTTCAAATTCAAATTCAAATTTCATTGGGTTCATTTATAAACCAGAGAAAATTCAAATTTCTCTGGATTCATTTTAACCAATTTTCTCTGGATCACAATATTATTTTATGAAATCATTTTGACCAATTTTCTCTGGATTCAAATTCAAATTTCTTTGTGTTCAAATTCAAATTCAAATATTGTGGATCTATTTCATTATAAAAAATATGAGAGGGACCTTAGACCAATTTCTCTGGGTTCAAATTCAAATTCTTCCTTCAGAGAAATTCTTTGATAGCCTTCATCATCATCATCATCATCATCATCATCATCTTCTTTCTACATCAAATAAGTAGCTGTAGTAGGTAGCACCATGAAAATATATATTCTACCAAACAACAGTGAGCCAAATCAAAGAACAATTACCTTGCCAGCAAAAGGTTCACCTCAATACTACTAGCTAGCCCATTAGCCAACAACACAAAAACTCCCAAATCTTAGTAATTATCGATTTAAAGGCTTACCGAATCGGAGGACCACTCAGTGTAGGTATAGATTCAAAAGTTTGAGTTTGATTTCTCAGAAGCCCACTTGTCCAGTAACGCTCTCCTCGCCGACAAATTACCAACTATCCTGACTCTTTGCTGGGTTCCCAATTCATTGTGAAGGCCCCAGAAGTCGGGAAATAATCGCTGAGCCAGGAAGTGAGAGACCAGTTCTTCTTCAGCACTCGGGCAACTTTGTAACCACACACCCATTATCAGATTGATGATACCCATAACAAAAATCAACAGGTCCAATGGCAAGACTATTAGCACCATGATGAATCATTCCATTTAGAGTCAACATCCACATCAATAAACTTCCATTTACACCACTGAAAGTGAAGTACTTCTCATCATTATTAACATAACTATACTTGGAAAACCAAAACTTTTCTAACCTGTAACTCTCTTCAGGTTCACTGATCACCTTCACATCGCGCAACGTAGATAGTATATGATTGCTATAGCTGCAATTGTTCCTGTCGACCTTGCAACCACTGGCCAGAGCTGCTTCAAACCATTCGATCCCATCTCATCGTCTCCGATGATTGAAGCCGTTGAACAATCCGAGTCTTTGATATGCTTTCGATTCTGAAGACGAGCCTATCCAACTCTACAGCCTTGGCTCCTTGTGCTGCTTTGCCCATCTCTTCTCTCTAGGGTTTCGGAGAGAGAGAGAGAGAGAGAGAGAGAGAGAGAGAGAAGAAGTGCTGTTCTGCAGTAGAAGATGAGAGAGAAAGAGTCAAATTTCTCTAATATATGTTTAGGAACCTTAGACATCAAAAAACAATTTTGTGGATCTCTTCCATTATAAAAAGTGGGAGAGGGACCTTAGACTAATTTTTCCTATATTATATTATCTCTAAATTTTATTAGCTTTTAAAATTTAACATTTACAAAATTAAAAATGGCTAATATTCATTTATTTTGTTTAGATTAGTTTTAAGAAGTGTTGCAAAAGTATGTGATGTAATAAAAACATGAAAGGGAATCCTCTCCATTTTATATTTGTAATATAAATATTTCATTACATTATCTAATGGTATGTAGTGATCTATTTTTTTTCAAATAATTATAAATTTACATTCCTAATTTAATTACATACATGAGATGAATTGGAGATGATCAAATTCCAAGGAAGACTCCTATTTAGCTTCGAGTGATGTTAGAGACTTTTAAAATATGATTCTTAAATTTATTTATAATAATATGATATTGCTTGGGTGTTAGATTTTGATCTTTAAACTAATCAATAACTAATATTGATTAGTCTAAATTATTGTAAGTAAATTTAAAAGTTTTATTTTTCTTTTTATTCATATCACAATTTTTTACAATACGAACAAGAAATGAAATATTGATTGTTAAATATATTATTAACAATAATGCCTATACTTGCCTTATGTGCATATTATATTATTATGTTTACCATAATATTAGTATAATAAATTTCATCACTAATGTATATTTTCAATATAGTGTTGACAATTAAATTCATACAAAAAAATATAATGATAAAAATTAATAATCATTAGTATTACTCAATTTTCTTTTTAATATTAATCACCTTATTTGGTTTCAAAAAATTGAGCACACTTTTCAAAAAATTGAGTTTTTAATTTTTCATATTTTTTATTTTAGTAAAAAATTTTAATATTTAAAAAAAAATATTTTTTATATGCACCCTAACCTAGATACACTAAAAAATATAATATTTATGGAAATTTGTTTTAAAAAAATTCATCAAAAATAAAAAAATATAAAAACTCGGTATATTTTCATATTATTGTGTATTTATTGAATTTTTAAAATATTTTTTTACAAATATTTACTTTTTAAGTGCATCTAGAAAGAAAAAATGTACTTAAAATATTTTTAAAAAATTCACTAAAAATAATATATATATATATATATGTATAATTAAAAATATATATGTATAATAAAAAAAATTATTTTTGAAGAAATCAATTAAAACAAAGAACATGAATAATATCCCCAAGTTTTGGAACACTGTGAGCCCGTTAGTAGCTTGGTTAAATTTATTTATTTATTTATTTTTATTTATTTTGAGTACAATAGCTTGGTTACTTTCGTCAATCCTCAGTTTATATGCATAACAATCAAAAGAGGGGTGATTATTGTGAGTAGAAAATACTGTGTATCATACTCATCTTATAATTTTAAAAGAAAAGTATATAATTTTAATTTTTTGAATCATAATTGAAAAAAAGGAAAGATGTCATAATTAAATACAATATGAGGTACAACTAAAAAATTTATGAGTTATAACTAAAGAAAAAAAATAATTATAACTAAAAAAGAAAATGACATAAGTAGTACGCCTTTTTAAATGGTGTATATTAGAATTTCTCTTATGAGCAAGGACAACAGTTATTATTGGGTGCCTCTATTTACATACCACATTTCATCTCAAGGCACAGCACTATTCAAGGCACACATTTAGTAATTTGATAAATGAGAAATTTGCTCAATACACACTACAATTTTCTATCTTTACCCTTACTCACTCACACACACTCCATCCACAATCTTCAATCGTTTATTTCCTTTTTTTTTTTTTTTACATCTATATCCTTATAATCAATTACATTTTTAACCTTCACACATATTTCTTAATCCACACAACCTACCCCATCACCCCTAACCCTAACCCTAACTGCCGCCGCTGCCGCCCGCTCGCTACTTGTCCCTGTCACAGCCATTACCAGCTTCGGTAGCACCTCCTTCGCCATCCCTAGCTCCGACGATCCACCCCATGCCATCCCCATCTCCCCTATCCCAACTTTAATCCTAAACCCTAACATCTCCTCACTGTCACCGCTGCTAAGCCAGCGTTGCCCTTCTGAATCTCCTTCAGTTAGCGCATTTTCTCTGCAAATCCCCTCTCTACTGCTATTCCCTCCCCCATTGCAGCTCCTCTCTTCTCCTATTTCCACTCATAGCCCCTCATTTTTTTTCTTTTTCTTTTTCTTCTTTTTCTTCTTTTCTTCAAACCCTCGATCTGGAAACCCAAATATCTTTCTCTCTCTTTCTCTCTCTCTCTCTCTCTCGCGCGCGCTCGTAACTTCAGATCGAATGATGGAGTGGAGGAGTTGAGTCGCGCTGTGGAGGGGATCTAGATAATGGGTAGCAGTAGAGGGTGGCCAACGGGGCTGGAGAGGTGTGACGGGAGTGAGGGAGATACGAGTTGCAATGTCAGCAGTAAAGGAAAGGGCAGCGTGAGTTGTTGCCATGGCAAGGGCGCAAATAGATTGGGGATGGAAACAAAAAAAGGGATGGTGTCGGTCGAATGGTAGCGGCGGCAAAAAAAGATAGGATGGCTGATGACAACGGTTGATGGCAGCGGTGGCTACAGAGTAGAGTTAGGGTTATGGTTATGGTTATGGTTACAGAAGATGATGATATGTTGGGAATATTTGAAAATTGATAGTGTGTATTGAGTGAAAAATAAAAAATCAAAATTGAGTGTGGTGTGCAATGAGTAATTGGTGTGTATTACATAAGGAGTGTATCATAACCCTTTATTATTTGTGGTTATTTTATATTAAGTTAATATTGTAATAAAAAATAAATTAATTAATGGTGTGTCTTGCAATGAAAGATAGTGTATAAATAGTGACAACCATTATTATTCTGTGCTCAATAGATTATACTTGTAAAAAATTAAAATTAAATTAATTGGATATCGATTGATCATTCATTATATTATATTTGTAAGTAAAAAAAAATAGAAGGTATGATTTTAAGTATAAAATTAAACAAAAATATAATTTGATAAAAAGAGTATTAATACCCAATCAACTTAATTTTTTTTAATATTTTTTTTATTTAATATATTCTAAAAAATAAATAATTGAAATTATTAAAATATGACCAGCCCAGCATCAAGCCTATGGAACGCACAATAGTCAGCCTGTTTCCTCTAGCCATCATTGTTCTGCTAACTAGGGGTGATAAGCAAATCAAAAAGTTTGAACTCCATTTGTATTTAACTTGTTAAAAGCTCACTCGAACTTAATTCAATTAACAAGTCAATCTTAAACATAGGTTAAAGTTTCAAAATTAAACTTGAACAGTAAATTTCTTATTTGGCTTAGCCTGTGTTTGGCAAGGGCTTTTTCAGGCTTTTTTGGCTATTTTAGCCACAAAAAACAAAATAGGCTATTTTAGCCATAACAAACAAAACATCACATCCAACCTATAATCATTACATTCTTCTCTCACAAAAAAAGTCAAAAAAGCCAAAAAGCCAAAAAGCCCTTCCCAAACCAAGCTTTTTATTAATTAAAATATGACCAGCCCAGCATCAAGCCTATCGAACGCACAATAGTCAGCCTGTTTCCTCTAGCCATCATTGTTCTGCTAACTAGGGGTGATAAGCAAATCAAAAAGTTTGAACTCGATTTGTATTTAGGGATTGTTTGAGATGTCCTCAATAAGTGTAGTTTTTTGTCTTTTTGGACTAAAACATTGAGAAAAAAAATATGGATGTTTGGGTTAGCTTTTTGATTTTTTTTGAAAAAATGTGTATTAAAGAATTATATAAATTAGTGTGTAGGGGAAAATAAGGATTGCGAGTTATGCAGTCGTAATTTTTTATTTTTGGTGAATAGTGATAACTTTTTAAATTTTCACCGTTTGGGAAGAAGTTGGTTGGGCTTTTTTGGCTATTTTAGCCACAAAAAACAAAATAGGCTATTTTAGCCATAACAAACAAAACATCACATCCAACCCATAATAGGCTAAATTTAAAAGCAATTAATTGATCAGTTGTTTCAGTTGGTTTATCACCCATAACACAAACTTTTTTCCAGACCTATTTGAGGGAAGTATATGTCTGTAAATAAAAATAAGAGCAATGTTAAAAATTTTAATAAAATTTATATCAAATATTTAACCTGATTTAATAAAAAAATTAATAAAATTTGTAGATTCTCTAACATTTTCATAAAGATAAAAGGTGTGTTTAGTTTGTGTCTTGAGATGAAGAAAGTTTAGAATTTTTTTTTAGTTTGTTTGGTTGTATATTTTGAAAATAGTTTTGGAATTTAAGAGATTGAGATAATTTTTTATTTTGTTATAATTAAGTAGATGCGTGTGAGAGAGAAAAAGTAATTAAGAAGGAGAGAGGAGAGAGAAAAAATAATTTATTAATGTGTAGGAAAGAGAAAGTAATTTTGAAATATTTTTTTAAAAAAATTCAACCGGAATAAAATTTTAGAATTTTCTTTTAAAATTTGTATCACCAAAGAGTTGGAGGCAAAATGGTCAAATCAATTTGAAGGCGGGCCGACTACGCAACAGCAAGAAGCACGCAACCATAAAAAAAAAACCCCCCCCCCCCCAAAAAAAAAAAAAAAAAAAATTACAACAATGATTCTTCCACTCCCACATCCCACTGAATAGCATAATGCATAAAAAAGTAAAAAAAAAAAAAAAAATACAACTCCAAGACTAAAACATCACATCATTCATGGCGGGACCTACTGCCACCTAATTAGTGAGAGCACTAATTAATGCTCCCAAGCATTTTTCCAAAAAATTATTAGTTGATATCTGGGCATCACATTGGAGTGTTTTGGGTGGTTGTTAAAAAGTTATTTTTTTAGTTTTTTTTAAAGTGGTGATTTGGGATGATTTAAATAAGTATATTTTTTAATTTTTTATGAAATATGTGTTGGATTTAAAGTGATATAGTAGAGAGGTCATGTGACTTAAATAATATGATGTGACTTAAATAGGATATTGACTTTTTAAATTTTTAATTTTATTTAAAGATGCCAAATCAAACCTTAATCTATTTTATCTTTTTGTGAGTAAAAAATATAAGAGGTAATGTGATCTAAAATAAATAAAAAATTAAAAGTTAACTTCTTTAGTGTTTTCCAAAAGACCTGATAATCATATATCAAATCAATCACTAATTTTTATACTTTTTTATATTTCTTAATCATTTAATATAAAATCATAAATTTTATTTTATTTACCAATCACAATATATAAAACATCAATGTTAGGTAGTTCAAAATTTTGTAATTCAAATGGCTTAAGTCACTCAAAATAATACTGTTTTAAATATAAAACCACATCACTTTAACAAATTTTAACTAATTTAAATTATTTAAATTACAAAATTTTAGACTATCAAACATTTTTCTATATAAAAAGCGGCACGTAACACTGCCGCTCGACCAACAAATAACTTATCTTCTTCCGATAGGCTCCGACTCACGAGTCAGACATGCAATAGTAATCTCCCACCTGTCAGTTTTTAATTTAATTTTTTTTTAATTGACGAATTTTGAAATCTTTGACCATACCGACACCGCACGTGGCGGCGATAATCATGTAATCCCTTTCACTCCTCTATTATACTAATGTTTGAGGTTTGTCGTTTGATTTTTTTTTAGTTTATTTTTAATATATTTTTAAAATGTTTATGTTTTAGATTTTACCCAATTAGATGAATAAAAAAAATTAAAATTTAAAAAAATTAGAAAAGACAAAAATAAGTCAAAAATAGTAACTTTTTTTTTGACTTATTTTTTTTTATTTTTTTAAAATATAAAAAAAATTAAATACATCTATACCAATAATGTTTGATAGCTCTAATGCAACTCTAATGATGTCGAAAGTATCTATGTGAAGCTGGTACTCACACTCCTCTCTCTACTCTCTCTCTCTCTTTCATCTCACTAAAATTCCATTTAAAGCTATGTGCCATTTTGGGAAGAAGGCTTGTGAAAAAAAAACTGCCTTGTCGAAAACGTCAGCGGTTGCATTTGGCAAGTGACAAAAAAGCTGCCTTGTGAAATTACCTAAATACCCTCCATATTAACAAATTACCTAAAATTTCAAAGTTTGGCAAGGGTATATTGGTCATTCTATTTTAATTTGATGCCATAAATAAATATTAAATCAAAATCAAAAAAGTCAATTTTTTATCAATTTCCCAAATCATCTCTAAAAAAATCAAAAAATTTGATAAAAAATTAAAAGTTAACTTTTTAGTAACATTAGGGATCGTTACTCGCATCTATGCAAGAGTATCAAAAAAGTAAAAACAAAATTGATATAATTTATAAAAAAAATCACTAAAAACAAAAAAAAAAAATAGTGACTTCTTTATGGTTGTTTTGGCAACCTACTTTTTGAATAAAAAAAGTCCCCACAAAAAGTAACTATTTTCTCTATTTTCTGAATATTTTTTTTATATAAAAATCAAAAATAAAATAAAATAACTAATTCACAAAACAATTATGATCTTAAACCGCTCGTAATAATGGGTTGAAAGTTGTTGTGCCTTGTGACACAACATTCCTGTTATGCCTTGTTTTGAGAGTTTTTTTTCTAATTTATTTTTATAATCAAACCAATTTTGAATGTTTTAAAAAAGTACACTTTTTGATTTATTAGTTCATATAGGTTGGGTTTGGGTTGGATTTGATGTGATATGTTAAAGAGGTAATGTAATTTAAATAAGATGATGTGACTTAAATAGGATAGTGACTTTTTAACGTTTTGTATTATTTAGTAGATGCCAAACTTAGCCTTAGTTGAATATATTATTTATAAAATAAAAAAAATCAAATTAGTCGAATATATGTAATCTCATGATCATATCTTAATTGTTTTAACAAATTTATTAAAATATATTAATTATTTATTTTTTTAAAAATAAATAAGTATACTCTTTTGATGATGTTATATGAACTTTATTTTTTAACTAAGGGTTGGTTTGGCATAGACTATATAATCCATCTTTTTATCTTTTTATCTTTTTTTCATTACATCAACTCTCTACTTTTCTGCATATCTTTTCATATGAAGACAAAAAATACACTTTTTTAGGATATCCCAAACCAACCCTAAATAATCTACTCAACAAATTTATAATATAAAAAATTTGAATTATTAAAAAAAAAAACTCAAGACAAATCTTTATAGAGCTTCACGGCAGTCTGGTGTGGCTGATGGTACAACAGCATATCCCATTTCCATAATAATAATAGAAATCTGTGAGGGGCCACTGCTTTTTTGCATGTTGTGTGGGGTCCACCCACGTTTTCAATTTGTTGGGTGGGATGGCACGAAGTGAAAGGCGTGCTTGCCCCACACCAACTCCCCAAGTACCATGTGAACCTCACGTGCTTTACAAGGAAGCTTCCTTTTTTTGGGATAAGGACTTGTTTGGGGTGCAATTTAAAATTTGTCATTTTAATTGGATTTTTTTTTTTAATATTTATATTCAGTGTTCTTCAATTAATTTTTTTTTTCTTTTTTTCTTTTTTCTGTTGATTTGGAAATTTTTTTTTAACCTAAAGCTAACTAGTAAAAAGCTAAAAAACAGTTGGTTCCAAAAAGAAGAGATTAATGAAAGAGTTTATTTTCTCTCAAATTTTGAATTTTAGAAAGAATAATGCTTGGGACTCCCTTTTGGGGGTCACCCCTCACCCCCCTTTGCCACGTGGTAGGTGGTGATTGGAGGAGCAGGAAAAAAAAGAAAAAGAAAAAGAAAAGGTAGCCAATGAGAGAGAGAGGGGGTCAAAGGAGTGGGGGAAAAGGAGGATGAATCATTACTCTTTTAGAAATTATGTAGCACATCTTAAGTCTTGTTTCGATAATTTAAATCATTTATTTTTGTAAAGTCATGAAAAAAAAAAGTTAATTCGATAATTGTAACGCATTCGTTTTATCATGTTTATTATCAAAAAATGAACGAAATGTATGTTTTTCTTAAAAATAGATTATATATTTTTTTAAGACAAAATATAATAAAATGAATATGTTACGATTATTAGATACACCTAGTTTATTTCATACAAAATGAATATTCGAATCATTAAAACGGAATTTATGATTTTAATATATTAATGTGTTTTATTTATTTATTTATTAATGTTTGGTCTTGCTAATAAATGTCTTTGAGCATAAAAAATATATATATATAGAAAACGAGATATTTTTTATTTTATTTTAAAACAATTTTAAGAATTTTAAAATTATTTTATTCTTCTCACTCATTTTTAAAATATTTTTCACTCAAATTCTTCCGAGACTAAATAATATTTAGGAATACTCATTAGTATTTTATCTTTGTGTCTTTTTTTCTCTTAAATTTGCGAGATTTTCCTTATGAATTTGATTAGTTTGACTGATGAATTGACAAATTTAAGATTTGTTGTTAATATTATTTACCATTTTGTTGAATTGAAATCTACTCTTTTTTAATTATGAATGAGGTGGCAAATTTTAAAATTCATTGAAATAAATGTTATTTATTACTAACTTTCTATGGTGTTGTTTGGCAAGTTGGTTTGTGGCCAAAATAATCACAAAAATAGTCACAAAAGACAAAATAAGCTATTTTAGCCATAACAAATAAAACATCACATCCAACACATAATCATTACACTATTCTCTCACAAAAAAAGTCAAAAAAGACAAAAAGTCAAAAAGCCCTTCCCAAACCAAACGCCCAGACTAAAATAGCCAAAAAAATTAAAAATCAAAAAGCCAATTCACTTTCCAAACGGAGTCTACATGTATTTATATTCTCAATGACGTGTGTATATGTGACGTGTATATGTAAGGTCCATTACATTTAATATATAATTAAATATTTTTGATGAAATATTTAAGTGATTTATAGTAACCTCATTAATTAACTACTTTATGTATCTAATCTAAAAGTATTAAATCTTCTAATATGAATTAACTTTTCAGATTTAATGTCTCAAAATCAAAAATAAAATAAAACAAATAAAGAAAATTTAACGTATAGGAACACAATTTATTTACATCATATATGTGCCCCTTTCAAATCCTTTCCGTTTGGCAAGTTGGGTTGGGGTTTTTTTTGGCTATTTTAGCCACAAAAGATAAAATAGGCTATTTTAGTCACAAAAAACAAAATATCACATCCAATCCATAATCATTACACTATTCTCTCACAAAAAAAGTCAAAAAAGCTAAAAAGCCAAAAGTCATTCCCAAACTAAGGCCAAGTTTGGCTACAAAGAAAAAAATGCACTTATTTCATCTTTTTATCTTTTTTGGGTCACATCAATCAACATCTCCTCTCTACTTTTTCTACACATAATACAAAAAAAGTCAAAAAGTGCACTTATTTAGTCTTTCCAAACTAGGCCTAAGCTTTTTAGCCCAGGCTAAAATAGCCAAAAAAACCAAAAAATCAAAAAGCCAACCCACTTCCCAAACCAAGCCTTTGATAATCAAGTATGCTGAGATCCTAGAATTAACTATTGCACAAACTTTCAGTCACTCTCAAGATGATTTAAACTTAAGACTTTAGATCATATTTTTAAATTTTTATCACTCGGCCAGCTAATTGAAATTTTCTTTACGCTTAATTTGAAAATTTTCTTAACAACAAAGGATGAGTTGGCAAATTTGAAACATGCACATAACCTATTGTTGTTTATATATTTTCTCTATATAGAATCATCGATATATTTTCTCTGTTTAGAATCATCGAATTGATATTAATGGATCATTTGACAAAAATTTAAAAGATGAGCATTATGCATTATTTTGAAACTGAGCACTATGCTATACACTTTTTTTTTTATTTTTTATTATCATATTTTTTTTTTCAACACATATATGGGGGATATCACCTTTGAATTTTTTTTTTTATATCATTTTTGCTTATATTGTTTCTTCTTAATATAAAACCAATTGCACACCGTGAACTGAAGATATTTATGGTGTGCGAATAAATTTACCCCTATATATTTTGTGACATTTTATTTTTTCAAATTCTAAAGTTACTCTGGACTCTCTAAACAAAAAAGATAAATTCAACTCTCACGTTAGGATATGTTTTTACAATATTCTTTGTTGTCTATTCACATTGGGTGTAAGCCCATGTCATGTGATGATATGAGATCCACTCTAGTTTGAGAAGTGGGTTGACTTTTTGACTTTTTGATTTTTTTAGTTATTTTAACTTGGGCTAAAAAGCTTGGTTTGGGAAGGACTTTTTTGACTTTTTTTGTGAGAAACGAGTGTAATGATTATGGGTTAGATGTGATGTTTTGTTTGTTGTGTCTAAAATAGCCTATTTTATTTTTTGTGACTAAAATAACCAAAAAAGTCTAGAAACCTTCTTCCCAAACGAAAGCGATTAAAAACATTGTAAAAATGTAAACCAAAAATTGTTACACTACAAAAATTGCTACACAATCACTTGGTGAAGGCATGATTACAGTTGGTCAATTTGTAAAATAATATTTTCAAAATGTAAGCCTAACCCACTTGCAAGCAGACTTACCCAACCCTGCAATAGCTTTCTTTGCTTAGCATCTTCACCAACCACAAAAAATATGATAGTGAGCTTTTACTATTACCTCCAATGTGACTAAGCACCACCCAACACCTAACAAATTCATTGCAAGTTTCTTCACCCCTCTAATTTTTCCAAGAGTATATATTATAATTTGACTGAATTTTAAGTCTATCACTTTAAAATAAAAAGTTTATTAAATTATTTTTAATTACACAAATTACATTGTCACATCAATCTTACACAAAATTATTTATAAAAAGTATGATAAAATAACATTTTTCTTCTTATTCTTAACATCTTAGCATGTTGAAGCATTGAGAAATAGATGCTTAGTCCTAGGATTTGTCAAAAGACACTTTAAAATAAAAAGTTTATTAAATTATTTTTAATTACACAAATTACATTGTCACATCAATCTTACACAAAATTATTTATAAAAAGTATGATAAAATAACATTTTTCTTCTTATTCTTAACATCTTAGCATGTTGAAGCATTGAGAAATAGATGCTTTAGTCCTAGGATTTGTCAAAAGAGAAGGAAAAAAAAATTGAAGGAATATTATTAAAATATATTTTTTTATTTGGTCGTTTGTAAAGTAAAAACGCTATGCGCATGGAAGACATTTTTGTGCGCGTATCATTGTTGGTTATCAAAAGTACAAGTAATTCTGTTCTCACTTTCTTTTCTTTTGCACAAGATCCATAACATAATGGGAGATTTATTAAATTTTTTTTTTAAAGTGTTTATAACTCAATTAGTTTATAAGATATTTTTGTATTTTAATAAATCATATTATTTGAACATTTGATCTATCAAATCTTAATTTTCATATTTAAAATATTTTATGGATATTTTTACTTTAATAAATATTTTTTGAACGGTTATCAAATTGGTGATGTAGACATTTATATTTTACAATGTGAATTTTCACATTGACGTGTGAATGTTCACATTGACAATGTGAACATTCACACTGATGGTATGAGCATTCACATTGACGGTGTGAATATTCACATCAATGTGAACATTCGTATTGACATGTTAACATTCACACTGATGGCGTGAATATTCACATTGACGGTGTGAATATTGACATCACGGAATATTCATATTGTAAGTGTAAATATTATTAGGGGTATTTTGGTAACTATGTCACCCATAGGACTTATTGGAATATAAGGAAATAACGTGGACAGTTATTGATTGCTACCGCCAGAGGGTCACTTGTTGTATCGTGAGCGGGGAATGTTTTCATTTTCTGGGGGACCGGGTTGGTAGTGTTTTGCCATCGGGGTATGATTCGCGAGGGCGGAGTGAGCTTAGTGGTCTACTTGCTAGCTTTTTGAGTAGTGAGTGTGATGAGACCCAGATTGTGTTGCCACGGGTGGTTTGTGAGTACTTGGATGTCTTTCCCGAGGACCTTGTTGGTTTGCCACCTCACAGAGAGATTGAGTTCTCTATTGACTTAGTGCCCGGCACGGCGCCGATTTCTATGGCACCTTATCGTTTTGCCCCAGCCGAGTTAGTTGAGTTGAAGATCCAACTCTAGGAGTTGCTAGATAAGGGCTATATACGTCCTAGTGTTTCGCCATGGGGAGCACCGACCCTATTTGTTAAAAAGAAAGGTGGTGCTTTGAGACTTTGTATAGTCGACCTCTATATCACAACCCCTAACACCTTGTTTCAAGATCAACTCACCCCCAAGAGGTGACACTACACAAATAGGAGATGCTAACTGTGCTAACTCCAACTCCAAAACAGATGCAAATGCAGCAGACACAAAGGAATGAGATGCACCCGTATCAATCAAAACATTAGCAACCGAGTTGCAAAACAAGAAGGTACCTCTCACAACTGATGGTGCCGGCACAAGATCCTGCGCGGTAACAGCGTACACGCGCCCAGACGACCTCTGATCAACCTGCTCACCCCTAGGAGCATAAGATTGCTGCACCGACTGGGACGATGAAGCCCCCTGGTTGGCCCTCGAGGCCTGACCCGACTGTGCTGGCTGATGACTCTGAATTTGCCTCAAACCAGATGCACCAGGTGTGCCACTCAACTGTGGGCAATACCTCTTCATATGCCCTGGCTGACCACACTGATAACACGAGAGTGGCTAGCCTCTACCTTGACTCTGGCTCTGAGATCGAGCCGAAGATGATGCTGCTCTCTGCACTCCTCCCCTCTGAGGACAAACTGGAGACTTGTGGCCCAGCTGGCCACACTTGAAACAGGTAATGTCTCCCTGACTGCCTTTCCCCGAACTAGCACTCGGCACAGGAAAAGTCGATCTAGAAAAGCTACCCTGAGACTGCTGAGGATTAAAACCCTTCTGTCTCCTACCATCACTCTGACCATCCTGACTTCTCTTGGAGCCCTTCTGTCCTTCCTCCTCCTCCTGCATCATGATCTCCATGTGGGCCGCAGCATCAACCATACGCCCATAATTCCGAATCATAGTTCCCCCAACTCGCAGCTTGAGACCACGCCTCAACTTCTTCTCAAACTCGATACAACGGCGTTCCTCAGACGCCACCAACTCAGGTGCAAACCTGGACAAGCTAGTAAATGCAGCCTCAAACTCGGCCACTGAAGAACTCGACTGCTTAAGCTGGCAGAACTGGTCTCTCAGCTTCTCCCTAACTGCTGGAGATAAGAACCTCTCCTGGAAAGCATTCACAAAAGCCTCCCATGTACCTCGTATACGACCTTTAGTGAACTTCCACCACAGACCCGCATCCCCCTTCAGCTGGAAAGATGTCAAGGTCACTTTCAACCCCTCGTCTTCGATGCCAAGCATCTCAAACGTCTTCGTTATCTGTTCGAGCCATTCATTTGCCTTAAGTGGCTCTTTAGGATCACCCACAAATTCATCCGGATTAGACCGGAAGAACTCCTTCTTCAAAAAGGAAGGTCCTACATCCGCAACAACAACCCGAGTTTGATTCTCAGCTCTGAGAATGCCTACTGACTCCCTGAATGCCTATAGCGACCCCGGTCTTTTCTCTTTAAATTCTTGTATCCGGACTTAGGTTCCGTGGATCCTGTCATTACTTATTGGTTGTTGTTGTCCTTTAATCTCTTTGTATTTGAAGTATAGGTTGTGTTGGACGGGTCTGTTACAGGTTGGTTGATTTTAGATGCCGATAGGTGATGCCCAGATTTTGGCCTTCACGCTCGAGCGGAAGTTTTAACGCTCGAGCGGTCCCTTCGTTGTTGCAATTGGTTTCTGGATTGCAAGGTTTGGCCCAAAAAAACAAGCACAAAACAAAAATGGGTTTAGAGGCTCAAAGACAAGGCGTTCTGCCGAGAACTTCGGGCGCTCAAAACAAACACCAACAAGCACAATCATCGAGTGCAAAAACGATGACGTCCGAGTCTTGAGGTCGGTCAAAAATGGGGTCTCTACAAGTGGTTAACTTAATCATGAGTCGGGTAATTCTTTTCATGTGGTTTTAGTTGTCGAGATGCATAAGTAATCACCTTTCCATTCTGCATAAGCACCCAACCCAAACCTTTATATGAAGCATCATTATAAATTACAAAACTCTCCGTACTTGATGGCAATGTCAAGATCGATGTTGTAGTTAACCTTGTTTTCCATTCTTGAAATGCAGACTCTCTTTGACCTGTCCATTCAAATGGCTCTCCTTTCTAAGTAAGTTAAGTGAGCGGTATGACTATTTTTGAGAAGTCTTTCATAAATCTTCTGTAATACCCTACCAATCCCATAAATCTCTGGACTTCTATTACATTAGTCAGTGTAGGCCAATTTAAAATTGCCTCAATCTTTTGCGAATCCATTTAATGAACTCTCGAAGGAATTAAACCATTAGGCATGAGGGTCTCAATTCCACACTCAAGCCAACAAGGGGTTAAAAACCACTTTCAAAACAAATGAAAGAGTGAAGAATAGAGGGAGATTGTAGAGATTTCAGTGCTAAAATGGAGTGCAAAATGACACTAAATCACGCAAGCAACTCATGCGATTCATGCTAAAAAAGCCCAACACATTAAGCTAGTGAAAGAGGTTTCACCACAACCACACAATACAAGCCTCAAAGGGCGAAACCAGCTCAAAATAGAGCTAAAACCAGTAAAAACAGTGACTAAATCATGCCGAGATTGAGGTACAAAATGCTAGAAAAACATGCTCACATGTTAGCTTGCAAACAAGACTCAAGAACAACTCTAAAAAAAAAAAAAAAGCAATGAATGAGTGAAGCAAATGAGCATGGGACAGAGCTATAAACACCGAAATTACATGTTAAAAGACACTACGACGTGCAATCATTCCAAGAAAAACATGTTTAGAGGCCTAAAATGCCAAGCTAGTAAAGCCATTTGCACAACAACTATGCAAAACAAGGCCCACACGACCAG